>OX411282.1:12237343-12837343 GCA_948146005.1 Nomada fucata
GAAATTTAAATGCCACCGTGTCCGTGTGATTACACAAATGCAAAACAATGCTATAATAAAAACGACAGCTTAACTTTCTTATTTTTAGTTTTTTCGACTTATAATTTTTTCTATCATGTTGTTGAAATTCTTCCGATTAAAATGAGACGAAACATGATATATTTCAGACCGTATTCTATCTTTATTTTTATTGTAAGGCATGTATTACATGAGATTAAAAAACCAAGTTTATTAATGTTCAATTTATTATGGTTCACACGTTAAAACATTAATAAATATTCAGATATAATAGTTTGTTGAAACAAAAGAAATCGCATTGGCATGGTAACTCTACAGGCGTTATATATCGTATACTACAAACCAAGGATAATACTGCGCGAAGAATTAAAATTGTATCAAATACTTAAAATACTAAATAAAATGTATAGCTATACTAGTAGTAACTGAACTACTAGTGTAATTAGAAATTAATTCGTAGCTTCTCATCTTATTGCTTAGAACGCAACATCGGCAAGGCGCGACGTCCCTGCCGATCGGCGGCATCAATCGGCCGCTCTCACTCCACTTTTTTCATTTAGCTCTGGACGAACTGTACTAGCCGTCCTGAAGGTAAAAATGGCAACACAGCGAGAGTCCGGCTGTTGTATATCATTATACCTAACCCAAACCATCCTACCAGACTCTCAGTTTCTCCATGCCGGCCTCTCACTTTCCCGCTTATTTTTCGAATGTTTACACATCATTGTGTACTTATTGTCAATAGGCAATTTTTAAAAATATAATAGTAAATGCAGTAATGCAGGGCAGTTTCATTTATTAACTATGTAGGTCCTAATCTTTGTGTATAGCACATTTATTAAATAAAAGCTATTGTGCATTCAATTAATTATTGGGAAACTAGATTATGAAGAAGTTTAATAATGTATAATACACAGTTCAGTTTAATAAAAAAATACTTTATTATATTGTAAAAGGAAAGCACGTCCTTATTCAAAGAAGAAACTCTATCGAATGAGTTTAGAAGAGAAGCGTTGAGCATTCGGACCCTATGGGCCCCTCTTAATATAAACACTTGTATAATTAGTGGTATCCTATTCCACAATACAGTCCCAGAACTTATAAGAGATAATTTTTCTTTATTACTGGGCTTTATTCAATAAATAAAACCAACATTAATAACATTTTAATAGTATCATAATTAATTTTTTACAAGTTTATATTTATTATACATATAGATACACAATTTTTGAAAAATTCCCAAGTTTCATACTACAGTTTTTAGTTAATTATACCACAGTGTTGTTATGTTCACAATTGTTACAGAATAATATTAATGATCTTCATTATCTTCCTGCCGATGTAAATGGATTTCAAAAATTTTTGATACCAAATATTTATCCACGTGTGCTGTAGATGATTATTGTTGTAAATAGAAGTTTGTGAATGAAAGCTAGTTCCCGCCTCAACGTGGGCCTCCTGCGTTCTTTTGTTCTTTAGACTTGTGTATGTGTATGTGTGTGATGCCATAAGGTATACTACGAATAAAAGCGCAGATAAAATGTTACATACTTACTTATATATGTAGAACATATACTTAAAATAGAACTATCTACATGGCTCTATATGGCCCCTGTTCCGTTGCTAAAAAATTAAATTGTAATATATGTAAATAATTGATTGTGGAGGATAAAGGTACAACTATAAATAATGTATATTTTGATCACTTACAAACAGTCCTTCCATTTCTACAGAAGAAGTAATAACCTTATTTACTCATGTGTGCAATAATGGAAGCCGTAATAAATAGTACCAACTTGGAAACAGATTTTCTAAAACCTGAAAATCAAAAGCACATTTTATGTAGAAGAACATATATTAATATTCAATTAAATGCACATCATTAGCATTTTCTGATACATGCATTTGTGATCAAGATTTTATAATTACCTGCACAACCCTTCCATGTTCACTTAACCTTTATGACTTCGTATCAATAATTTTGTCTATTAGGTGTTGTTTGGAATTCAAATGAACGTTAGCGGCAGCGGCGTTCGCAACCGACGGCTTTAGCCAAAAACAATTTATTTTGACTCGAGATCGTCTGGCGACACCATGGCCCAATCAGAGTCTAGCGTCATGCCGTGTCGTCATTTTCAACCAATTGGGCATCACCCGCAAAGAGGACAGAAAAAACCGCGCGACGAACCTTTGCGAGAAAGTATTTCGCTCTGGAGAAATAGAATTGAGAAAACCGCTCAATAGTCAACTTCGGCAAGCTCCCGCATAAATTCAAGTTCTTCGAACTTCAACCACAAATTCTGTACGCGTCAATTTTTGTCAATTTTTTGTGACTGGATCGTCTTGTCTGTGTTATACTGGAGTCTCGAATATACGTTATAAAATACCGTACTTGTTGCACTCTGTCTTTCGGCCTGCACTACCTTCACGCTCAGCGCTGAGCGATTCCAGCGTCCACCGATCCATCCGAAACAGGTGTTTCTATTAACTTATATATCACTTCATTCATTTTTACATCTTGCGTTTTAGTTCAAAGATGATTCTATTTTGCTTCATACTTATATTTTCCTAAAATCACTGCAAAGTATTTCCAATATTATGTATCATTTCACCAAACGAGGACGATTTCGAAAGAGGATCAAAGAACTCAGGAAGAGGAAGCAGAGCTGTAATGGAAAGAAGAAGCCTTGGAAAACAGTTCAATAGTCTAACTTAAGCCTCAATATAGATTAATATAAACTCACACCGGAGATCAACGTTAGCTACTTCGGCAAATTACTTGTACAAATCGACACGATTTCTTGAATTAAACAGTATTATTAAACAGTGAATAAACATTAATCTTTATAAAAGTATATGTTGTTTTTGAATATTCCGCGCTTCTCCACGAGCAGCGCGGTCAGCGCTCCACGAGTAACCGAACCTACACAAACTCCGCATATCCCACCCATGGCTACGCAACACCAGTGTAACGCTATGGCGTGAACCAAGCTTCAATTCCCTAGTAATCCCAAATGAGATACTGCTGTTGCGTATCTATTGGTGGGATATGGAGAGCTTAGGTAGGTTCGGTTGCCCGTGGAGCGCTGAACCGCTCTGCTTGTGGAGAAGCGCGGAAGAATCAAACACAAGTTATGAAGTTAAAAAAGAAAAACTATTTATTCAGCGGATCAATGTAGACAGTAAGGGCGTCAGGGTACACGCGTATTAAGGAGAGACGCGGGAAAACTAAGGAAAATCCGGGAAGGTCAGAGATAGCGCGCTGAAGAGTCCAGTGGCTCTTGAGAGGTGCCCTGGTTCAGCGGTAGAACATCTGGCGGCCAGAATAAGGTATCGTGGGTTCCGACAACCTCCGGAGGTCGTACATGTCTCAATAAACTTTAGCCAATTCATTATAGTCCGTAATAAATAACCTTTACAAACTTCCAAGTGGAGTGTATCCTCATCCGGTTTCGAATTTCGCTCCAAAGTTATTATCGCTATCGATAGTTATAATTATATCGTCGACCGCTGATTCGATGTCACTAGATATTAATGCCTTGTTGCAAGCCTATTGGTGGGATATAGGGAATTTCCGTGGATTCGGGTGCCCGTGGAGCGCTGGACCGCTCTGCTTGTGGAGAAGCGCGGAAGAATCAAACACACAATTGTAAAGTTTAAAAAGAACGACTATTTATTTCGTAACTCGATGTAGAAAAGTATTTATCTCGTGACTGGAGATAAAGTAGTTCTGCTGCTGCGAGGGTGTTTCTTCTTTCCTTTTCGCCTCTGGTTCCTCTTCCCGGGTTCCTTTCTCCTCCTTTTGACTTTTTCCTGTCCAATGGGGTGGGTTCTTGATGTGGCTGGGCATGTGGAGGTGGCAACGCTTCCGTTTCCGTGTGACAAGCTAGGGGGCGCACGAGTTAAGGGAAAAGTGCGGGAAAACTAGAGAAAAACGCGGGAAGGTCGGGGAGAGCGCGTCGAAGAGCTGGTGGGGTTCTCAAGGGTTCCTTTGTTTCGGGGTAGACCATGTGGTGACCAGCCCCGGATATCGTGGGGTCGACTTTTCAAGGTATTTTTACGGTCTGTAATAAATAAGCTTTAGAAACTTCCAAGTGAAGTGTTCTAGGATCTGCACTTAGAATAATGTACGGCTTTATTTATCGCGTGCCCCTATCCGGTTTCGAATTTCGCTCCTAAGTTATTATCACTATCGATAGTTACAATTATATCGTCGACCGTTGATTCGATGTCACTAGATATTAGGGCCTACTAACGCGATAGCGTAACAGCCTACTAACGCGATAACGTCACACTAGTAAGATGTAATGTCCTTTGTGATTTCGCTCCCTACTTCAAGTAAGATTCCTGGGAACTCGGGGAATACCCATATTTTACACAAGGAAAAACTTGGAGAATACTAACATACTGGGGCGTCAGAGCTTACAATTAGCACATATTGCGTGCTTATGGAGTTACAGTGAGCTTCGTATCAGCGGATACAATTTTAAAGTTGTAAAAAAGTTGTAAAAATTAGACTTCTGCAAACTCTAGCGCAATATGTGCAACGATAGTAGGGGGCTGGACGGCCTTAAGAGGAATACTTGGTGGACGGATGGGTTTTGCATTGGGTAATTATTACTTGCGCTAACTTAACATTTACGCTGAGATATTCGACTTCAGTCGAACACCGCTGCATAACCGTTTGCTGTGGAATACGACTTTCATCCACGTGTTGTTAAGGGCCCCGACTCCTTTGGGGCCAACTCCGAATCGATCTAAGCGCCATTGCAAAGAAACGGGCGTTAGTGCAAACAAAAAATTTGCAGATTCGACATTTGACGGGGTGACATCTAAAGTCATTATACAGAATTAAAAACTGACGGTGTTACATCTAATGTCATTGGGCAGAATTATAGACGTAGAGTGGGAGGCCATAGTTGCCAAATCACATAATTTAGGTATTCTGTCGCACTGGTGCTGATGGTTGTAATTGTAACAGATGTGGCACAGCGTGGCCATCGTTTCTGACGATAACCTGGGTAAATTAACTGAAATGTGACATAAACGCTTCGGACGGAAAATCATTGAACTACAGTGAATCCTCCGTATAAGCGGAATCCTCGGGTCTGAACGTTCGCTTATATCGTATAGTTCCTACATTGTTTGAAACTTGCCGACAGCGTCGAACGTATACGCTATACCCGTGACAGTTTCATTAAAGCAATTAGCGAGGCGCGGGATCGATTCTACGAAATCGAGCGTCTCTCTCGCGCGCCAAATGTATGATTGAACGAGACTGTGTCTTTTAGTGACCTAAAAATACTGTTATTCCGCGGGTGTATTTTGTCGATTTTTGCTTACACTGTTACGTAGGAACAATTATTCCATTTTTTCTTCCTCCTACTACGCCCTTATTTGGAAATCGAGGGTGCATGCAGTCGAGTCTGCCCCTTCCGCGACGTCGCGATGACGTGACCCTTTTTCGGGGGAATCTTTCCGGACTCCCCTGGAATTTTCCGTACCCCCACCAGCTTTTTGGTCCGGCTTTCGGGTATAAAAAGGGCACGAATTCTGCCCCCGGCGGCTCAGTTTTAATCTAGCTTCGTGCACACTTCTGTACCGAATATTTTGACACTTTGAGCTCAGCGAGATCGGGTACCGAGTCCCTTTCAAGCAATCTTCTTTAAATTCGTTTTTAAGCGATATACATATTGTAGTATATCGTTAGGCCTTTTGTTGGGCGATAGTTACTCTTAAATCCGTACAGATTGAGAAGGGTGGATTTTGTGCAATTCAATTGTAACAGAACAGAACGTAGAAAATACAAGTTTAATATAACCGTACGCATTTTAATCATTGAGTCTCCTCTACCAGTCATTGGCAGTAACTTCCCACCAAGCAGATACACCTTAACCGCTCGAGGTGTATCGTTATACGTTACGAGTACTTTTTACTAACAATCCTGTGGCTCCCGGCGATGAAATAGGCGCTGGTTTGTCCACGAAGTCCTTTACCTTCCTGTGACACCCGGTGATGAAACAGGCATCGGCAAGTTCACGCACTTCCTATCTACCCGGGCCCCAGTGACGAAAATCGCACTGGCCGTCCGCGACTAACAAATTCATAAATAACCGATCCTCGGCTTCGCAGCTGTGCCCCTTTGCCCTCGGCTCGTAACAACACATTGAACACTCATATATATATGTAACATAAGCTTGTTCAACCATATATGTGGCGCATTCCGCTGAAACTTCCTCTTTCGAATCAGCCCTCACCGAGCTCAAAATATTCTCATATAAAGAAATAATTAGAATCCTACTAACCCATGTTTTGGGGCCATATTTTGTCGGTGTACAGCTCGCTGCATTAACCGTGTCTACCCCCTTAAGGTACTAGTGACGCATGTATGTACGAATGGAAATGTGAAACAGTGTAGATCAGTGTTTCTCAAACTTTTCGAAGCCACCGCCTCCTTCGTTGCACAAACGTATGTCCAACGCCCCCACCCGTAATCTAAAAGAAAAGATCACAGACTACATGAACAAATTAGGAAGTTGATCTGCATTAATTTTGCAATACATAAGGCAACAATTTATTTTGCAAGAACTTATGTGCGCATAATTGAACAAAAAATGAATTAGCCGAATATTTTTCTTCAATAATTTCTTTATTTTTACATTTCAATAAAGTAACAAATTTTTGTGAGCTAACGTTTTCATGCGATGGATCCGAAACTGTTTCAATGACGGACGGAATGAGTCTGATCTCCTTCAAATGTTTGCCTTGTGTAAGACGGGTGGAGAACAATGTAGTTTCAAAGTAAAGGAAGGTTGTGAAAAACAGTCGCTTATGATTACCGTTCAGCGTTCCCGTAGCTCCTCCTCGTTTGATTTCGCCTCTCTACATTAAAGCAACGCCCCGCAGGTGGCGGCGGCGCTCACTTTGGGAACCACTGGTGTAGGATGGAGCAGCCTAGTGTAGATTGAGCAGCAGAGTGGTGTAGATTGAGCAGTCAAGTAGTGTGGATCGAAGAGCAAACAGCGTGGAATAGAATAGTGTGGAAGAGCGTAGTATCGTGTACAATAAATTACGATATATACCTTTAGCTCAGTATAGCACCTTTCGTTATAAGAAATACATATATTTTATATTACACTTCAATCGGCCTTGATTGCATAAACCTGTCAAACCCACAATTGTATTGGATATTTGTATAAAGATTTGAAATCAGTTACATCTGACGGAGAATCAGACTCGCATATTATTGCCACGGTCACTCTCCTCTGTCTTCGTGGTTTCAATGTTTAATTTTTTTGGTATATGTATAGGGTGTCTTGTAACTATCCATGCATCAGTAAATTGGGGGTAGCTGGGGTGATTCTCAACAATTTTTCCTTGACCAAACTGTTGTTTGAAGCTTCATTTTTGAATTATAACCAAAAATACTGCCCAATTAGAACGTCCGTAGAGCGCGCACCCAGGCCCGTACCTCGCTACTGCGATCGGTCGTGTATGTAGGCATCGAGGGTATCCGAGGAAAGTATACGGCAAAGATTACATAGTTTGGTACATTTTTGGTTAATAACTCAAAAACTAAGCTTCAAACAACATTTTGGTCAAGTAAAAAGTTGTTCACATTCATCCCAGCTACCTCCCATTTCCCGATGCAAGGGTAATTACGGGACACCCTTCATAGAGAACGCGATCCCACATTACTACTAGTACAATTAATGTTAATATGTTCGTAGTTGATTAGATTTTAGCTGTTCGAAGCATGAATATCGGCGTTTATGTTGTCGACTTACGACGAATGAATATTTAAAGGAAATTACATTAAAAGGTTTTTACGTTTTCACAAAATGCCATACAGTATATATTTCAAGAAAATACACTATATTTAAACTGCCAAACAAAATGGAAGCGATAGAAAATGCCTATAAACATTGATACATATATATGTATAGTAAAAGCGGAATCCTGTAATCTCGCGGGGCCGGTGCGGAAAAAAGTGTACAATATTTATCTTGTATACCCTACGATACTTATAATATTTTCGAAAATACAATGTATATTTGGAATTATGTTCATTCTAAAAACATTAGTAATTTCATTATAACAATTCTACTACTAAAACGTTATCAATACACATGTACATACATATACAGTGATTTCTTGTTTAACACTCGGCAAACCTTGAGTACTGCAGTCGCACCAACGGGTGTAGGTAACAGACCATAATAGCGCGAGCGCATGTCTTGCCTATCTGAAACGGGTGTACGCTGCGTCCTTCTCCAGCTCATTGTGAAGCCAATTTTCAATTCTCCATCATTTTGAAAGTTACATTGTGAAGGAGCAACTTCAAGGAATATGGACAAATTTTTTTCAAGACTTAAGTCCGTTTGCCCCATCATCGAAATAAACGCAAAAGAAGAATTTGTTTATATTTTTCGACATTATAAAGTTAATTATCGAGGTTGACAAAATTATTTTCTAATAGTCCAATTTTTTGTGAACACAACAAAAAAAAATAGCTCTATCGGACAAACAGTTCCTGAGATAAAAATTCCTGAGTAAAGCCCGTTACCGCCCAACTTACAAAACTTACAAACTTTGAAGGGGTGTATTTTCTAAACAAATTGTCAACCGCGAAAATGATAACCCCCCCCCCCCTAATTTCACATGGATTAGAACATATTTCACTTAGAGCAAAATCGCAGATGGTGACGCCCAAAAGTGATCGATTTGGCGTGGAATGACTCCGTATAGAGGTTCAGTGAGAGAAAAAGAGACTGGCTGAAGGTCCCGGTACTTTTCAAAGTCTGCGTATCGGCGGGACAACACTAATGCAACGATGAACCTTTTTTATTTTTAATGATCCTTTTCTGAAACTTTTATTACGATATTGCTGATATTTTTATGCTTAAAGTGAGACTGCATACGATATAATTTGGATCATATCTGCTTTCTATTTTATATCAAATTATATCGTGTTTCATCCCAGTTTAATCACAACAGTGTCAGCAATTGTGTCATAAAATTTTCATCGGTGCATTAGTGTTGTCTCACTGATACGAAAGTAACTAATCTTTTAATTACGCTCGGTTTTCAGTATCTAAGGGTCACCCAAAACGCAGGACACATCGGGAAATGGGGTGTGGCTGGGGTGATTCTGAACAACTTTTTCCTCGACCAAAATGTTGTTCGTAGTTTCCTTTTTCCTGTTGTCCGTAGCGTCATTAAAAGAATAGTTACTTTCGTATCGGTAAGACAAGACTAATGCAACGATGAAAATTTCGTTATGAGAATTGTATGAAACTATTGCTGAGACTGGTGTGATTAAAATGGGATGTAACACGATATACTTTGATATAAAATAGAAAGCAGATATGATCCAAATTATATCGTATTCAGTCTCACTGTGTGCATAAAAATATTAACGATATCGTAATAAGCGTTTCAGGAAAGATTGATAAAAGATAAAAAAGTTTCATCGTTGCGTTGGTGTTACCTCACCGATTAGTATTGGCCACCCTGTATATTTACTTCACCCGCTGTCCTTTTCTGTGGCCGTCGATGTTGAGGTTCGGCTGAAACTTCTAAGAAGACAAAGTACACCTCTGGGTGCAAGACTCCTGGCCGTCCCGAGGTGCGAACGTTAATCCAGAAATTACTGTATAGTTATAGTATATAGGTATATACATATATGCATGCATGGGCTTTCTCTTGCACGGTTGCTTATTAATAGTAGACCTTCGTGCATGAGAACTAGAAAGATAAGAGTTCCGATCGACACATGCGTCGACATTGCGTTCAATCCGTCAAGTTACATATTTAAAATAACATCTACGGTGCTCTGCAACTCTGGGAACTCCCGGAAATGAGGGGTTGCTGGAGTGACTCTGTACTGCAGGGCTCGGAATTAAGTGAACTTCCGGGCCGATATGGCCCTCGCGATCGCCAATCGGCCCGAAGTTCCTCAAGCGCGTAGCATATGATACGCGCGGGTCGCATTAGGGCGACACTCGTATCAATAGGATTCCACATCGTCCCATGTCCCATGGATCGCTGTTCATGTGCTATGCGCCTAAGGAGCTTCGGGCCGCATGGCAATCGCGGGGCCCAAGATGTGCGGTGGGAGAAGGGGGGCGTTGCCTGTTGCAGGAGCCCTGCTGTAATGCATTCATTCGTCACTGAGTGGCCTACTCGGTTACACGTAGGAATAATAGGTCCTGTAGAATCGACCCTAAACTTTACTGTGGAAAGTAACAGTGGCCGTGCGTTGAAGTGAAGTGAAGAAGACCGACCCTGCCGTAACAGCAGCTGTTGCAGTGTCAACCATTCGCGAACGAATGGGAAAGTTGAACTTTTTCTGACATTGGTTATCCAAATCGTTTTTCTTAAAACATAATTTATCCACCTGGAAACATGCTGTTAAAAAAAAGATTTTTCCACTAGTATTGAAACACATCATTTCTTTCGGATAACGAATAAAAGTACCGAACACAGTTATTAAACGACTTATTAGTTCATTGGAATGGAATGGTTACTGACACCAAAAATGGTCATTACAATCAATTTAGTGATTATTTAAGCATGGCAATCGACCTCCGAAAACTCGAAACCTGATCACGACGAAATCGTACTTATATTTTCGTTGTAAAGAACATTATATTACAGGAAATAGTAACATTCTTTAAACTTTTATGCAGCATGGAGTATATTAGCATAAGTGAATGTTCACATAGTGATATATACATTTTTTAAATAATGCCTTTTACAATAATTATTGGATGTTTTTGAAAGGCATTTCTTTTATGCCTTTTACCTAACTTTAAGAGAGTAGAACTAAAAAGTTCCAGGGGGTCCCGCTTTAAAACTTTTATGGTACTAAAGTTTGAACTATGTAAAACGAATGCACAAGAATTTAGCTCCTAATATCAGCTACACTTGCAGTTGTATTGTTTTAAAGTTCTTTAATTTAATGCAGTTATAATTATAAGTTTAACGTTATAGTTTAATAAAGAGTGCAAAATTCATCTCTAGATTGTTCTTACTAAATCTTATATCGGTTTATACAAAAAACTGCTTTCGACGCGATCATACCCTACATCAGACGGCACATATATTCAAACACCCCGTATATCCACTTATTATGTACTAATTACATTATGTATTAACTTTATTTATATTTTATTAAATTAAAATAAATAAATTTTGAAACATTAAAATAAATTATGAAATAAAATTTCTGTATTTAATATATGTAATTTATTTTTTAACATTAAAAACACTAGAAAAACAGGTCCCAAGTTTAAAAATAAAATTTTATCCTATTGTGACCATCGTAACCCGATATATGAATTTTTTCTACCTAGATTGGACGTTTGTCCAAGTGTGCGCTGTGTCAATGCGATCACGACTACGACCGAGTGCGGAGTTATTTGAATAATAATTCAAGAACCAAGCTTCCACCAACACTGTAGTAAAGGAAACAAATGTTCAGAGTCACCCCAGCAGCCCCCCATTTCCAGGAGTTCCCACAGTTACGTAACACCCTGTATATACAAATTGCCTTTCGGAAATTTATCCGAATGGGTAACTTCTGAGAATTGGACCGAGGAGAGTGGAAAGAACGAGTATGAGTGTGATACTGATACTCGGCCTGGGGGCACACTGTTTGTACAGACATGGAAAGTGTCTTGACAGGTTCCAATCTACCTTGATTCGTTGCCAATATGTAGTGTATGACACCAATAATGCGTGTGTGAAATATTTCTATTCATCGTAGACAACAAGTATGCAAAACAAATAATTAAAGTTTGAATTATGTATGACGCTGCGGCAACAATCTAGCGTTCTTCGTAGTGAGGTGCCAACAACGGCTCGCGCCTTATTCAAGCTTGTATGTGCTGTCTCCTTTTTCCAAAACAAGAATTTATTTTGAAGTTCCATCCAATATGTGTTATTTTCATGAAACGACAAAAGGAAACTTAACAATAATGTAGGAGTTACTGTTATTATTTATACAATTATAACGAACCAGCGCCCAGTCCCAGTTGTAACAACGCG
The DNA here is from genome assembly GCA_948146005.1 of Nomada fucata. Lineage (NCBI taxonomy): Eukaryota > Metazoa > Arthropoda > Insecta > Hymenoptera > Apidae > Nomada > Nomada fucata. The sequence goes on from OX411282.1 coordinate 12,249,413, forward strand.
ACCAACGCTTGCATCGGTAAAACGTAAACGTTTCAAGACAAAGGCAAACCCCACTCTCCACACTACCCGAAGGCATTGAAGCATAATTGTCTTAACATTTCTTCACCTCGAGTTAACTAATGAGATATCACTCCTGATCCATGGACCATACTTAATAAACTCTGACATATTTCGTAAATCAAGTTAAATTAACTAAACTTATTACTAAACACTCAACCGAGAAATAACATTCTACTTCTCTTTCTCCTGTTTTGTTCAAACGTGCTTAATTCCCGTCACACAATGAAACAAAATGTAAAACAGCATCGGCAAATGGTTATGCACTGTATTACGACATTCCAAAGGGTAGCATCAACAACCGGCGCCAACTACTATAGTGTGTTCCTCCTTCACTACTACCTACTACATCATATGGACTTGAAGCGAGTATGTTCGTTCTAATTCTGACAACCCTGATCACATGTACAATTTTGGCTACCAGCTGTTTGACGTTATCTTCGAATCCGCAGAACCAGGAAAATGAATTTGATAAAAATACTTTCGACACACTCTTGACACATTTGTACTGCCATGCAAGGTACGCGTGTGTGTTTATCATTATATCACACGCATCCGTTTTTTCCTCTTTCTATTCTGTCCATGTGTCCATCGTGTTATGATTAAGAATATTCTGTATAATGGTATCATAAAACACGAACAACCATTACTTATTATTTAAAACGTAAATAATGATTGTTTGGATTTCTTTATTACAACAAACCCTTGATAGTAAATAGAGGAAGAGCGAGGTAAATAGCAGAATAAAAAAAAAGAGAATTAGTTTGTACTATGTTAATTCCCATTGCATAATCTTACTTACATGTTGATTTGTTTTTATACACCTTTGGAATTAAAATTCGTGGTTCCTACTTACAATGTTGAAAGCAAATATGCTAATTTTAAATGTACTACAACTACAAACTAAAAGATAAAGAATTTAAATACGACAAAGTTATTGTTACTAGTAAGGGTTCCCAACAAAATATTAATAAATCGACTAAAGTTGCGCGCTACTTCGATGTTTTCTAATCCTAAAAATTGGTGAAAGTACTACGATGTACGTTTCACATGTCATCTCGATAAAAATGAAACGGCCTCGGACTTTGCACTTATAGCTGATTGCAAACTCATCATGGATCCCCTAGAAAAAACATCATAAAAGCATTATATTCTATCTATTAATCAAAATAAATTTGTATCTAATTTTGTGAGATGTATTTACGTAGGGAGATGTGTATACCTGTAATGAACCGAGGGCAATGTTTCATAGAAATACATAAGTTGGGCTTTATGCCCACTAATCGATGGAAGAAATTCTCCTGGATCGTCCTGATTATGCCATTGTAATATATAAATACCCGCATCTTGCATTATATGTGAACCCTGCAATAATATAACTTACCATTATGGTATTGTACATGTAAGTCGAATTGACACGCAATATTTATATTACTCTGCGCCGAGAAATCTGTCGATAAAAAATTAACTTTGAAATTAAATACAATGTATTTTAATTTCAAAATTAATCTTCGTCGTGTTTGACAAGATACCATTTAATTAGACAATGTAGCGTATATTCTGTTGCACAAGGCGCAAAAATATGATTGTCCTTGTCCTTCAACATGATTTTCAATGTCACTTTTGCCAAATCAGCCATGGATCATAGCTTGACCCCTGTGACGAGTAGAATATGATACTAACAATAAGATACAAATTTTTGCACCACAGATGGTAGACGATGCGATAACTGTTATATACAAGCTAATTACTTACCGATTGATTATGTGATGAAACATTGTGTTATAATATATCAATCTTTAGCCAAAACATCAAATGGCTTGAATGGCAAATCGAGCGAAAACGGCACGGAACGTGTTAATGATTACTAATACGTCAAGCAAACGGACTACAATAACAAATGTATCTTTCAACTGTGGTAGGCAAACACGTAAGAAGTGGAAAACTAGATCGGATTTATTATTTAACGATGCAGAACTTAAAAGATTGTGGTGTAGAGATTTACAAGAAAGGTTAGGCAATCCGAAAATTCAGAAACGTATGAATACAACATCCATAACATCCGTAATACAACCCTATTTTCCGTTGTTGCCATAATTCGGGTTTAAGGGGTGAAATCAGCCTTTGAACAAAATTCGGAATCTTCTAGTCCGTGAAATAGCTCAAGAATACTGATAGGTATCTAAAAAAAGTATAAACAACACTTGCATCGCTTTATTGCATTAATAAACTACGTAAACAAATTGGTTGAAAAATCTATTATTTCAGCACAACCCCCCCCCCCCCCCCCCCCCATGTTGTTCAATAGACACGTTGTAATACCTCTAGGTGTCCTCTTTTCATATCTGTAAACGACTTATGTGTTAACATTTTTTTTACATAAAAGAAACATGATTAACGAATCTGCAGTCCATTTAAGCAGATTTCTGTAATAAACTGGTCTCATAACGCAATACATATTTAAATAATTTACATTAAATTTTAGATTCATTTACTTGAAAATGATTTTAACAGTTCTAACAATTTTTAATAATATAATAAGTATTTAAACATTTTCATTTAATTTTTGAACGTTTTTTCACATCGAAGGGTTATGTAAGTAACGAACCATAGGAACCGTGAAAATCACGATTTGCAATTGGTACAATAATGACATTGCTGATACGAGGGCAGTCTGAAAAGTTCTCGGCTTAACAATGAAAGAAATTTTTATTTTATGCGAAATATGTTTTATTTTTGAATATAATCTCCTGAAACTTCAATACATTTATTTCAATGTTTTTCAAATAATTCAATACCATCATTAAAGTGTGATTTCAGAAGGTCTGCAAAATATCCATCCACGGCTGCAATGGCTTCGTCACTTGATGTAAAACGCTTTCCAGCCGAGAATTTTTTCAGGCTTGGAAGTAGATAGTAATCAGAGGGTGCCGGCGATTATGGAACGACGCTCGAAATCCATTTTATTTTGCTTAAAACGATCCAAACACGCTTGAGAAACACGCATTCGAATGTGTTTTTGGTTAATTGTTAGCAATTGCGGCACCCATCTTGCACAAAGCTTTTTCATATGTAATTCTTCATGCAAAATGTTTTCAATTCGTTCTTTTGAAATGCCTATGGCCTCAGCTATGTCACGTGCTTTCACTCGTCGATTATCGAACACCATAACATACGCTTGTTAAATGATTTGTGGGGTTGTAGCAGTTTTTGTAGGACCAGATTTAAAAGGAGCAGCCCATTTTTTCACAGTGGAAAGTGAAGGTAATGCATCCTTATACACTTTTAACAATTTCGGATGACTTTTTGTTGGTGTTAAGCCATCCAAAACAAAGAATTTAATCACTGCACGATATTCAATTTTTTTAATTTAAAAAAAAATCAATGGCACGTCAATATTCAACAGCTGCTACTACTCGAATGAAGTGACAAATCAAAATAAAATTTTACATGTGTTTATATAAAGGATGGAATTTACAAATTACAATTATGGTTGCATAGTTTAACACCACCTATGTATGTGTCAGGTCGAGAACTTTTCAGACTGCCCTCGTAGAAATGTTCGAAATCTGGTTGCTCGCCACACCACGCATATCACATAAAGGCCGAAAGGATTGACAATGTCACTTCTTGATTTTCTGGAATCAACTGATTTGACTGATTTGGGAAGTGTCCAGACCACGAATCGAATAGTAGCATGTTTTTGTGTCCAGCATTGGGCAGATGTCTTTAGCTAAACCAAGTTTTGAAATGCTCTGACGCGAGTTTTTCATGATTTAAAAGCTCCGCTGTAAATATTGCTTGGTCGGAATAATGTTTCTTGCATCCTCCGGCCAAATGTTCCTTTAGGCTCCTTCAAATCTATGTATAACTGGGAAAGAAGACGGCCGCTTGCTCAAATAATGGGCATTGTACTAGTAGTAGCATGATTGTGTTGTATCCGACGCCGATTGAATCACTGCTCCAACTGTTTTCACTCCTGGTTTTTCCAATGTTCATCTCGAATCTATTTCAAGGTTGACGCCACTCTCGTCTGCATTATAAATTTCTTCAACTCCGATAGTTGGAATGTTAATGATACCGCAAGATTTTGCAAGTTACCAATATCTCGAAACGTCCATCGCGTGCTACATGTTGGTATTTTGCGAGATACGACACCATGGATATTGTTGAATTTCTTAATCTAATATAGACTTGTCTTGACTCCAGGTAGGTCCAGTAGTTGTTGCTGTTTGGCCTCCAAAGCCCATAATCTCAAATTCATGTCATGGACAACAAGTCGCCTGTCGCAAACTTCTTCAAACTTTCGCAGTACATACTCCGTAATAAATGTATTATCCAAAGTAATTATCCAAACTCGTAGCCTACTTCTGCAGCTGCTGCACGGATTTAACCTTCCGCAAGGTTTCTTTTTACAGCGCTAAGCGGTCGATGACTTTGTTTTCCGTTTTGCCAAAACTCCAAAGTTCTCTTCTTACAACATAAGCCAACTTTTCCACCTACGTCATCAACAATACACGTATTGACCGTCTAAGGTCTTCTAATATATTATACAAATTCAATAATAATGGTCTTTTTATTTACACAAAAATTTCAACACATAAGTCATTTACAGATATGAAAAGAGAGTACCGTGTATAGTAAACCATTTTTTTTTTAGGGCGAAACGAGTGGGGGCAGGGATAACTCGGAAGTCATGGATTTTTCAAAAAAATTGTTTACGCAGTTTAGTAAACGCAATAAAGCGATGCAAGTTTTACTCGAACCTTTTTCAGATATTTCTCAGCTTTCCTGAGATTTTTCACGAAACAGAAAATTCTTTTTTCAATCAATTTTTTTTGCAGGGCCAATTTTACCTCTTAAAACCGTATTACGTATGAAGAATATTCCATACGTCGCTCTCAACGCGTTTTCGAGCTCCCGTCTGTGATGGGAAAACGCCGTAAAATTCTTTCGGTTATCATACACAGATAAAGATGTCCTGAGCACATGTGCAACCAACTGCATTATGACCAAGACGGGCGCGGTCCGACGAAGACTCCCAAATTTCCTTGTATGGAAAGTCCTAATTCGTTCCGCGCATTTCGGGGGTTTATAAACCCTTTGGTTTCCACCCTCGTTGGTTCAGAGGTATACAGTCACGCGTAGAGTCGCATCGTGTTACGCTCGTACGTGCGTCAACACCGTGCAAATACTTAGATAACGTACACACTTAATATTATTTCATCGCGACATTTGTACAGACGACTGATCACAATATATATGAATATATTTAATCGGCTTATCTCAATCGGCTGTATGAAAAAATTGTTCAGAGAGAAATTTCGTGGTTCCGGGGAGGGCAGTTCTTCTGTAGATAAACTTGTAGAGGTCTTATGATCGTGGCATACGTTTTATAGAAAATAGAATTATATAATTTTCAATGATGACGAGTCATACGTGCTCTCGCGCACGCGTGTATGAACTACTTTCGTATTTACTCACCTGAATACTTTCACCATCGTGACAAATAATACTTGGTTCAACCTTTATGAAATGTCCTTTAATTTCTTTCGTCTCTAATAATTCTGCATCCGCACGCGTAAGTGAATCTGAAAAATTAATTTTGATTATTTTCTTCGTTACACAAAATGTAATGTACATGTTACAAAACGCATGATTGTCAAATAAGTGTTACGTTAAAATTGATCGTATTGTAATTAACTGGAATACAGAATTCAGTTAAATAAATACAGCAAAGATTCAATAGATGTTTGAAAAGTTTTCTACGATATATGATCGTGCTTGATGCCCACCATTGTGTTACCGCCAAACGGGGGTCATTTGAAAGTTGCAACCACATAGTCTCATACGTTCTTGGATAGAAAATCTTATCTAAAGGTGGATGTTTAAAAGTGGCCAAATTTTGGGTAGATCAGACACCAAAGATATTGATAAGGTGTTATATCTTTAGGTTCCAAGAAAATGTAAACCCACCATTATTTATCGTCGGCAGAATGATAGGCAAATTGTTAAACAAGCAGACGAAATAAAAAAATACATAGAGCCAAAAATTGGAAATCGTTCATTTGAAATAGTTCTCGTTTCGCAACAAATGCCTCAAGTGTAAAAATTGAAACACTATTTTATAGCCAAAAGTCAATATTTTTATTGTATGTGAAAACAAACTGACAAAAGTGTAAATTAACATTTGTCGGAAGGATAAAGGTATTTCATACTGTAACTTACATATAAAACAAATTGAAAATGTTTTCTTCTTCGACTGATAAATCTTCAACAAAATAAATATGGAGAAAGTTCGCAGGCAAGTGGATGCAAGTTTTATGCCAAACAGTCCGCGCACGAAGGGATCATGTGTCGCTAATCTGATGTCTCAACTTTGTCGTTTTTAAAAAGTGTTCATTAATATTTATTTCAGATTGTTTTCACATACAATACAAAATATACATATAAATATGTATGTGTATTTAGTATACATATGTATACGGGGTAGACCACCTAACTTGAGCAGTTTCAATATCTCGTTTGCATTTCATCATACGAACATAATGTTCAGAGAGAAAATGAATGGTTCAAGAGGACAAATATTCTGATTGACAGAACTTTTTTACTTTTGTTTTTCTTTTTTGCAAAATTTCAAGGTCCTTTGACGCTTATTAAAAATGGATCGATATATTCATGTCCAGACTGTCTCTTAACTATGGGAATTCCCGGCTATGACGGGTTGCTGGGGTGATTCTGAACAACTTTTTCCTTCACCAAAATGTTTGTTGAAGCTTCGTATTTGAATTATTAACGAAAAACACTGGTTAAAACATAATTTATCCACCTGAAACCGGACTGATAAAAAAAAGTATATTTTTCATAAGTAAGAAAACATTTAATTCCTATCGGATAATGAATAAACGTATCGAACACGAGTATTACACGACTTATTAGTGTATTTCTTATTCACGAATAATGAATAATTCCACGTTATTCTTAATTAAGACTATGTAACATTGGCCGTATTCTTTCCTCGGTACCCTCCATGGCCCCATCACGATCAACGCAAGCGATCGGTTCGCACCTGAGCGCGCGTCGGCCGATGCTCGCCGGGCGTTCTCATTGGCCAGTGTTTTTCGTTAATAACTCAAAGACGAATAATGACTATATATGTCATTATTACCAAGGAAAAAGTTGTTTATAAACACCCCAGCTACACCTCAATCCTCGATGTTCGATGACTGTTTTGTCACCCTGTATGTATAAAATGTGATGAGAATTTAAAAATATGATAGATGCATAAATAATAACAATTTCTTTCAAAGTGCACAGTTCCTCATCAAATTATTAGAGACCATCACATAAATTGACGATTTTACATTAAAACAATGAATTTTTGTATAAACAGATAAGCTCAGTTTGGTTTCATAATGTATTTTCAATGGATAATTGCTAATTAAAAACTATCCACTGTAAACACCTTGAAATTGTAATTTTCTTCACATATACTAAAAACATAATATTTTTCGCACTGTGGGTCTAATAATTTGATAACCTACTATAAATCAACTGTACATACCTGAAGAGAGATTTTTGGTATCGTCATTAGCTTGATACAATACGGTAAACATTATATTATGCCGCATTACATCAAAATCCCATGTCAGAACTGATCCTGGGTCGTTAGAACGTATTATTACACGATGAATTTGACCGCGACTTAAACTAATGGAATGGTACAAATTATGTCCTTCTTCCGCAGATGTGCTTTCCAGTTCCATTTTATACAGATGCTTCGGTACAATTCCACCCTCAGTAATTGCCTAATATTAAAGAAACAATATACGGTATATATTCAATTTAATCCCAATACAAATGTAAATCGTAGCTTATAGATTACAAAAATGTGTATGTCACATTTGCAGATTTGCTACACGTACACATAATTGTTGAAAACGTAACGCTATATTTTTATGCAAATGTTACGTGTACATGTTTGTTCAAAATGGCGAATATTTAAGAGCCTTCGAATACAGACAGCTCAATGATATTTTTCTTTTGATCAATTTATTGTAAGATTTAATTTTTGCTTTTCGCGTGCCCGTTCATAAAGCTTGTAATAAGCTGGTCAGCCATGTACATATGTATTATACCGGGTGTTACGTTCAAACGCGAATGGTGGAGTATCTCGAAAATCAGGCCTCGGATTTAAGTGATCCTTCGGGCTGATTTTCAGAGGCAACGCTCCCTTACTCCCGCCGCACGTCTTGGCTCCGCGATCCCCTATAGGCTCGAAGACGCGTGGCGGGAGAAACGGGACGTGGTCGCTGAAAATCAGCCCACCATGTTGTGCTGAATGACGTGGCGAATCCCATCACCTTTTATATTATATTATTCCGCTTAATTAAGTCATAATTAATACGATCGAAATTGCGTCAAAGTGCATGGGCAAATGTTAGCTGCAATTTAAGATCCTGTCGCTTCACATCGCGTGAGTGTGTTATTGTCTTGCCTAGACCGATTCATATCTTGCACACATATTTAGAACGAACGTTTATGATTTGGGAAACAAAAAATTAAAAATCATTTCCGACAATAATTATGTATTAAACAGTTTCTTATTTATCTTATCCTTCAACGAGTGTTCCATCATTGACAATAGACATTTGCATTCTTTTTATAATATTACGTATGGAGAATATTTTCAATACATCGCCCTCGACCCGGTTTCGAGCTCGCGTCTGCGAAGGAAAAACATTTCCTGTGACTCCCTGATTTCGCATCAGGTTCGTTTGCACACCTTATCCAAACAAAATAATTACAAATACTTCAACACAGTGGCTCCCCGATTTCACATCGGGTTCGTCCGTACGTTTTCCAACCTCCGAACAGCTCCCCGGCTTCGCGCCGGGTTCGTCTGTGAATAAGCCAACCTCCTAGCAGCTCCCCGATTACGCGTCGGGTTCGTCCACGACGTTTCCTCCTCCTGCGGATCCCTGATTTCACGTCAGGGTCGTCCGCGCTTGACTCTATTCCTGAGGCTCCCCGATTTCGCATCGGGTTCGTCCGTGCACCTTACTAACAAATGATCAACCATATTCTTTGGGTAATATCCACCTCGCCGACCAAGGCGTTGCCCACAGCTCTGGCTTGTAACACCTTCAACCTTTGACGAGATATTCCATCATTCGGGTTTAAAGTAACACTCTGTATGTACAATACATGCAGATATAGCTAGTCATACGAAAATGCATGACCGCACGAGTGTGTTAAAGAGCAGTAAGTAACCCTATTATAATCAACTTATTGCTTGTAGAGATTGTTCAAAAATTTGAGTTGCAAATTAGAAAGACACAGGTGCTTTCTAGTGAGACAACTGTGGTAAACAGAAAAGCACTTACCCCAGATCTCGAGCAAACAGACAAATCTCGATTATCTAGCAATACATAAATATAGAATATGTATACTGTAAAATATACAGGGTGGCACAAAAGTCAGGGAACATCGGCTATTGAGGTGTAGCTGGGGTGATTCTAAACAACTTTTTCCTTGACCAAAATGTTACGTATAGTTTCGTTTTCGAATTATTAACAAAAATTACTGGCCAATGAGAGCGGCCGTCGGGCATCGGCCAACGCGCGCTCAGGTGCGAACCGATCACTTGCGGTTGGTCGTGATGGCGGCATCGAGGGTACCGAGGAAAGCATCCGGCAAATGTGACATCGTCTTAATTAAGAATAATGTGGAATTATTCGTTATTCTTGGACAAGAAATACACTACCAAGTCGTGTAATAACCATGTTCGATACGTTTGGTTGTTATCCGAAAAGGATAAAGTGTTTTATTACTTATGAAAAAATTATCTTTCTTATCAGTACGCTTTCAGGTGGATAAATTATGTTTTAAGAGAAACGATTCGCATACCAATGTTAGGAAAAGCTAGTTAAACTTAGCCATTCGTTCACGAATTAATCTGCTTAACATTGTGTGAATCCTGACCTAGGCAACGCTCAACAGCCGATGTTATGGCCGGCTTAGTATCCTTGCACGATCACCTCACCTCACGATAACTTCACTCGCCACTGTGAAATGTGCGGGTACTTAAAAACAATTTATTGTTCCTACGTTTGAACATTTTGTAATATTCTGCGTTTGTACGATTCATGTTGCTCGCTCGGTTAGCAGCATGGCTCTGGCAGCTTAAATGTTCGCACTCGCTTCCACACGCACACGCACACACACCGTCTCCAAATTTAGTGGAAATAGGCGGCAGATGCCGATCACACAGGGCAGCATCGGCCCTTGCGTGGACTACGTCGCAGCGCGAGCGTTGACACTACAATGTTATCACATTAAAGAACATGTGTGCGTGTGGAAGTGAGCGCGAACGTTTAAGCTGGCGGAGCCACGCTGCTAACCGAACGAGCAACATGAATCGGACAAACGCAGAATATTACAAAAAGTTCAAACGTAGGAACAATAAATTGTTTCTAAGTACCCCCACATTTCACAGTGGAAAGCGAAGTTATCGTGAAGTGAGGTAATCACGAAAGGATACTAAGCCGGCCGTAACATCAGCTGTTTAGTGTTTCCTAGGTCAGGATTCGCAACCGCCGTCACGCTGCCAGCGACGCCTGAGGCCAGGGTAACATACGCCCAGGCGATGGCGGCGGCCTGGGAGAAGATCAGCCTCGCTGAGTTGGGGATTGAAGGCGTAAAGCCAAAAACATCTAGGACGGGCGGGCAGATTCTCGAGGTGCAAGGGCCTGGCAGCCAGGAGAAGGCCCAACAACTGGCCTCCAAAATGGCCGGAGTACTGGAGGGGTCGGGAGTCAGGGTCTCCAGACCCACGAAGACGGCCGAACTCCGCGTAAGGGGCCTGGACGTGTCCACCAGGCTCCAAGAGGTAGTGGCGTCTATGGCCACCGCTGGGTCATCACCTTTAGCCCGTCCGGGCGGGGGGAGGTGTGGATGCGATGCCCGCTGGAGGCGGCGCACCGGGTGGCGAAAATGGGAAGGTTCACTGTCGGGTGGTCTAGCGCCACAGTGTGCCCCGTACTGGCGCGCCCGCTCCAGTGCTTTAGATGCCTGCAGCTGGGGCATGCACGAGAAGCACGAGAAGCGGGTGCAGTAGCCCTGTGGATAGGAGTGGCCTATGCTACAGATGCGGGGGTAGTGACCATCGGGCGAGCGAGTGCTCGGCCGCCCAGCGATGCCCGGTGGTCAGCGACTAGGGCCGACTGGCAAGGCATAGGTCGGGGCCCCCTCAAGCGACCCCGGTTCAACGAAGGGACGGGAAAGAAAACAGGCTGCTGCCCCACCCCCTTCTCTCGATGACGACCGCGGGCCGGTGGCGGAAGGGGCGCTGGCTCCTGACCGGAGGCCAACTCAGGAGCAGGAAAAAGCGGAGGGGAGCCCGGGCGGCGTGAACGGGCAATGCCCAATGGAGGAGGGCATGGAGCTGGAGTAGCCTTCAGCGCACGGCTGCTCCAGACAAACCTCAATCATTCCCGCAGAGCACAGGATCTGTTAGTGCAGACCATGCGGGAGTGGGGGGTGGGATTGGCGGTTGTCGCGGAGCCATATGCGGTCCCCGTTTCCCTTCCGACACTTGGATGGGGGATGCGCGTGGATCCGTGGAAATAGTGGGGAGTGGAGGCTGGGCCTCCCCGACGGCGACCCTGCTGGACCGCGGCGACGGGTTTGTGGCTGTGCAGTGGAGGGACCTGGCTAAAGGAGGGACCTGGCACGCAGCGTACGTGCTCCTGGGTTCGGGGCTTTTCTGGACCGGGTTGGGGCATGTCTGATGAGGTGCCTTCCCCGATCGGTCGTGGTACTGGGGGACTTTAATGCCCACGCCACCGCGCGGGGTTCCCCCCGGACGAGCGTTAGGGGTGACGTGCTGCTGGGTTGGGCTGCTGGCCTGGACCTCAGGCTGGTGAATCACGGGTGTGCGACGACCTGTGTGCGGTGGCAGGGGACGTCCACAATGGATCTCACGTGGGCCAGCCCTGCTGCGGTGCGCAGGATCTCGGGCTGGAGAGTGGCGGAGGACGTGGAGACTCTGTCGGACCACCTCCACGTCATCGTGGAGGTGGTTCCCACAGGGGGACCATAGGTCGTCTGATTGGGGGTCAGGCGGCCATTGCACGTGGCAAGAGAGGGGCCGCATTGCGTAGTGACTGCGCGATGTGGCAGAGGGTATATTAAACTTGCAGAGTTGGAGGAGGGTCAGAAGGACCCTCCTCGGGACGGACCTCCTTTTACTAGTTTGAGGCATGGCGAGGGAGGGCACGACGTTGTGTCCGCAAGGGTTCGACGTGCCCTCCCAAGTCGGTTAAGAAGGCCACTGTGTGGGTTTTAGTCGGTAGGCATCCGACACTACCCTGGTCTCTCCCCAGTGCCGGGGTGTCTCATGAAAGATTTCCCACACGATAAAAAAAAAAGGTCAGGTTTCGCACAATGTTAAGCAGGTTAATTCGTGAACGAATGGGTAAGTTTAAGTAGCTTTTCCTAACATTAGTTATGTTAGAATATTCGTGGTACAGGAACGGCCGAGGCGGGCCATGTGCATTTCGCAGATGCACGCTGTCTTTGTCTAGCGTAGCCTTCTTTCGGGGCGAACCCTAAAATGGTTAAAAAGGGCCAAGCGTCCTCACGACCAACGCTTTTGCCAAAGGAAGGCATTCTTGTATAGACGAGAGAGTACGGTCGAGAGAGCACAGTATTAATAAACGGAATACCTTGTTAATATATACACGCCTACACAATTATTCTAATACCTAATCGAGATTTCGATCGAGTATTAGTAATTTCTCTTACAGTTATGTAGGATTATTTTTGAGGGGAAATCGTGACTGCCTTTTTTCCTCGTAAAATCACTTTATTATTAAATGTCTTCTAGTCACTCTCTCTCGCAACACAATATATTTTATCTCAACAATATTCTCGACTCAACTCAAACTCAATTCTATCTCAGCTCTGTCTCAATTCTGTCTCAATTCTATTTCAATTCTATTTCAATTCTATTTCAATTCTATTTCAATTCTGACCCTCGCACGAATCATCCACTGTATATATTCTTTCATGCATTTTCCCTCTCGTTCTATTCATCATTCGCTCGCACTCATTAAGCCACACCGACACACCGACACACACACTCTTACCACGTGTCACAGTTCGACCACGGGTCACCATGCATCCTAGACTCCACGTGCATTCCCCGAAACCATCCACTCTATCCTCGAGATAAACATTCACTCGGTCCGCATTCGACGTTTCGACTAACACTCTTCATTCACACTTGGCGTAATACTCGATACTTTCCTTCACACGATTCATACAAAACCCTCTCGTACCATTTCCACGAATTCTCACATCCCACAGTTATGCAAATTGTTTTGCTTGAAACATAATTTATCCACCTGAAAACGTACTGATAAATAAAATATTTTTTTCATAAGTAATAATACATTTAATTCCATTCGGATAACGAATAAACGTATCGAACACGGTTATTACACGACTTATTAGTATATTTCTTATTCACGAATAACGAATAATTCCACATTATTCTTAATTAAGACGATGTCACATTTGCCGGATGCTTTCCTCGGTACCCTCGATGCCCCAATCACGATCAACCGCAAGTGATCGGTTCGCACCTGAGCGCGCGTTGGCAGATGCCCGACGGCCACTCCAATTGGCCAGTAATTTTTGTTAATAACTCAAAAACGAAACAATACGTAGCATTTTGGTCAAGGAAAAAGTTGTTTAGAATCACCCCGGCTACACCCCAATCCCCGATGTTCTTAACTTTTGTGCTACCCTGTATTACTGGCATATTCATTTTAACTGTTTCTGCAATATACATATAAAATAGTTACTTTAATTATTAACCGAACAAGTGCCATAAACATGAGATCTACTAAAATGGGGCAGAAATATTCTATTAATAGATGAAACGTAGGTCCTTTCCCCTTTCGATTATTGGATACTATTAAATACTGGCATTACAAATTTAAAAAATGGTTGTTGCACAATGTAGGAAGCCTATAGACATTAGTCGTCTGTACCCTTACTTCAGCGTTTTAAATTTTCAGAAATTGGAGGTTTCCAAAACATTATTACATAAAGTTGGCTATACAATATACATGTAATATTTTTCAAAAACGGAAACAAAGCGGAAACCTCGATTATAAAACAGACCGATAATGGAAAGAGGTTGTACAAAGGAGAACGATTGCGCCATTCTGGTCTCGCATATTTCTTCATGAATATTTCCTGTCCAAGGACAGCTCGTGAGTTGCATGGGCTTCCCCATGCTTAACCTCGTGCCCGCGGAAACGTAAGATGCTAATACAGTAATGTCTCGATTAGTATTCAAAATTGTGTCTACGATTAGTGTTCCTTTCTATCCCTACTACTTGGAGTGGTCCCCCCTGGAATCAGCAAAGCGTGAAGCGCCGAGCACATAATCTGAACTCAGATGCAATGCCGGTGAGAGACAACACTAATGCAAGCGAGATTAAAAATTAAAACTTGTTCATTTTTGGCCCGTTTTAAATGAAATTTTACAACTAGAATATGTGTATATTAGTTGTTAGCAATAAGGTAATTAGTATTGAGATTATAAAACTGGAAGTAAATTCGAATCGGCTGTCTCGATTAGTGTACCTCGCACGGACTGAATGCGATCATTAATCGTGCGCAGGACACGTTTCTCGAGGGGCAGGTCACCTTCAATGTTGTGGCAGCCGAGACTCGAGGCAGCGGCCAGGAAAGAAGCAAGTTTAAATACCCGTGTACATGAGGCAATGCTAACGCTATCAAAATTTAAGATTAAAACTTGTTCTGAATTTTGGTCCGTTTTAAATGAAATTTTACGAAAATGTTTGTTACAATCTCCTGATTAAAATGACACCAAACACGATATGGTTTGTAAAATTTTTACTTATCAGAGTATTAGTAATTTCATTCTTCTTCATTATTGTTTTCGATAACAACTAGAATCAGATATGTTGGAACAATACATATATTTACTTATTATTATTGATGCGATGAATGACCCAGCTCTCTTCTTTGCGTAGTTTCTTTATCAAAAAAGTAGATATAAATTCGTATAATTTCTTATCAGTAAAAATTATAAACTCTTACGAACACCAAATATAATGTCACAGGAACGAGAATAATTCTCGATACAACAATATTTTTCCATTATCTAAATATAGCAATTTGAGATTAAGAGAATTAAGGGACTCTCGATTCGAGAGTTTACTTCCAAATTTACAACCTCACTACTAATTACCTTATTGCTGTTAACTAATAGACACATATTCTAGTTGCTATTGAAAATAATAATAAAGGAGAATAAAGTTATTAATACCGTGATAAGTAAAAATTCTACAAACAATATCGTGTTTGGTGTTATTTTAATCAGGATATTGCAACGAACACTTTGGTAAAATTTCATTTAAAACGGACCAAAATTGAACAAGATTTAATCTTAAATTTTGATCGCGTTCGTATTCCCTCACGTACACGGTTCTTTCTCGGCTGCCGCAACATCAAAGGCTACCCGAACTCGTTCGAGAATTAGTGCGATATTAGTTAAATTGCGATACGATTAGTGTTCACATTCGGTCCCGAGCGAGGTACACTAATCGAGACATTAGTGTACTAAAAAGAACAAGTATATACTAGTGATAGTTGACGCTTTCACCAAATTTACAATCGTTTAGCCAGTAAAGGATACCAAGGCAAAAAGGGGCATAAAAATATTGTTGAACGTGGTACATCTTTTCGGCGTACCGCCTCGGATCATTAGTGACCTAGGGACGGTGTTCACGGCGAGGAGTTTTACTATCTTTTGTTCGACCTACAGGATCAAGCATGTGCTGAACGCGGTCGCTACCCCTCGCACCAACGGACAATGCGAGGGATACAATCGCACCATCGCCCAGTGTTCGAAATGGCATATTTAGGTGGACAAAATTATTTTTTTACGTTTTTGGGCAATATTTTTATTAATGAACTTGTCTGTATATGTATTAGCGATAGTGCTTAATGTTCCTTTTTTGCTGTCTGCATATTACACAGAAATAAATATTTAACACTACTATTAACATGTCCAATGCGGCACAAAAAATAAACGCCGAGACACCTGGAAAACTCTTTTCTTAAAACAACATTCCTGAGAAGATACATGATATAGACATATGTGTTACACGTAGAAGTATAGAAAAATTCGATGACGTGTACGTTAACGTCTTCCGTAGTGAATGTGTTAAACCACATAGAGTCTGTAATCCAAATTAAACTCTACTAATGTCACTAAAACTACGTTCCTAGGGCCATGGGCAAGATAGATTCGCGTGAAATAATTTGCCCTACGATCCAATTTGTAGTTGCATGGAATAAGGTTCGGCTAGTGTTAGGAACTCGATATGCATCAATAGCTAGCAGGGTTTGAAAGCAGTTATACGTATAGATTTCCGTTCTTGAGACATGAAGAATTGTTATTCTGAATAACTGTTGTAGGAAACTAAACATTCAGTTACTATTTATTCGTAATCTGTATCGGTTCCAAAACTATTTAGAATTGACTCTTCCATCGATTTTACAGTTCACATTTTTTACAATTTAAGCTCTTATTTTCAATAATTTATAACAATTAGAAATTGTTTCTGCGAGTAAACGCCAAAACAAAATATGATGCAATACAAAAATTAAGGGCATATAATATCTAAAAGGTACTAACATTTATACACAAACTGTTTTTTCGATAACTTTTGTGTGAATGTAACAGAAGAGCAGTTTTTCTTAGACTTAGCAAATAAAGCATAAGGTTTTTGTTTCAATGTTATATGAATTTTGTAGACGAATAATTGTTAATCTACAATAAAGAAAAAATAACTTAAAGGGATGACATTTTGAAAGACAATACAACCTTTGTTCATGATATTTACTTGTATAATAAGATAATATTTTGAGTCCTTCCGATACTAAAAATGTTTCACTACACTCTTTTGCATGAGCCCGAAAACTATACTTCCAGTCTATAGGGTTCTCTTTCGAAGATGAAAAATCCGGAAATGGGGGTGCTGGGGTGAATCCGAATAACATTTTCCGTTACCAAAATGTTGGTTGACACTTCGTTTTTGAATTATTAGCGAAAAACATTGGCCAATCGGGCGAGCATAGAGTGGGCGTTCAACCACGAGAGACCACCCATACCCACCGATAACCACTGTGTCAATGCGTTGGTTCACGACAAATATAATATCAATAATTCAAAAACGAAGCTGCAGCCAACATTTTGGTAACGGAAAACGTTGTTCAGAGTCACCCCAGCAACCCCCATTTCCGGATTATTCATCTCCTAAAGAAAACCCTGTATGTATTCTTCTTATACGATTTATTGCATTAAAAAATTTAAATGACATAGATGAGGAACACTTTGTAAAAAGAAGAAAACCATAACAAAACATAAAAACGAACACCAAATGTGACTACAATTTTCAAAGTGTAAAAGAAAGATATAGAAGTTCTTACGTTATGAGTGGTTGCGTCGAAAATATAAAATCTTCGAGGTACCATACCATAAATCTCGTACACATTGTCCTATTATTTAAAATATGTTATTTCTAATCATTAAAATTTAATACTAGAGAATACTACAAACACTGAAGAGGACGCATTGGAGCGGGTAAAAGAAAGGAAAGCCGGGAGGTCGCCTCCGCAGAAGAAAACAGAGATAGAGACAGAAACTGCTGAAACACCGGACAGCCAGAAGACGCAGCAGGAAAAAGAAATGGATGCGGCAAACTCAGATAAATTGATGGAAGTTGTACTGGCAGTGAAGGAAGACTTGGAAGACCTGAGAAAAGGCAACAGAGATTTGAGACAAGATATGATGGAACTGTGGGAGGACTGCAAGGCGCGGGATGAGACATGGGAAAGGGAAAAGAAGTAAATGAGAGAAAGGATAAGAGTACTGGAGGCCAAGAAGGATCTGGCTGAGAGGCTGTCAGGGAGACTGGAGGGGCTAGTAAAGATGGAAGAGGCCAGAAATAAAAGAGGGAGGAGAAATAATAGCACACTATAAGACGTTGTTCATCGATAATGACCTGACGAAAAAGGAAAGGGTGATACAGAGAAATATTAAATCTATTACCAAGGCGGAAAGGGATCAAGGGGCAAAGTGAAAGAAGGGCACAGGAAAGTTCAAATATTGGAATGCTGCCGAATTATTTAGTAAACACAAACAGTTTTGGGATTTTTTAAGAGGTATCGATGTAATATGATTAGTAGAAACATGAATTGAGGGGAAACAATGGAAAGGACTGCAGGATAAGTTGACACCGGAATTCTCATAGAAATGTAAATATGCCACCAGGGAGAAAAAAAGGGGAGGGCGATATGTGGAATTATCACAGGTATAAGAAAAGGCATAGAAGAATGAGCGACCGAGGGAACAGCACATATTCAAGAGGGAAGAGTAAGGATACAAAATGAAAAATGTAGAATAATAACAGTATATGTAGAGAGTGAAACTGTCTGAGCGATCAGTGTGAAACCGAGGAAACGTAATAAACATTGACAAACGGCGAATGCGTTTATTAAAAAACAAATTAGTCGGCAACCGACGCTTGAATTTAATAGACGGACATCGAATTTCATTATAATTACATAAATTACATTTCTTGCAATAAACCAGTCTCTTCTAATTTATCCCTCTACATATATAGGAGAGATATGAAGGAGACGAAAGAAGAGCTAGACCAGATAATAGAGGAGAAGGAGATGGAGAAATTGATAATCGGAAGAGATTTCAATGTCAGAATTGGACAAGAAGGGGCGATTTTAGAATAGAAAAAAAGCATGATGTAAGGAGATCAAAAGACAAAGTTAAAAGCACAAAGGGAAAGTTATTATTGGAGATGAAAAAAGAGAGTATACATATACAGGGCCGAGACGAAGGACGGTAAATGATTATATAATTGCAAATGTAGAAGCGAAAGAAGATGTCAGGAAATTCACAGTGGAAGAAAGAATGGAATCAGACCATATGCCGCTGATGGTGGAATTATATAGAGGAGATAAAGGGAGAGAACGGGGGGGAGGGTCAGGGGGGGGACGTGGAGGGAGGAGGGAGTGTGGGCAGAGGTAGGTAAGAGAGAGTTTCAAACGGAATTAAACAGGGATAATGGGAATCAGCAATAACCAGAGGGCTAATTACCTAAATGGAGACTATAGAGGTGGAGACCAAAGCATGATAGGGGAAGCAAGTACTGAAAGGACGAAAAAGGGACAGTTCGCAGAAAATGTAAAGGGGCCAGAGAGACGCTGGATCATATGCTCCGAGAGTTCAAAGAACTGACAGGAGGAAACGCACCGAGAAGAGGGATACTAAAGGGAGGAGAACAAGGGGCGGAGTGGTCATGGAAAAAAGAAGAAAGAAAGAGTCTCAAGAAGAAAGCTCTCACACACAGATTATGTTACAGAATATGTAACTCCATTTTGAGGCCGAAAGGCAAAAAATTAACCTATTTACTACTACTACGAACACTGAACGCATTAACTCTTTTGCAACCCATTTTCGTTTTTAAACGAAATATAAAAATATATTAAAAACGAATGTAAAAATATATTTGCGCAGTAAGTATTTTTGTCGTTATATTGATTATTCGTGATATTATTAATCGAATAAAACCAATAATTTAATTTCAATGCTAGTAGTAATCATTTATAGAAAAGACGATTCTTATAAATATAAAAATTGCATTTCATAAAAGCACTATATGTTAAATTAAGTATCAATACGTTATAATTTATTATTCTTACCTCAGACGATCCTCCGAGGAAATCTGGAATAAATTCTGGGTCGATATATTCACTTAAACTGCTCTGATCTTGGTAATTGGTACCACAATAAAATATGAATTTCTTTCTTGTATTTTCATCTGTAGGATAAATTAAGAAACATTATAATACATTCCGTAATTAGAAATATGATTGACTAAAATAAGTGACTGTTATAATTAATACATAATATTAAAAGCAATTATGTACAATGTACACATAAGAGGGAAAACTGGAACGGTGTTATCCAACAGTAGGGCCTCTCATATATTTTTTGCTTATAGTAATATTATTAAAAATATTGAGCTGAAATTTTGGGATTTTATGACGGACTTGTCCATGTTGCCAAAGGAACGCACAATGTTTAAAGGGTGGCTACGAAATACCAAGATTATATTCTTAGCCTGTAAATAAATCTCAAATATTGCACGCGATATATGCATTAGTAGCATTAATGTAAGCACTTTACGTGCATATAACTGTGGAGACCGAACAAGCACAGGAGAAATCCCACCGCTAGATAGCGCTGTTCGGGACTGCCGTACCGCCAGCTTTATGTTGCATACTTCCCTGACAACTTGGTCGAGTTTGGAGGAACCTCAAAAGGCTCATGAAGCTGACCTTAAACGACGTTAAAGTAGACTCAGCTTTAACCCCTTGCTGTATTTTGACGAGCCGGACCAGTGATACATATTTTTTATTAAACATGAATATCACGAATCCGACTCGTGGAATCAAATGCGGGCCAGACATGGACATCTCGAGTTCGACTCGTGTTATCAAATCCGGGCTATATTATAAATTATCTTCTGTAAACCTCACGTGAATGGAATTGAGGACAGGTCGCTCACCGACTGGGCTTGGATTGCGTCGAACTAAATGGTACGGCAAGGGGTTCAGACGGGATTTCCTATACGCAATTCGGATGTATGCACCAGACACTGTTATATTGACAATATGTACAGGACACAAAAATGTATGTTGCTGTTGTTTCACAACATAAAGTTGAGAAAGTCCTCGTACCTCGGACCATTAGATAACAGGTTGCGATATTAAAAAAATAACATATGCTACTTACTTATAAACGTGCTAATGAGTGTCCATAATATTGGAAAACATCTTGGAGCTCGCATAATCAATACTCTTCCCATCGTTTCTGGATAATTTATTTCAACAATTTCAATTATACGTAACAATGCCTGCAACAAAAAAGTATTACGAATGAATGTGAATTACTTACTTCTTATTAACATTAGCATTCATTATGCACCGAGACCAAACCGTGTGAATCAGATAATACGAGTAAACAATTACCGAAGATATATTAGCTGAAATAACTTACTTAATATTTTTTGGTAGGCAATTCACATGTACTTAAGTAACTGTAAGTATTAGAAGTATTTATAACAGAACGATGTTCTGTCCAAAAATTGAAAGGTATTATAATAAATGTAACTCGAATCAGTAATATAAAGGCTCAATTCAAGGCTACCGGCATCAAAACGTAGTTACAGGTTACACCTTGCCCAATTTAATGACATTTTGCTTCAAAGCAATCAAGTTTATTTCATACAAAATTCTTCGAACTATTTGTCCACATATATCAGTAGATATACATATACGGTAGCAGACAATAATATTGTACCATTCTTTAAAAACACAGTTCGTTTAATATGTAGGTATATTGCAAACTTTATGGTAATAAATTATGTTTTCTTTAACCCTTTAACTACAGCTGCCGTCACTATTTCTCGAAAAGCTGGCCATAATTCGTAATTTCACACGATTTTCATAAGAATACCAATTCTTATGTTTTTGGGGTTGCTGAATTCAAATATTGGATAAAAAATTCAGTTTTCATAATGGACGATCTAATATTAGTGATATAAACGTTGGTTTCAAGTTAGCTTTTGTCAAAATTGTACTATATTCCGATTTTTTGCTAAAATTATGTAAATAGAATGTCCGTTCAGTCCGTTTTCTGGAACAGTTGAATAGTGCCTATATCTCAGTAACCGATCAATATATTTAAAAAATTCAAGCGGAATTAGATGCATTGATATATATACGACAAATCTGCTATACGAAAATCAAGCTGCTATATACTTCAAAAATTGAATATTAGCCAGCTTTTCGAGAAATGGCACCACTGTGCGACGCGTCGCACAGTGGGGGAAAGCGGCAATTTAAAAGGGCAGAAGTCTTTCTTTATGAAATACTATTGATCTCCGCCCGTCTCCGCGCTAATTTTTATATATACATTAAGAATGGGATGTACACTTTATGCTCTATAAAATTTGGCTGCAGTCAACTACAGCTGCAAAAGTTATTGCATTTTTAATGGAATAGTACGGTTGACTCCCGATCAACGGGCCCCGCTTTTTTTGTTGACAATTAACTAGAAGAAAAACGATTGATTAATATTTTTATTAATAATTATTATGTAATTATTATTTCTGCAAGTTATACATGTTCATAAATGAAAAAGTGGGACCCAATCATCTACCGTCTACCGTAGGCCGCATCAGTGCGAACGTTCTCGGCATTGCACTATTCTATAAGAAATGCACTAACTTTTGCAGCTGCAGCTGGCTGCAGCCAAATTTTATAGAGCATATAGTATACATCCAATTCTTAACGTGTATATAAAAATTAGCGAGAGGACGAGTGGAGATCAAAAGTATTTCATAAAAGAACGCGTTGAAAATTGGTTTGTTGAAACTTTCTTGATAAAAATTATTAACATCTATCTTGATATTGGATATCAAATTATAGTCCTACTCCGTGTTTTGTTTTTCGACTTTTGTACTGCGAAATTGCCGTTTTTCCCCACTGCGCGTCGGGACGGTAGGAAGGAAACATTCGTGAAATATGGCCGCCTCAATAAGCGGGTTGATGAATTATGCCGCGAACGGGAATCGCTTATTGACTTTTATTTATCCTATTGAGCTTGCGTAGATGATGTTTAGATGGTGTTTATGTTTCGTTCGTTGCGTATCAAACACATAACAAACACCGCTTTGTATGCCGCATGAATTTGTTTACATTGCCTTCCTCTCGAACGCTTAAGCCCATATTTCTGAACGCGCATAAGACATGCCAGTTTAGCAGTAATATTTGTTTTGCGTTTAGGCAGGCCCAGTTCTGAATATACGTATACCAGTAACTAAGGGGTTAATGTAAGTCAAATATTTAATGCCCAATAACACGCACGATTACCACTATGCAATTGTAGAAATTACACACTACTTTGTATAATACAAAACTTTCTACACATGAAGAAATGCTAAGTACCCCAACAGAATGAATAGGCGATTGGCTGAATGGACTGAATGGATTTGAAGAAAGTTCCTACTTTGTAAAAACAATTAATGAAGTTCTTACCTTTATACCAGGTCTCCATAAATGCCGCATGTTTAAACCTTCAAGATCTATCAATAAACACCACTGTGAAACTGGGTGACCAGAAACAACAGTTGCTTCTTCCATTAGCAGTAGGCCTTCCTCACAAATATGTAGCACCTGCAATTACATCAATAATTATCAAGATATATAGACCTTCGAAGTCTTACACTCCGACGAATGTTTTTGCGTTCAGTAACAGAATGTAATACAGTGACAAATAAATAGATAAGTGATCTCATGCTTCTGTTGCAGAGAAGGTCGCATTTATCATACGGCACATTAGATGTAAGTTAGGATCTCCCTCTTTATAGGGTCACATTATAATACCGAAACAGTCTTGATCTTCAGAGGTTTCACAATGGTGTTACGCCTAAGGACCCCAAGAGTATAAAAACGTCCCTGGTTACAGATCTCGCTACATTTTTCGCTAATTCTGCACATATCGCCTGCGATTCTGACTCGATTGGCTGCCATAGAAGATCATCATTAACCATATAGCTCTTCAAAAGTTTTATGCATGTTTCTGGTTGCGTCTTTTAGCAACCGCTTTTTAGCTTAGGTTTGTGCAATGCCTGTTAAGGCGGGTCCACATTTGTTACCGCACCGCGATCTGTTACCTGGTCAAGTGGTCTGAAAGAGATCTGGGATCAAACGTGGACTGTGTCCTGTTACCTCATATTGTCAGTCGTTACTTGGTTCGGCTGTTCCATGAACGGTCGGTATAGTGACTCGCTCGAAAGGAGGTATGAGCTTGAGTCGTTCTTCAATAGTTATAATTTTCTTTAAATTTGTATCGTTTTGGCTACTTTTGGCCCGATTAGGTTGATTAAAGTTTATGATTCTAGTAAAACAATAATTTCTAAGTCATATATAATAAATCTTTATTATTTATAAAAATACTTATGTGGGATCGGTCGCCTCCATCAAAGAACAACGTTAAAAGGAACAAACGATATAAGGAATATGGTGAAGGGGCCGTGGCGTAAATACGACGATCTCGGGTTCGATTCCCGAAGCCTGCCCTTCCTTTTTATTCGGTTCCTACATTAGGTGTCAGAAGTGGGATGGAGGGGCACCACCGACCACACAAGGCGTTTGCGTAGAAAAATAGACGGTGGCAATGAGGGACACGAATTCAAGGTGTGAAATTGTCGTGCGTCTTAACGTTCAGAATAGTGTGTTGAGAATAATATATAGTGTTGAAAGCTGAAGCAACCGTCGGCAATGAGGGACACGAATTCAAGGTGTGAAGTTGGGCGGGTTGTAGTTCAGCAGTCGTGAAGCTACATAAACCTGGCCGAGGGCCGGACTCGGCACGCACTCACAACACCCCTACGTCACCAAGGGGGTCTGGTTTATCTCATAGGCATCCAATGAGCCCTATCTCCCAAGACTAAACAATCTACAATGCATAGGAGCTGCGCCGCACAGACGAGTTCACACATCTACGGCAGCTCGCTGACTCCTTTGGAACGAGTCACAATACCGACAAATTTTCGATCAGCCGAAACAATTAACGACTAACAGTAGGAGGGAGCAAGAAACACTCCACATTTGCTCCCAAAACCTCTTCCAGGCCACTTGACTAGGTATTTACCTCGGTAACAGTGTGAGACGAGGTAACCAGTGTGGTTCCGCCTTAAGACTGCGTGAGCGATAGTTTACACATGTGCCCTGATTGAATGTTGAGACAGTGCATTTGGAGTCCGAAAGTGTCGAGTGTCTGTCTCGGTGCTTGTTTAGGGAAGCTCCGGAATTCGCCCCGACGAGGGGGAGGGGGGGGGGGGAGATTGCGATGCGTGCAAAAATAAATTTTTGTATGCGTTTGAAAAGTAAGGATCAATTTTCCCAGGACGTAGCGCGATGTTCGGACATAGAGACTTTGCGTAACACATAGCGCAGGGCATATTAATAAATGTATAGTTAAGAACACTAATACAGTGAATCCTCGATATGAGCGAAAAACTGCTACACGATATAAGCGAACGTTCAGACCCGAGACTTTCGCTTTTATCGAGGATTCGCTGTATTCACTTGTTACTCTCACCATCCCTGCGCATTTAATCTGTACAACAAAGCAAAGCAATTTGAAGTCGTTGTAGCTACCATCTTGAAAACATTTTGTAATGCAGCAAAGACTACTTTGGCTTGAATGACGTAGAACATTTTGAATTTTCAAGGAGACCAATCTATGAGCATGTTGCAAAGGCATGAAGTACAGAGTTTCGCAGCAGCTGAATCGAAATAACGTAACAACTTTCCACGGCACTTGATCATTGAAAGTATCAACTAAAATACTATATACTTCATCATAAAAATGAAACTTACCAACAGTAACAAATCGTCCTCACCAATAGATTTGAGCAACCCTTTAACGTCCATTTGTCCCATTCTCAATATGTACAAAGGTTGACCCTCTAAACGATAATAATTTATGGTTAACTATCACCTGAAGTTACATTTATGACAATGTTAAACTTATAAACATGGGCAACAACAGAAGGAGTATTGAAAGAGTTATGGAACGAAGTTACAACTGTACAATCTGCCCGTTTTATCTCGGAAGGTGGAACTATCTCGAAAACTGTGGGAGATACGAAAAATATAACATAAATTAATTTGCATTTTATTTGTTGACCCTTTCTCTCCCCACGAAAATAAGTGAGTGTTGCCAAAAAATTCCCGTTCATATAAAATAGACACTATTGATTGTATTCATCCCATAAGAGACCAGCGATAATCTCTGTAGTGAAGTCGTGAAAGAACTCCCTCAGCAAAGTCACCAAATACATTTCCAGGAAACTTCGGAGGTAGTGCTCAGTAATTAATAATTATTTGCCAATTATGTGTAACAAAATTATACAGCACGGTCATATACGCGGACAGATCCCTGACCGTATATCCAGACACTACAGTAATTCCCTTAATTCTACTACTATGCTTGATGCTTTTGTTTGTATGGTTGCCGTACACATTTTCACAAGTCAGCTTCTGACTTTGGACAGACTTCTCGAGTTTGCCATGTTCATGCATCTTGAGTTTTCTCGGTAGAATTGAGATTCGAAAATTGAATTCAACCGGGATGCCTACGACAGCACAGGTACCGAAGAATTCCCAAAAGTTTCAATCGAAGCACGGTAAATTTCTTCAGGAAAGCACAGTAAGAGTTGATATTACTATTGGAAAGATTTGATACTTAAGTGGGCAACGTTGTGTACGATCCTATCCAGACTGGGGAAGATTATACACGAAGCAATTTAACGCAGGACTTCCAGGACATAAAAGCTGTTCAAAGGTACAGACAACACTGAATACTAAAATACCTTTATCAAAATGGTGCCAGCCACCAGGAAAATAATCCTTTACTACTTGTGGTACATCGTATTCTTCGAGTAATTTGTCAATTTGATGCTTCTTTCTCCAATGCAATGCCTGCGTTAGCATTTCCTTTGCTTTTTCAACTGAAAATTCTGTAGCTCTGAGAAACCTTAAAAGGGTTGCGTCCCCAGGTATCGAACTTCCCCTTAATTCTTTGATGCTTTGGCGCAATTGTATAAGTTTGCTCTCTTGTATCATGTCCAATTTTCCTAAATACCGTTCTATGTAGTCCGAAGAGAGCTGCATATCTGAAACATCAAGCATTAATAAATGAAAATTTAATATTTTCTACGTAAACCTTTATTTTGTGGACAATTATTTCAACAAATGACGCCACTCAAATACGGTAAAAGATTAATACTAATGCAGAAGGAAAATCTGGTGGTTTATGTGGCACAATTAAATGTTTAAAGCTTGTCAAAGTAAGATCAGACTGTTGAATTAATATCGATTATTAATAATAAAATATGATTGTGCAAAATGTATTGCATTTCGCAATGACCTTGTGTAGCATCAAGGTATAACAGGTCAAAAGTTTTATCTTCCGCAGTACGATAACAAGCGACTTTAATTCGTAGAGTGCAATTTCGTATGCAGAAGAGAGATCAAAATTCTGAGCAATGGTTCAACTAAATACAATTACGTCAATTATCAAATTTATCTATGGGTTAAAATGACTAAAAACATATATCTTTTGTGGTAGAAAATCAGGTATCTCCTGCTTGTCATATATGTAGTCTGATTCATTAAAGTTTGGAAGTCAACAAATTTTGTGTATAAAATACCTTTTTTTTTAGCAGTAGAACATATTCATAAAATTTATAAAATGACCAGCAACAGTCCCTATACCGCACCCCTATATCAGTAGGGGATTAATATCCTCATCAATTTTGTAAATAAATTCTGGACAATTATTGACTTACTTTTGAATAATAGAAAGATACATCATACCTCTGTCTTGTAATGTGTTGTCGGTGTAAGTGTAATCCTCCTCTTGGTTGAGTGATCCGTGACATTCTGCAGTATCCCTGAAGACAAACAATATTACATATGTCACGGTAAAGGAAAATTATTACCCCTACAAATTTTTTGATGAGACAGGTTTATGAGACGGTCGCCAAGCTTTCGTAATATTTGGGAACATAAGTGTATAGTTTGCTCAATCTCTTTCTTAACCAAAGGAGTAATTGATGACTAAACATGCATATTTCTGCTAAAAATGATGGGATGGGCCTCTCATGCTTTGCCTGTATTCTTCAGAAGCAATGAAGACATGATAAACTCATCGCGGATTAGTGCTCATAATCGCAGGTCTAACGATTATCATACCTTTCTACCTAATCTCCGTTAATAGTTCTAAACCATTCCAAATTAGAAAGTCTTAAGATGGCCGAAAGCATGAAAGCATAAGTGGTTGCTTGGCTCACTGATTTGTTAATCAAGATGGCGATTATTGCCGTGCATCTCATGGCGGCTTCATGTTAGGTTACTCCTACAAAACAATTGCTAGAGCAGTGCTGTCCTGCGGTAGGGCCCCTCACACACTTGCTTCCCTATCAACTGTTCTTTGCACGTAGTACGCGCTAATACCAATGACACTACCGCATACGTCGGGCGATCTCTTGACGAACGGAGATCCTAGTCCGTCGCAGCCGTCACCTTAACGTCATGCGTTACTTTGACAACTCGATCAAAAGTCGGAGAACCCAAAACGGCTCGCGACCCATCCTTGGACAGCACTGTGCTAAATTGAAGCAATTCATTGTATTAGAATATTTAGAGCTTTAACGCATCATTCTCTGAAATTTTTTAGGGAAAAGCACAAGAATAGAATTAATCACCAATGCAAATTACTTTCTCTTCAATACAATATTGCTATCGTATTACCAAATGCTGTATATTTCTTTCAACAAATTCTGTTAATGTTCAGTTAAGAAATATATTGGTTTCATGAAATGCAGTTTAGCGTTATTATTCTGCACGGTTGCGACATTTTCGTTGGCGAAAGCTGACAATTTGTTAATCACAGCAACACTTAAGCGATATATGTATACATTTAACTTGTATAATATATAATCTCCTGGACTGTATAGAATTAGATTCTTTTGCTATTTACATTTTGCTCGTAAACTACATAACTGAATCACCTCCTGTAATCTTCTTGAATGTCGAATTTAAACAAGGACAGCACGAATGTAAGTAAAATATTGTGATAAAATTGATCTTTGTTCACATTGCTTATGTTTTAGGTCATGGCTCGGAATTAAGTGAACTTTAGGGCCGATTTTTAGAGGCAACGGCCCACATGCCATTTCTCGAAATGCTAGCCAAAATTCAATTTTTGAAGTATATAGCAGCTTGTTTTTAGTATAACAGATTTCTTGTATATACATATATCAATGCATCTAATGCCGCTTGTCATTTTTAAATATATTGATCGGTTACTGAGACATAGGCCGTCAAAGTTGAAGAAATTTCATGCTCCTTCGAATCTTGAAAATTGGAGCTTGTTAACGACGTCAGGGAAAGTCTATCTTAACAAAATTGATACGTGACACATTTTACCATTAAAGTAGGTGTTATAAACATAAAATTTCCACAGGAATAAAGTAACAGATTTTAGAACTTATTATTGTAATTCCGTTTCCAATATATCATAAATCTTAGCCATATCTTAATGAACAGGAAGGAAAACAAAGATGTTATTCACGGAGTTTCACGCTGGGACAAGTCTCTTGATATAAAGTTGCATGTCAACTAAGATATCCAGTTGAGAAACTTTGTCCCTTTTGCCCCTTTTTAAGATATTTAAATTGAAAGTACAGTAATGTCTCGATTAGTGTTCCAAATTGTGTCTACGATTAGTGTTCATTTCAATCCCCACTACTTGGGGTGATGCCCCCTGAAACCAGCGAAGCGTGAAGCGCCGAGCATGTAATCTGAACCTAGATCGAATGTCGGTGAGAGCCAAACTGATGCAAGCGAGATTAAAAATTAAAACTTGTTCATTTTTGGTCCGTTTTAAATGAAATTTTACGAAAATGTTCGTTATAATCTCATGATTAAAATGACACCAAACACGATATGGTTTGTACAATTTTTACTTATCAGGGTATTAATAATTTCTTTCTCCTTTATTATTGTTTTCAATAACAACTAGAATCATATAGTTATGAACTATACACATATTTACTTAGTATTATTTATGCGATGAATGACCCAGTTCTCTCCTCTGCGTCGTTTCTTTATCAAAAAAGTTGATATAAATTCTTATCAGTAAAAATTATAAACTCTTGAACACCGAATGTAATGTCAGGAACAAGAATAATTGTCGATACAACAATATTTTGCCAGTATCTAAATATAGCAATTCAAGATTAAGAGAATTAAGAGACTGACGATTTGAGAGTTTACTTCCAAATTTACAACCTCACTACTAATTACCTTATTGCTATTAACTAATATACACATATTCTAGTCGTTATTGAATATAATAATAAAGGAGAAGAAAATTATTAATACCATGATAAGTAAAAATTGTCCAAACCATATCGTGTTTGATATCATTTTAATCAGGATATTGCAACGAACACTTTGGTAAAATTTTATTTAAAAGGGACCAAAATTGAACAAGTTTTAATCTTAAATTTTGATCGCGTTAGTATTGCCTCACGTACACGGGTATATAAACTTGCTTTTTTCCTGGAACGCTGCCCCGTATTTCGGCTGCCGCAACATCAAAGGGGATCCGAACTCGTTCGAGAAACGTGTCCTGCACACGATTAGTATTCGCATTCACTCCCGAGCGAGGTACACTAATCGAGACAATACTGTGTCAAGCACCGATTATTTCGGTCTGTGCCACTAGACCGTAGTGGTGATACCTCGTGCAAAGGTTAATATATTTGTGAAAAATTTAATGTGGTATAAAGAAATCTATCGAAGACACTAATATAATAATAATAATTAATAATAATAATGATGGGTCCAAGATTGTAGCTTGATAACATGATTCTTTGACATAAGTCAATTGGACAACATCACGAAGTCGTGAGTTCAGACTTATTCTTCAGACGTCTTTTACTTTCTGTTCGATACCTTTGACTCTCTATTGTCGCACATCTGGACACCATAACCCTGTTAGTTACCTTGGACCTCCAGTCATGAAGTCATCTGATCGCTATTACCCACTGACAATGAGACCCTTTGTACTTTTTTAGCACTATTCAACTGCTCTACATTCTAATTACATAATTTTAGTAAAAAATCGGGAAATAGTCAGTTTTGACAAAACCTAACTTAAAAGCAACGTTTATACCACTAATATTAGATCGTCCATTAACAAAATTGCATTTTTTATCTAATATTTGAATTCAGTAACCCTAAAAACATAAGAATGTATAGCAATCCCGAGAAATAGCAATTCTATGTCCCATGGACCGCTGTTCATATGCTACGCGCCTTAGGAGCTTCGAGCGCTTGGGGATCGCGGTGGCCAAGACGTGCGGCGAGAGAAAGGATGCGTTGCCTCTCAAAATCGACCCGAAAGTTCATTTAATTTCAATCCCTGTTTCACGTGATTAGATGTTTTTATAGAATACGGCATTACCCCAACGAGTTTCTATCACAATAGGAAGAAAAAACTTTTAATGCAAAGATACGTATCTTAAAAATTTTGTAACAATTTTAAAACTGTTTCAAAAGTCCAGTTGCTGAAGCTTTTATAAACTTGCAATAAATATGTGGCCACTTATTATTGGCCGCGTACTTATATAATTGTAAATGCAAAGGAGGCAGGAATATAGAGTAAAACGGAAAAAACACTTTTTCTTACATAAAACTTAAATAATTGTAGACTTACCCTTCGTCATTGCCAGATGATTCGTTCAAGTCCTTCCATGGAGCCACATGCACGATACCCTCTTCTTTCAATTGATTTATAAAATATTCAATTATCTCTTTACCCTATAATATTATGTGCAGAAGATGTGTCACTTGTGTACCAATAACGACTGTACACAGAGTATACTCCTGTAAGATTAATCACGAGTTTGCAGGCATTTCTGATAATGTATTAAAGAAATGTGTTAAACAAAAAATAGTTAGCTTTCTGTCCACTACGCACTGTAATATTAAAAATTTCCAAATACGTTTATTTTCCATCAAAAAACCTTGACTTTCTATTAAAACAAACATTTTTGTGGTATTTGTAATGTCCAAAAATGTAGTTGACTAAAGGCTAAGTAACATCGGAAATGCCTGAAAAATGGTGGTTACTCTTACAAGTTACACCCTTTATATTGAACAGCTACAAAAAATTGTAGCGCAAATAATACCTTGGCAATGTTCTGAGCGTACTGTTTCATCGCTAATTTTTCCATTGAATTCTCGAAGCCAAAGAAATTTTTTATATCTAAACTTGCAGTTTGCTCGAAGCACGTCCATTCTGAATTTTCAGGATGGATCTATAAACATGTATCATTATACAGTATATTTTCGAACGGGCAATACAAACCGAACGCGGTTAAATTTACGTGAAAAAGGAAGTCATAACTGAAGATTCATCGAGTACGCATGAGTTCATGCATAGGCAAGTTCTGCCTATGCCTTTGTCATTGAATACTAATTTTTGTTACATTCTTTGAAAAGTGTACCTTTATTTTAATGTACATCCCTTATTCTCCAATGCATATGTGAGATCATATACACATAAATGTAAGCATACCCGACCAATTTTCAAAATGGTTCGCTATATTTTCGATTTACTTTTTCACGCATTAGATTTACTTCCTTAAGCTTAAACCGTAAGGTAGAAAACATCCCGTATGACTTTGCATATTATTACATTCTTCATTATGTAAAACGTTATAGATTGATCCAAGTGATATATCTAGCAGTATCGAAATATAACATTATATAGAGCAGGCCTCGGATTTAAGTGATTTTTCGGGCCGCTTTTCAGAGGTAACGCCTCATTTCCTCTGCCGCGCGTCTTAGCCCTGCGATCGCCAATCGGCTCGAAGCACCGCAGGCGCGTAGCATTAGAGCGGCACTCGTATCAATAGGATTCCACAACGTCCCATTGTGGAAGTGGACCCATAGTTCGTATGCTACGCGCCTGAAGAGCTTCGAGCCGCTAGGCGACCGCGCGGACCAAAACGTATGGCCGGGGAAAGGGGGCGTTGTCTCTGATAATTGGCCCGAAATATCACTGAAATCCGAGGCCTGATATAGAGTGTAACCGAAATGGATACTGAAAGTTTGATACTGTACTCTATATTACATACCGACGGAACAATCACTTTTTCTTACGTAGTAAAATCACACTGCAGATTACTAATAGTATATTTAAGTATTATTTCTAGATATTCGGCCCTGTCGGACATTGTAAATCAACCGCGACAGTGATAATCTAAATCTTCTTGCGATACACACTGTCCCCAACCATTAATTATCCCTACTCTCCCATTTTTCGAAGGCACATATGCAATGTATACATATACAGGGTGTATATGTATGAATGGGGGTTATTCTTTGTGCAAGAATTAATCAAAGAATAGACTACAATATTTTGCTTGAGGCCCCGTTTTCAAAAAAATCGCGTTTGAATTTCCGTCAGAGACTGAGCGCTGACAGAATGTGTTTCTTTACGCCCAGCTACTCTGCTCTTACCTATGATTTGGTACAGGCTGAATACCAAGAATACTACGCTAAGCATCAATCATACATATTTTAATTAACGCAAATTTATTTAGGTCCAAGTCAGGGCTCGGAATTAAGTGAACTTTCGTGCCAACTTTCACAGTCAACGCCCCTTTTCCCCCGCCACAGGCCTTGGTCACCGCGATCGCCGAGCGGCCCGGAGCTCCTCAGGCGCGTAGCATACGAACCGCGTGGGTCGCATTAGGGCGACACTCGTATCAATAAGATTTCACATCGTCCCATGTATCATGGAGTCATGGTTTATATGCTACGCGCCTGCGGAGCTTCGAGCCGATTGGCGACCGCAGGGTCAAGACGCGCGGCGGGGGAAAGGAGACATTGCCTCCGAAAATCAGCACAAAAGATCACTTAAATCCAAGGCCTGACTTAATAATTATTTTCTATTGAAGCAATGGAATTTATGGCAGAGATTAGAGCGGGCCATTAGTTCCTACACTTGGAATACATTTGATAATACGTGTTATGGTGTAATAGCAATATTTAATAATTGATGAAAGATTGTTCAGCCCAGCTTTAAAGCCGGCGCCACTTTTGCTTGTGTGCGCGGGATCGAAGCGGAAACACGTTACCAAAAATAAATGACGTCTGTTGTGTAACGGCGTTGAGGTTGTCATAAAAATGATCTCGGCGAGGCAACTTGTAAAGTACACATCTTGTTTTGTAATCGCTTATCTATAACCTATTGTATTCCTATTACTACTTATATGAATTATACTTTAACTATTATGTTAATGTGTGTCGTTGTTTCGCTCTACCCTCTAACAATTGAGTATAATACAAAGTTTTTAAATGTAGCATACAAATACATAGGTTTAGTTTCGCATTTGCTCAAGTAATTTGCGCGTGATAAGATACATGATCAAAATTTAAATACTAAATAATGTCTAAGGTATAGCAGATACTTACAAAATACCTGCATTTTTCGATTACTGTGACTCTGGCCGAGAAGCTTTCGTTGTATGCTTCTATTTCCAAAATACTATTTCGCCTGTCTAACACATTCCTCTGAATAAAGTACACAAAATCTACGCCAATGATCTGTAACAAAAGAGGAGAATAACAATTAAGTTGTAATATATATGTTCGGGTGTAAAAACCCATCGTGCGAAAGGATAAGCGCATGGCCAGGGTCGGTTAGGGCAGCCAGATGGCGGACTGACCGCGAACGTCATAAACGACGAAGACCGCGTCAGAACCCTAAAAACACCAAATGTACCTGGTACCGTTAGCCAAGGCATGCAGGCCTGGCACACCTAGGTCATTGGTGGATCAATGCGTCCCTTTTCTGTATATAAGTCGACAATTTAATTCATGAAGGAAGAGACGTTACTGAGGAGCTGCAGCAATCAGACGTCGAGTTGGACTGTGCACAGATTTGAAGAACATCAAGGGTCGTGGTCTGACCGTCGGACACGATACAGCAACCAAGGGTGTGGTCTTCGATCTCTGAGAACACCAAGAGTCGTGGTCTGACTGCCGGACACGACATAGCATCACCATCCAATCAACTATAGAAGGGACCGTCCCTTAATATTCAACGGATCCAAGCAACACAAATACAGTCCACTAATTCAACAACATCTCTCTATATCCTATATACATCCTTTCCCCCATCAACCCGTTCACGAGCCTGCGAGTGTTCGGACGCGTACAATATAGCTTAAACAGTTTATTTTGATGGCGAAATCAAGGTTTTACCTTGGGTAAAACAAATGGGAACACATATTTATTTTTTTACAACATTGTAGTGGACATCGAGACGAATTCGAAACGCATATTACATGATGTTTTTACTAACATGTTATTCGCTTTAAGGCGCCGCATGATCTCAAAAACAGTTCTGTTACTTGCGCGTAATAGACGCCCTAACAATCTGCACATCGCAGGTTGTTCTCTGCGCCGATTGCTAGCCGTATTTTTATGGGGACAGCGATTTATTTTCGTATGGACTTCACGGGTTTGCCGCGTAACATCAGGTTTGAAAGATTTTTTGTCTGTATTCGGGAGCTAGATTGGGCCATTTAAACAACCATTACGAACCGTACTGTTAGAAATATCCTTTGCGCTTATTAGATTTATAAAGTATTTTTTATTTTCCGAAATGATTACATAGCCGCAGACCAACTTGAATTTTGTAAAATTATTATTACTTCGATTAAATTCAAAACAAAAGAAGAGAAATCTTAATTGGGTCCATACGTAAACTAACATCGCAAATACTTGAACTGAAACTAGTGTGGTGGCGATAAGCGGGCGACACGTCTCCGCCTTAGGTTTAGGTCAAAACCGTAATGCGACAAAAAGTATCGAATGCAGCGTGAGGTGAGAATGAAAAGTGTTAGTGGAAACTGCGAGCTAATGCTTATCTCTAGGAAAGGGCGAATGCTTCCTGGGAATGCACAAGAAGCCTTGAGTGCATGGTGACCCATTGCTGACCTGTGAGACGTGGTGTCGACCGACTCGCCCATCCTGTTTTCCACGTATCCGCTTATCACCCTTCTAAATTCTTATCACAACCAAAGATCCAACCCCTACTATCTAAATTCTAACCAGACACTTGTCCACACAGTATTCCAGGAAATAAGTACGTGACCCCTGAAACCAAAATTCTTTCTCAGGCTATCTCCCACTTCCGATTTTCCGGCACTTTTCACAATATAAAAAGGGAACCCGCGACACCCAAGCAGTTCGGTAGAAAAATTAAGTGCTGTAGTTAGTAGAAACCGTAATACTGCCACGTAAACTAAAATTACGATAAGATATGTAAAACTATTGTAGCAAGAGGTTAACTTTGAATAAACGATTATCAACAACATCTAGTCTCAACCGAGTCGGCGACAGTGGCAAAGATGTGCGTGTCGGTGTGGGTCCTAATGAGTGTGAACGAGTGAGGAATAGAATGAGAGAGAAGCTGCAAGTAGGAGTACATTTATATGAGGTGGATGGTGCGTGCGCGAGTCAGAGTTCAAGCAAAGTTCAAGAAGAGTCGTTGTAAAGAATTGAGTACGAGCAGTTGCGAGTATCGCGAGCGTGTGCCCCAACTCACAATCAGTCTAATAAAAGTAACAAGGAAGGTTAGGCAACCCGAAGATTCCGAAAATTATGAAACTTTGCATGTAAGTATAGTGTCATCCGTAATACAACCCTATTTTCCAATTGTGCCATAACTCGGTTTTAAGGGGTGAAATCAGCGCTTGAAAAAAATCGAGATTTTTCTTTTTCGTGAGATATCTCAGGAACGCTGAGAGATATCTGAAAAAGTTTAATTCAAACCTGCATCGTTTTATTGTGCTTACTTAACTGCGTCAAAATTTTGTTAGAAAAATACGTGGCTTTCGAGTTACCCCTCCTCCCTAAGAAAATATTGTTTACTATTCGTGCTGAAATACCTCTGGGTACCCTCTTTTCATATCTCTAAATGATACATGTGTTTAAATTTTTTGTTAAATAAAAAGAACCATTATTAACGAGTTTGGACTCGTTTTACGCACTTTTCTTGAATAAACTGCTCTCACAACACAATACATATATAATTTACATTCATTTTAAGTTCACTTACATCAACGTTATTCATATTAAATTTAATTGTAGCAGTATAATAGTTTCCATTCTCTTTTTGTACATTTTTTCACATTGAAGGATTGTATAAGTAACAAACGTCAAAAATAGTGAAACTCACGGTTTGTAATTGGTAGAATAATGATATTGCTCGTCGAAATGTTCGAAACAAAGGTACTCGCCACACCACGCACATCGCATAAAGGCGGCCGCTCCACGAACATTTCACTCCAACTCGATATAAGAATGTAACGATAAGCACTATACAAACATAAATGTTAAAACAATGTCTTAACCTCAGACCTTAGACGGTCAATACGTATTGTGATTAATAGTGAAAACTTTGAAATATTAATAATAATATGTCCCTTATCGTTACACTTATCTTCGAAATGTTACTTACTTTGTGCAGTTTTCCGGTGATGCTTGTATATAAATGTTTGCGCGGATGTAGCTCATTTACAGTTGGGTATACGACCGTAGTTAAGTGCACATGGTGCCATTTAATTACAAAAAGTCAGTGTTCATTGCATTCAAAGCCATTTCTTTAAAATGACGTCGATTAATATCGCTAACGTAATAAACATGTTAGCTACTACGTTTCAAATCGCGAGTATAACGCAGACACCGATAAAGCCGGTAGAACTTTACTTACATAATGAAATTGGTGATATTATAAATAGTGTCCAAAGTAAGTGTTACGTATGAAGAATATTCCATACGTCGCTCTCAACGCGTTTTTCGAGCTCGCGTCCGTGATGGGAAAACGCCCTAAAATTCTTTCGGTTACCATAAACAGATAAAGGGGTCCTGAGAACATGTGCGACCAGCTGCATCACGACCAAGACGGGCGTGGTCCGACGAAGACTTCTTAATTTCCTTATATGGAAAATTCTAATGCGTTCCCGCGCATTTCGGGGGTATATAAACCCTTTGGTTTCTACCCTCGTCGGTTCAGAGTTACATAGTCACGCGTAGAGTCACGTCGTGCCACGCTCGTACAGAGTCAGTTATATCAAGTGAGATTGGGCTTAGCGCACCTTTCGAATCATAGATTAACCCGTTAGAATCCGCTAGTCCGGTTGAAGTTCTTTCGGCATACTCTTAAAGGCGGCTCTCAGACCCCGCATCGCCAGTGCGTCAACACCGTGCAAATATTAGGTAAATTACACACTTTATATTATTTCATCGCGACAACTACAATTGTACAGACGACTGCTTTGAATATATATACCATTTGTTCACCATTAAATCGAGTAGATTCGTTAAACCAATCTTTACTCCGTGATCCTTTATATCAGAAGTAACGCTCCCACAGATACAACTTAACCGCTCGAGTTGTATCGAATATTAATTTAAAGTTACGAGGCAAACTAACATTTCCAGCGACTCCCTGATTTCGCATCAGGTTCGTTCGCACGCCTTATCCAAGCAGAATAACTATAAATACTCCAACCCAGTGGCTCCCCGATTTCGCATCGGGTTCGTCCACGAAATCTAACCCATCCTACAGCTCCCTGGTTTCGCACCAGGTTCGTCTGTATCCTACGGCTCCCTGGTTTCGCATCAGGTTCGTCCGTACGTTTTCCAACTTCCGAACAGCTCCCCGGCTACGCGCCGGGTTCGTCTGTGAATAAGCCAACCTCCTAGCAGCTCCCCGATTTCGCATCGGGTTCGTCTGCGAACTTCTTTCCTAGTGGCTCCCCGATTTCGCATCGGGTTCGTCCACGACGTTTCACCCTCCTGCGGCTCCCTGATTTCGCATCAGGTTCGTCCGCGCTTGACTCTATTCCTGAGGCTCCCCGATTTCGCATCGGGTTCGTCCTCGTTTCACACATCCCAGCGGCTCCCCGATTTCGCATCGGGTTCGTCCGCGCACCTTATTAACAAATTCTCAACCGTATTCCTTGGGTTATATCAACCTCGCCGGCCTAGGCGTTGCCCACAGCCCCGGCTCGTAACAAACTGGTGACAGCGGTGGGATTCTTTGACTTAGAATCGCCGTAAATTTTGGTTTCAAAAATACGTTCTATTACTCGTAGGTGAACATTTACAATATACTAGTTTTCTCTAGTTAATTACTTCTTTATTAATATTTTAAAATGGCAAACCCACAAGCGAACGTCTCTTCTAATGAGATGCTAAACCTGACTGTTTCGATCGCAAATTCAATGACACTCTTGACGCAACGGACGTGCATACAGAATATTACATCGTCCATTCCGACCTTTGACGGAGAAAGACCATCGTTGACGCACTTCGCTCAAAATGTGGAAGACGGGTTAACTTTGATTCCTGAGGGTACGGAAGCGGAGTATCTCGCGATTGTGTTAACTAAGCTTATCGGTCCAGCACGCAGATGCACGATAGAGCATAAATTCGTTTCAGTCAAGGCTTTAATTAAGCATTTGAAAAAAAGATACGCGCCGGGTAGAAATTTGTCACACTTCCAAGTCGAAATCGCGAAGTTACATATTCGTGATGGAGAAAGCATTCGACAATATGTCGATAGAACTAGTCATCTGGTTTACTGTACGCGCGGAGCTATCCGGGAAAGATATCTGGATCACGCTGAAGATTTCGTCAAAGAAATGGAGCAAGACGTTAAAGAAAACTTCATCGATGGTTTACCGGATCGGATTTCTTGGAAAGTGTCGGCTCAGATTCAAGACTTAGGTACACTTGAACAAGCTTACGACGCCGTGATACAGATAGATAGGAAATTAAGGAATCGACGACAGTCGCCCAGCAGTCTATCACCTGCTAGATGGTCTCGTCGAGACTCGCATAATTACGACCGTGAAGTGTCGTACCCTCACTCGCCGAGTAGATACGATCGGTTCAGGGAACGACAAGTGAGAACACCTGAATCTGAAGAGGAACGAGAGAGACAAGGACGCGCGACAGCTTGGACCTTGCAGCAAGGAAGCCCCTCGAGATCTCCTTCCTTACGCCGCGATTCATCAATACTTGATGATCGGGGCCCGAAAATATCCATCCTTAAAAATTCTGACAGAAACCGCAAGCCAAGTTTGTATTGCTGGCATTGCGGTATGAACGGACATGACGAAAAGTCATGTCGGAAACATCCGCGTAATTCGCGCTATCATCGGGACTCGCGAGATTCGTCTATGGAATCAAACAAGTCTTTAAACATAAATCGCGCTCAACGTACAGGCGACACGATGAGCGGAAACGAGGAAGATCGCCAAAGGAAAATTCGATTCAGCGA
The DNA here is from genome assembly GCA_948146005.1 of Nomada fucata. Classification (NCBI taxonomy): domain Eukaryota; kingdom Metazoa; phylum Arthropoda; class Insecta; order Hymenoptera; family Apidae; genus Nomada; species Nomada fucata. The sequence continues at coordinate 12,289,614 of OX411282.1, forward strand.
CGAGAAGAAAGAAGACTCATCAAGGAGGCACCTGCACCAAGAATCAAGATCAAAGTTCCGGAATTGGAATCAGGAACGGGAGAATTCTTAATTGATGGTGGAGCAGCCGTGAACCTGGTGGTCATTGACGTTCTCGGAACAACCGCAGAGATCATTTCCAGGGAAGAAATTGAATTGACCGGACTGACAACGACACCAATCCACACTCTCGGAACAACAATTTTAAATATTCATGGATCTTCCGCGTTTTTCTACGTGGTAAAGAATCTTGCGTTAGACGCAGATGGACTTATCGGAAGCCCATTCTTAAAACAAGAGGAAGCCGAGATTTCCTATTATCACGGAACTTTAACTTTAAAAAGTGAACCGATCCGACCTTTACGTTTTTCAAACTATCAAGATTTACCTCAGATAAAAGAACAGCAGACAGTCACCAAATATTGTATCAAGCCTAGAACATCGCAGCAGATTGCTGTAAGAATAGCAAATGTGAAAATTAAAGAAGGGTATTTACCGCGCATCAAAACTCATGAGCAACTTTACATAGGGGAAGCAATAGTAACGAACAACGACGGCAAATGTCACGTTATGGCAATAAATACTAGCGAAGAAGAAATCGATGTAGAGTTAGAGCCTCAAATTTTGGAGCCCTACGACATTTTTAGTACAACCGACGAAGATTCTTGTTCAGGAGTGGAACACCCGTCGAACTTCAAGACTAGCAAAGACAGGATTCAGGGAATTTTGCAAACAATTAACTTAAAACATTTGAACAGAGAGGAACGGAATTTCGTTACCGATTTAGTAGAGGAATTTCCCGACCGATTTTTCTTGCCAGGGGACAAACTCGGAAAAGCTCGTGATTTCAACCATTCAATTCACACGACCAATGATATCCCTATTAATACGAGACAATATCGCTACCCTCCTGTACATCAGGAAGAAATTCAAAAACAGATTAGCACTATGCTATCTGCAGGTATCATAAATCATTCCAAATCCCCGTACAATTCACCTTTATGGATTGTTCCTAAGAAAGCAGACGCACAGGGTAATAAACGCTGGCGTTTAGTGATAGATTTCCGCGCACTCAACGAAAAAACTATTTCAGACAAATACCCATTACCACAGATCACCGAAATATTAGACCGATTGGGAGGAGCTAAATACTTCTCAGTTTTCGATCTCGCAAGTGGATTTCATCAAATAGAGATGGATCCAAAAGATAAATCAAAGACAGCATTTACTACACCGAATGGACATTACGAATTTTCTCGAATGCCTTTCGGATTAAAGAACGCACCACCCACGTTTCAACGCCTCATGGATCAAGCACTCACCGGACTTCAAGGGACAGATCTTTTTGTTTACTTAGACGACATAGTAGTATACGCCTCATCGCTTCAAGAACATAACATCAAAGTTAAAAAATTGTTAAAACGCCTTAAAGATCATGGATTAACCCTTCAAACCAATAAATGTGAATTTCTACGAAAGGAAGTCGCATACCTCGGACATATTATTTCAAAAGATGGAGTCAGACCTGATCCTAGGAAATTAAAAGCAGTGCAAGATTTTCCAACACCCACAACGCAGAAGAATATTCAGCAATTCTTAGGACTTGTAGGATATTATCGTAGATTCGTACCTAATTTCACCTCAAAAGCGAAGCCTTTAATTAACTTGTTAGGGAAAGGCATGAAATTTAAATGGACCGAGGAGCAGGATCAAAGTTTCAAACAATTACGCAACGAATTGTGTCAGCGGCCCATTTTACAATATCCAGACTTCAGTAAACCATTCATCGTTACAACAGATGCATCCGAATACGCTATCGGAGCCGTACTTAGCCAGGGAGAGGTAGGAAGCGACCTACCAATTGCCTATGCGTCTCGCAGTCTAAACAAACCCGAAAAAAATTACTCAGCTACAGAAAAAGAATGCCTAGCAATGGTTTACGCTGTAAGATACTTCAGGCCCTACATCTACGGAACCAAATTCACCCTAATAACAGATCATAGACCACTTGTTTGGTTACATTCCGTTAAGGACCCGACTTCCAGACTCATGAAGTGGAAACTTAGACTTCTGGAGTATGAATATCAGGTGGTCCATAAAGCCGGAAAAATAAATAAAAACGCAGACGCTCTGTCGCGTAACCCCACTTCAGTCTGTCTACCACTTCTTCCACGGGAATGCAGGGACACCGACTTCAAAATACAAATACCTAAAATAGAAGTTAATACGGATTCAATTGGGCATCGTGTTCGGCAATTGCGTCGAGACAGAGAAAATCGACCCAGGTATCGGGACAGCAGCAGCTCAGACGAGATAGAACAAGCCGCATATGGAAAGGTTCAACACTCGCCAATTATACATCAAAATCGATCTTTCCCCAGCTTATCACAAGAAGTAACATTGCCAGATGAACGTCAGGAACCCATAAATATTTTTGCGCCAGCAGCTAATTCCACACAAATTTCCCCTTTGGACAAGGATCAAACCGTATTTAACGATTTAATATCTTTTGAAGAACCGCTTGAAGATACCGTAGTAGAAAATGCAAACCATATTCAGCAAAATTTAATTAGCACACCACAAACATCATCTCGAATTACGGATGAAATTTTACAATCGACAATTACCCAGCTACCTGCCAGGACTACGACCGAAGCAAGTGTTGGAGGACCGCCGGACAGCAGGTCACCTCGACATGGGGCCCTTGACTACACACCTGACCCTTACCCATTCTTCACTACTGACCCTGAAAATTCAACCGACGGAGACTATTTAGAAGAGGCTTTACCAGAAGAAACACACAAAATTACTACTAGTTCAAATACTCTTATAGCTGAAGAGGGTCACTACGTATATTTCATATCTGCCGACTGCAACATACAAACCGCTGTTGGAAAACTACTGCTGGATACCGAAGTGATAAATAAACAAGACCTTCTAGCAAAGCGACCGGAAAAAGGACACGTGGTAACACTTGACAACGGGTCGTACAAATCTTTCGCTATAGTAATCTCTGATCATTTTTACGACAATATTACAAAAACAGACATTCTTCGTGGTTTAGAAATTCTTAAGGATATCTTAAAACAACACCAGATTAAATCATTCCGAATTTCTGCAACCGAGGACCTTCACAAGTTGCCAGTTAACGATTTTCTCAAATTATTAGAAGAAATTTTCACTGGAACAACTCTTCAAATTAGTATTTGCAATTGTATCATCACGACACCATCCATAGGAGACAGACAGGAAATAATCCGCGAAGCTCATGACAGTTTAATTGATGGACACAAAGGAATAACGAAAACATATAAACGCATCCGATCAAAATTTCATTGGCCGCAAATGCGCAACGAAATTCAAGATTATATTCGGAAGTGCCAAAGTTGCCAAGAACAAAAATTAGTCCGAGCGAAAACTCGTCAACCTATGCTAATTACCGACACACCTATGGGACCTTTCGATAAAATTGCTTTGGATACAGTAGGACCTTTACCCATCACTCCGAGCGGGAACAGATATATCCTTACAATGCAAGATAATTTAACTAAGTACTGCATGGCAGTAGCAATACCAAATATTCGAGCTACCACTATTGCAGATGCTTTTGCCAGACATTTCATCGCAATTTATGGTACGCCTCGCGCAATATTGACAGACAAAGGAACCAGTTTTATTGGAAACCTTATGACAAACCTATCAGAAATATTTAAAATCAAACAAATTACCACCTCGGGATACAGACCACAGACCAACGGATCATTGGAACGAAGTCACATCGTACTCACCGAGTACCTCAAACACTACATGGATAATTACGAAGATTGGGATTTATTAATACCGTTTGCAATGTTCTCCTATAATACATCCGTTCACGAAGCAACCAATTTCACTCCGTATGAGTTAATTTTCGGAAAACCAGCTCGAGAACCGAGTTCTTTTCCAACCGGCGAAAAATTACAATCGTACGGAGATTATTTAACAGATCTGATAACACATATGACTAATATCCGCAATGTAGCTTCAGATAACTTAAACAAGGCAAAAACCCGTTCAAAAGGCTATTACGATCTTCGTGCAAAACCAGCAACGTTTAACGTAGGCGATTCCGTTTACGTACTCCTGGAACCACGCATTAATAAATTCGATCCACATTACATCGGACCGTATGAGATAATAGACGTAACGGACCTGAACAACGTAGTACTGCAAAAACACAACAAGCTAATCACAAAACATCAGGACAAACTGAAACACGCTTATTTTACATCATCAGCAAGGAATTAGGATCTCAATTAATGAAGAAAGAAGAAAAACACTGTACATTGCAGCGATCACATTAGTAATAAGTACACACGTACACACACACACTACACCCGACAACTTCATACGCCTTTCTTTTTACGGAGAATTTTGGGGGCATTTTCAATCCTTTGCGAAAGCATCACGCGAACCGCGATGTTTCATCTTGGGAGGGGAGATGTTACGTATGAAGAATATTCCATACGTCGCTCTCAACGCGTTTTTCGAGCTCGCGTCCGTGATGGGAAAACGCCCTAAAATTCTTCCGGTTACCATAAACAGATAAAGGGGTCCTGAGAACATGTGCGACCAGCTGCATCACGACCAAGACGGGCGTGGTCCGACGAAGACTTCTTAATTTCCTTATATGGAAAATTCTAATGCGTTCCCGCGCATTTCGGGGGTATATAAACCCTTTGGTTTCTACCCTCGTCGGTTCAGAGTTACATAGTCACGCGTAGAGTCACGTCGTGCCACGCTCGTACAGAGTCAGTTATATCAAGTGAGATTGGGCTTAGCGCACCTTTCGAATCATAGATTAACCCGTTAGAATCCGCTAGTCCGGTTGAAGTTCTTTCGGCATACTCTTAAAGGCGGCTCTCAGACCCCGCATCGCCAGTGCGTCAACACCGTGCAAATATTAGGTAAATTACACACTTTATATTATTTCATCGCGACAACTACAATTGTACAGACGACTGCTTTGAATATATATACCATTTGTTCACCATTAAATCGAGTAGATTCGTTAAACCAATCTTTACTCCGTGATCCTTTATATCAGAAGTAACGCTCCCACAGATACAACTTAACCGCTCGAGTTGTATCGAATATTAATTTAAAGTTACGAGGCAAACTAACATTTCCAGCGACTCCCTGATTTCGCATCAGGTTCGTTCGCACGCCTTATCCAAGCAGAATAACTATAAATACTCCAACCCAGTGGCTCCCCGATTTCGCATCGGGTTCGTCCACGAAATCTAACCCATCCTACAGCTCCCTGGTTTCGCACCAGGTTCGTCTGTATCCTACGGCTCCCTGGTTTCGCATCAGGTTCGTCCGTACGTTTTCCAACTTCCGAACAGCTCCCCGGCTACGCGCCGGGTTCGTCTGTGAATAAGCCAACCTCCTAGCAGCTCCCCGATTTCGCATCGGGTTCGTCTGCGAACTTCTTTCCTAGTGGCTCCCCGATTTCGCATCGGGTTCGTCCACGACGTTTCACCCTCCTGCGGCTCCCTGATTTCGCATCAGGTTCGTCCGCGCTTGACTCGATTCCTGAGGCTCCCCGATTTCGCATCGGGTTCGTCCTCGTTTCACACATCCCAGCGGCTCCCCGATTTCGCATCGGGTTCGTCCGCGCACCTTATTAACAAATTCTCAACCGTATTCCTTGGGTTATATCAACCTCGCCGGCCTAGGCGTTGCCCACAGCCCCGGCTCGTAACATAAGTATTATTCACCATCAATTGAACATGATTATGTGCTTGAATTTGATGATCCATCAGAACCACATAGTCCTCAAATTGTAGAGAATATTACGCCTACAGAATATGAAGAAGATAATTTTGACCCTGGAGAGTGTATTGTTGAAGGAGTAGATGGAAAAGTCGATATAAGTTACAAGAAAAAAGCTGTGGAGTTTTGGAAAAGCGGAAGACAAACACTTCGACCGCTAACCACTGTACAAAAAAACTTTCAGAAGGTTAAATCGGTGCATCAGCTATAGAGGTGGGCTGCGGGTCTTGAGAAGGGTGGAACAAATGCAGATAAACTTACATTTATTACGGAATATGTAGTGCAATAGTTTGAAGAAGCTTCTGACAGGAGACTTATTGTCTGTTAGCGTCAGCGTATTTTTAAAGAAAGGAATATGGCTGGATTGGTGGAATAGTATTCATTCAGGGTATAATTTATATTAGGGTCTTAGTTTATGGGCGTTCGGTGAGGTTGTTGTGAGAATGTGCAATCTGGGCGACAGACGATGGCTGGTGGCTCGTCGCCACTCAGCTATCGGATGTCCTAGGATTGACTAATTTATGGCAGGTCTGGAGTTTGTATGAATGAGTCCAAACATCCTGTTGGCAGGCGATGGCTGTTGACTACATTGGGTCTTTCGGTTATCGAGTGTCGAAGGGTGTACTGTTTAAAAAGGAGAGAGAATGGTCGGAATGGACAAGCGGCCCGACGCCGTATTGTTAATGAATAAGGACTCTGTTCCTCTAGGATCTGGCCACGGAGTGGGGAAGGCAATGCCTTCTGGTAAGAGGACTGTGATGAACCCCATAGCACTTACCCCAGAACCTTGGAGCTTTACAGTCGCCTTTTTACTCGGTTGATTGAGAATATAAAATAAAATCTAACATGTCCATGACATGAATTTGAGATTATGAGCTTTGGAGGCACAAGACCTGCTAGTGGACATACCCGAATTCAAGGCAAGTAAATGGTGGATTTGGAATTTCAAGAATGTGCATGGAATCGTATCTCGCAAGATAACAACATTCAAAACGCGATCTACGTTTCAAGATAACGACTTTTCTTTCGAACGTAAGATGTAGCACTCCGACAATCGTAGTTCAAGAAATTTATAATGCAGCCGAGAGTGGCTTCAACCTTGAATTCTGGACGAACATTAGCAAAATCAGGAGTGAAAAGAGTAGAAGCAGTGACTTAATCGGTGCCCACTACGACACAGTTACAGTATTATGCGTATTATTTCAGCAAGCGAGCGTTGCTTTCACCCTTATACATAGTTTTGAAAGAGCATACAAGAACATTTGGCCGCGAAGGTGCAGGAAACACTATTCCGACCAAGCAATATTTACATAGAAGCTTCGAAATCAGGAAAACTCACGGCAGAACATTTTAAAACTTGGTTTAGCCAAGTGTATCTGCCCAATACTGGCCGCAAAAAAATGCTACTATAGTATACTCGATTCGTGGTCTGGACACTGTCCAAATCAGTTAAATCAGGTGATTCTAGAAAATCAAGAAGTGGCATTTTCAATCAATCCAAAGAAAACGACGAGTGTGATTCAACCTTTGGATGTATTTAGTTTCCGCATTTGGAAGAGTTTTGTACGGACATTTTCGGATAATGTCATTCTCCTGGACGAAAATATCAATCTGCATTCACGCAATGAAATAATTAAATTACAGTCGTTAACCTATAACCAACTTTCTTCGCCCAGATTAAAAAATCTTTTCCAATATGCTTGGTTTATAAGCGGATATCTAGAAACGCTCCCAGCGAGTACCAAAATCCCGTAGATTTCTGTTATTATAGGAGTGAAAAACTATACCAAAGTGTAGTATTTGTGGCGGGGCCGCCTTTATGCGATGTGCGTGGTGTGACGAGTACCTTTGTTTCGAACATTTCTACGAGCAATATCATTATTGTACCAATTACAAACCGTCAGTTTTACTATATTTGTCGTTAATTACTTACACAATCCTTCGATGTGGAAAAATGTACAAAAAGAGAATGGAAACGTTTAAATACTTATTTTATTATTAAAAACTATTATACTGCTACAATTAAATTTAATGTGAATAACGTTGATGTAAGTGAACTTAAAATGAATGTAAATTATATATGTATTGTGTTGTGAGAGCAGTTTATTCAAGAAAAGTGCGTAAAACGAGTCCAAACTCGTTAATAATGGTTCTTTTTATTTAACAAAAAATTTAAACACATGTATCATTTAGAGATATGAAAAGAGGGTACCCAGAGGTATTTCAGCACGAATAGTAAACAATATTTTCTTAGGGAGGAGGGGTAACTCGAAAGCCACGTATTTTTCTAACAAAATTTTGACGCAGTTAAGTAAGCACAATAAAACGATGCAGGTTTGAATTAAACTTTTTCAGATATCTCTCAGCGTTCCTGAGATATCTCACGAAAAAAGAAAAATCTCGATTTTTTTCAAGGGCTGATTTCACCCCTTGAAGCCGAGTTATGGCACAATTGGAAAATAGGGTTGATTTACGGATGACATACTGTACTTGCATGCAAAGTTTCATAAATTTCGGAATCTTCGGGTTGCCCAACCTTCCTTGGAAGTACGAGTATTGAAGTTATTCCATCCCCTTTCTCAAACTCTATTACCATATCCCACACTAGTATCCCTTTGTAAGCATATTTTTGTAAGATATAATTCTTCTAATGAACCTTTGGCAACACAAACGATAAAAGTTACCTGGCTAAGTATTCGAAGTGCAAAAATAGATTATAATTACAAAAAAACATTTTTTACTCGAGGCTCACCTTTGGGAATTTCTATTTCAAAATTGTATGCATCGAAACACTGTACCCTCTATATGATGATGTACGTACCTTTTTTAAGATGTATGGAGCATCAACGTTCAGCTTACATCGTCGTTCCGTTACTCTGATGGCACTATTTTTACTTTCTTCATCTGAAACTATCTCGCATCCAACAAAAACTGGAATTTGCGGGCAGGTCGGAAACCGGCGTTCATAAGCCTATCAAAAAATGTAAAGTGATGAGTAACAATGTGAATTATTTCTATAAGTTCATATTAGTACATGCAGAAATCGTAAAATGATAATTGACAAAAATAAAATTAAAACCAAAAGGTAATTAATGGGCTAAGAAAATGTTTTTGGTAAACTTAAATTCAAACCCAATATAATTCGCAATATTTTTAGTAAAAATAGTACGCAGAAATCATTAATTTCTGGATCCAGTTGTTAATATTATCGTTCTTGAAAAGGAGGACTTTATTTGCAAATTCTGTACTATCCAATTTCCGGACTTGTATCCATTTATTGTTGAGCGAACAGATTTGTTCCCATACTAATATCAAGTTACGCATACGAGAATATGTCCCTAGATTCGAACAAGGGGCATTGTGCAAAAAAGATGTGCGTACAATCACACGAATCAAAGCGAGTTAAAACGGTCGTAGCTGGGTATGCGTGGGTACCCGAACATTCGAACACTTGGGCAGTCCGAAACATTCGGACGGACCGACAGATTCGGCTCGGTTTGGAAGGAGTCAGGTGGGATCGACTATGCTCATGCTGCATATGCATATGTATAAGGACAAGGAAAGTCGAAACCAGCCGACTTCTTCCGATCCGAGCCAATTAGTCGGACGTCCGATAAATGCCACAACAATATCATGGAGTTTATAACAATCTATCAAACTCTATATTGTTAATATTCATCAATATTGAGCAATAATATAATGCCCTCACAAATTAATATTGAAACTCCTGCAATCTTGGAAAAGCTGACGTGTGTTAGTTTGTTCTTATTTATTTGTCTATGTATATTCATTCTTTTATTCCTTCGCGAGAATTTCTTCCCGAGGCATTTTATAATTTCTTATTCTTCATTTCTTAAAATTACAATGTTTTTCAGAGTCCGCATTTTACCGACTTTTTTCGCGACCGCCCGAGCCCGCTTTTCGGGTACCCTGTTCACGAAGTTGGCCCTTGCGATGAATAGAACGCGATTCAAAAAAACAAAATTTGTGACCTTTATTTTCAAGCTCAAGATCAATTTTATTGATCCTTAACTATCAATTTTCATTAAGTCGTGGGTGTAAAATCACGCTATGGTTACCGCGACATATAATTTATTGACGCCCTGTACATTGCTCCTCGTTCTAACTTCGGGTGATATCTTTACAGGTGTAGCTTCCACTGCACGAATTGGTATTAGTGTGGGGCGAATCGCCCCATTCAGCTGTGCTGTATTTTTTAAAAACTGGCTTTTCTTCATAACCTTGATAACATTCCGGGTTATCAGAACCAGCTTTTCTTGGAAACGAAGCGCGACATCATCAATTTCTCTCTTTCGTTCTTGAAATTTGTATAGGGTGAGGCACATAAAGTGTTACAAGATATATTCTCCGCAATTATAGAAGATAAGGGCCAAATCATTTTCTGGAATTTTGCTGCTACAGTTATTTTTTTATGCAAGTGGCAATGGCCTTCAATTGAGTCCCCGGGGATTGAAACTGGGCGACCACTTTTTATTATATCTCTTTTATTTTGTAAAATAAAAGGAATGTTGCAGAAAAAAGTTGCGAGGACTGCAGAGAACTACTCGAGGATATACGAATTTATGTTCTATTCTATTTTAAAAAATTAGAGTGCTCATCCTTTTTCGCCACTGTCGATTTAAATCGTAGCTCACTGGCTCTTGGACGCAACGGTACGTCGAACGGTCGTATTCTAAAACCAAATTATATCCCTATTTCTAATAGTTCTGGAGAATCAAGCTTGCAACTTGACTCACCCTGTATACTTTATAAAGATTACATTCTGTGTATTCGCACATCTTATTCCAATATTCCAATTCTTCAGTAGGCACAACACCATTGCCAGCGTTATTTCTTTCAAACTGAAGTACGAGCTGCCGTCCACCAAAAGTTTATTTGTAGAGATAATTCTATAACTAACTTGAAACTTGTATCATGCAATATTTATCGCAGTTTCATGTCTTAGTTTGCTTACAGAGATGTATCCATTGTTCGATGATGCCTACTAAGTTGTCGCAGCTTGACGAGCTTGGAAGCTCGCTCCACGACATTTAACGATGAAGGTAGTGACTTCAGGAATTGTCTGCTGCAATATGGCTCCGAGTTTCTTGAATCTGAGTTGATGATGTGAATGACAACCAATGAGAGCGAGTGAATTACAATGATATCCTATCTAGGTATTATTCGAGTTTATGTACTGCAGTTTATCAGATATTATGTCGGAATTAAAAGGCTGTGGCCGTAAGGTGGCAAGTGGCAGCAGGTGTTATAATAAGTAAAACGGTAGCGTCCAAAATAAGTATGTACGTATTTCTAAAAATTATTAAGAGTATCAGAAGTGTTGACCAACCGTTTTGTAACATGAACACTTGACCTAGCTGTTTTTGTCCGATATGAATACGCATCCCTTAATATTTAATGAATAATATCAACTTAGGCGGAAAGTGAGTGTAAACGCCTAGGCAGCGTTTTCCTCGTAAACGATAAGTATACGATAAAAATAAATGAGGAAAATGTTTTACTGCTATAAAATAAATAATCCGTCAACCTAGGTCACGTTCTCACAAAATGTTAAACCAAATGTTAAACCGTACGATAGGTTACATAGTGACTCATCGCTGAAAAAAGCTCACACGTATCAAAGGCTTAAGGTTTAAGGTGGTACAAATTCGAAGAAGAAAGAAATAATTGAAAAAAATACTACTGTTAAAATATATCCAAAGATGCTTCAGCATGACAAATGTTACGGCGTTTTTTTATATTAGGCGAACGCAACTGTCAAAACGAATTCAACGATAGGCGGCACAATGACTTTCAAGATTAGTACGAGATCAAACATGGAAGAGATACCTTAACCCGTTCACTGCGATACGAGACATAGATGTGCGTATAGGCCCCGTATCGTATCGTATCGTATACGAATTTTTCCAACTACAATATTTCCGATATTTCCCCGCCTTTCCACTATTTTAACCAGGAATTTATGACGGTATGTAAAGTACCAGTATTTACCGGTTTTACCCTCAAAACCCTTATAGAATCCACTCTTATTTTATTATACAAATATTTGTAGACATGAATTTGAAACATAGCATCCGATATACGTGTCAGAAATGAGTTTCAGGAAAGTTCGCTTTTTGAAAATAGGCGGTTCTGGTGTACAGTTCGTCCAGAGCTAAATGAAAAAAGTGGTGTGGGGATTTCTCACCCCGCTAAACGAACTACAAAGCTCGACCGCCCGACGAACCGAGCAGGGCAGTCCATGCCAATCTGAAATGGGTGCACATATACAGTATATGATATACTGTTGATCAATGTGTAAATGGTTTGAGACAGTGTCAGCAGAACGGACCCCAATTTCTTGAAGTTCGCGGCTCGCTTTTGTCGGTGTCGCCAGGTTGTAAAGGAAAAAACAAGGATAGAACGATGGCCGAGGCAGCCGAGAAATTTAAATGCCACCGTGTCCGTGTGATTACACAAATGCAAAACAATGCTATAATAAAAACGACAGCTTAACTTTCTTATTTTTAGTTTTTTCGACTTATAATTTTTTCTATCATGTTGTTGAAATTCTTCCGATTAAAATGAGACGAAACATGATATATTTCAGACCGTATTCTATCTTTATTTTTATTGTAAGGCATGTATTACATGAGATTAAAAAACCAAGTTTATTAATGTTCAATTTATTATGGTTCACACGTTAAAGCATTAATAAATATTCAGATATAATAGTTTGTTGAAACAAAAGATATCGCACTGGCATGGTAACTCTACAGGCGTTATATATCGTATACTACAAACCAAGGATAATACTGCGCGAAGAATTAAAATTCCATCAAATACTTCAAATAGTAAATAAAATGTATAGCTATACTAGTAATAACTGAACTACTGGTGTAATTAGAAATTAATTCGTAGCTTCTCATCTTATTGCTTAGAACGCACCATCGCGATGCATCGGCAGAATCAATCGGCCGCTCTCACTCCACTTTTTTCATTTACCTCTGGACGAACTGTAGTGCTTACCGCGGCGCGCCGTTAAAATCAGGGACTCAAGACCGGTATTACAAACCAGTGAGTTATATCGGTATGGGCTTGGATACCGCTATTAGGCTCGCGGAGCTATACCGAAACCGAAATAAAATACCGGTATTTTTTCCGTTTTTCTACTGTAGGGAGTTGCGTTTTAAGTTGAAGAGTCTCCGAAAGTAGAGAGTCCGCCACTGTTCTGCTAGAGGGGCTTATGGATCATTAAGTAGCTTTGTGGATCATTAAGTAGGATAATTAAGAGGGACAACAAGCAATCCGGCGTTCCATTGCTTGGCTTGTTGCGAATAGCTGACTACAGAGTGGGGGACGCCTTTTTTCGAATCACATGGTACTTACAGTTCGTCCAGAGCTAAATGAAAAAAGTGGAGTGAGAGCGGCCGATTGATGCCGCCGATCGACAGGGCCGTAGCACCCTGCCGATGTTGGGTTCTAAGCAATAAGATGAGAAGTTACGAATTAATTTCTAATTACACTAGTAGTTCAGTTATTACTAGTATAGCTATACATTTTACTTACTATTTGAAGTATTTGATGGAATTTTAATTCTTCGCGCAGTATTATCCTTGGTTTGTAGTATACGATATATAACGCCTGTAGAGTTACCATGCCAGTGCGATATCTTTTGTTTCAACAAACTATTATATCTGAATATTTATTAATGTTTTAACGTGTGAACCATAATAAATTGAACATTAATAAACTTGGTTTTTTAATCTCATGTAATACATGCCTTACAATAAAAATAAAGATACAATATGATCTGAAATATATCATGTTTGGTCTCATTTTAATCGGGAGAATTTCAACAACATAATAGAAAAAATTATAAGTCGAAAAAACTAAAAATAAAAAAGTTAAGCTGTCGTTTTTATTATAGCATTGTTTCGCATTTGTGTAATCACACGGACACGGTGGCATTTAAATTTCTCGGCTGCCTCGGCCATCGTTCTATCCTTGTTTTTTCCTTTACAACCTGGCGACACCGACAAAAGCGAGCCGCGAGCTTCAGAAAATTGGGGTCCGTTCTGCTGACACTGTCTCAAACCATTTACACATTGATCAACAGTATATCATATACTGTATATGTGCACCCATTTCAGATTGGCATGGACTGCCCTGCTCGGTTCGTCGGGCGGTCGAGCTTTGTAGTTCGTTTAGCGGGGTGAGAAATCCCCACACCACTTTTTTCATTTAGCTCTGGACGAAATGTAACTGACAAGGGAAGTGGGGCATCGAAAATCCAAAAAAATTTGAAATTTTGCACAAGTTTAGCTCATATTATGCTAACAGCGGTACAATTTTAGTTTCCAGCTGAAAAACGAGCCTACGAGTGAACTAAAATTGTTCCGCTGTTAGTATAATATAAACTACAATTATGCAGTTTCATATTTTTTAAATATCTGAGTTGCCGAACTTCCCTTGTGAGTTACCGCACGTGGCCTATTTAGCCCGCCCAACGAATAGGAAAATTCCCACAAAAAACTGCGGCAGTGAACGTATTAAATATTTCGAAGCACTGAGTTTACGTGTATCTTTTATTTGAAATTAAATATACATATATCTTATTCAATGCGACTTGCAAGAATGCATTCTTCATCTCTTTAAATTGCACTTTTAGTGATATCTGTTGTGTTGTTCAAAATATGGATGCACATACTTCTGTCTGTTTTCTCCATAAATCGGAAATTTACATTTGTAGAGTGTGCATTGCAACGACATCCTTCACAACGCCCAGGAAAGAAGAATACAATACTGATAAATCTGAATACCTTGGAGGTCATAGCACAGGTTCATGTTTCAGTTCATTTGTCGTTAAACATGGTTATTAAATAGAAAAAATTAGGGAAGGCTAAGAGAATGCCACGCAACGACACATTGTACTGTTTTGCTTGCTCGCTGTAGATGGCCAGAGGGAAGTCAGGTGAAGACAGGAGTAACTTCTGGCAACAGGACTGTATTTGAGCCATCTATTTTGAAAGTGACTGATTTATAACATATGTATGCATTTTGGTAATAGACCCTGGTTATATTTTCGAATAGCGAATTTTTTTTGAAATTTAAAATATGTATTTTCACTTAATGTTTCACAATAAAAGTGCGGTCATAACAGCAGTTAAACTAACTTTATTAACTCTATAAGGTGGTATAGTAAACTAACAGAGTATTAAATTATTTGACCACGTTCCACATTTAATAAATAAATAAAAGAAAATAAATAACATTTGTGCAAAATTGTACTTGCAAATGTATTCTTTTGTTTTATTATGGGTTTTGCATTCTTTTGTGTGTGGGTATGTCATAATAATTGTTCATTTATATAATATAATATTTTGTCAAAACTTGATTTATCAGCCAACATAATGTTTTGTAACAGTTACAATCGTTTCTGTTACTCGTCAATAGCCATGAATAACCATTTGCAAATTAGATTAACTTACATAGAAGGTTAGGCAACCCTAAAATTCAGAAAATTATGAAACTTTGCATACAAGTACAGTATGTCATTCGTAATACAACTCTCTTTTCCGTTCGTGCCATAATTGAAAAAATTCAGAACGTTCTTTTTCGTGAAATGTCTCAAGAAAGCTGGGAGATATTTAAAAAGTATAAACAAAACTTGCATCGCTTTATTGCGTCTACAAAACTGCGTAATTTGGTTTGAAAAACCCACGGAAAAAAAATGGAAAAAATCATGGACTTAAAAAAAATATTTTTTACGTTGTCTTACAAAAACAATAAGGTGATGCAAATTATGTTGACAATTTCTTTAAACATCTCTCATTGTTCTTGAGATATTTCATGAAAAGAATCATTCAGAATTTTCTTCAAGGGCTGATTTCATCACTTAAGGGCCCCGATCCATGCGCCTTGACCTGTGTGCGTGCACTCACACAAACAAAGGAAAGCATGCACGTACACGCCATGCGCGAGAGAGAGTCTCGATTTCATAGAATCGATTTTGCGTCTCTTTAATTTCATTAATAAAACTTTCACGGGTATACCACACCCGGGTAGACTTCACAACAGCCCGCTTGATATGTTTGAACACCAATAAATTCATCATTCGTTCTGGATAACGTTATTTCTGAAACTGACAAGCTTGAGACAGACATCGATGTAGGCAACAAGATGGCTGCAGCATCTTGACACACTTCACGTTTCTCCAATATTGAACGATTTAATGGTTTATTCACTGCTTACACACCTTACCTAGCTTCCTTGAACTAGCACAAAATCACATAAATTCGATTTTTCACAATCTATCACTTCTGGAAAGCGGCGGAACGGTTCTACGGTTTGCACGCATCCGACGTGAGAATAGTTCAATGATTCTTCGTCTGTGGCGTTTATGGCACATTTTAGTTAATTTGGCCAGGTTATCGTCAGAGTCGATAAAAATACAAATCAGTCGGTAAATGTAAGTTATAATTTCACACCACGAACGGCAATTCATACGTGAATACCTCTGTCACGCTGTGCCGCACCTGTTACAATTATAACCATCAGCAAAATGAATCGGCTCGAGCCGAGATGTTTTTAGTAGGTTCGAGTCCCCTTGGAGTTCAGTCTTTTTACATTAATTTTGTTGAATTACTAACTATATGGCAATGATCAATATTTGTTTACAAATGTTTTAAAAATATTTGTTAAATACTTTAATTTCATTTACGTAAATATGAAGTTGAAGCGCTTTTTTCTACTGTTTTACCAATTATGGTACTATTTAATATTTCTAACATTTGGACGTGTATACACGTCAATTCAAAGCTCAAAATGTGTAACTCAAAATTTCAATCATTTGTTCGTGTTTCATTTACATTACCAATAAAGCTGCTATGTTAATATATGTGAAATATATTAACTAAATTATACAACCATAATATAATTGTAATATAATTAAAATATATGTGAGATTATCGAAGGCGTTTGAATAGGTATTTAAATGATTATGTGGGCGTGTATGTGTTAAAAAGCTGATTTGATTAGCTCTCACGACCGTAGTCGATACAACAATACAATGTCACCATGGTCCTTTTTGACCATTTTATGCTTCGCTCTAACACAAGAGAAGTTATGCTAGACAAAGGTAGACACAGCTAGACAAAGAGCCATCACTATGATAGATAAAGATAGAGCTATGTACGTCTGATGGACCTAGGCTGGGCACAGCAACACGGTGTGACACCGCATACTACGAGGCATGTCGCACGTGGTCCGCGAACCGCCAGTTGGCTGGACCTGACCTACGTCAAGCAGCAATATGAGCCTTCTCTCATAAGTTCAAAAAATTATTTTAAAAGAAGTTAATAAAATTATATATGTATATATAGTACATGAAATACATCAAAAATATGAATAAGACGTTCCATTATTACACACATGAATATTACTATATCAATCTCTTTTGTTCGACATGACCCTGCAATCTCTTCTATTTTGCACCATTCTCTTTTATGTACGGCAAAAATCAAGACCTCAACTTGAGTCGAATCTATTCAAGTTTCTCTGAAAAGCAAAACTGTAATAGATATGACAATATCAACTATGTTTTCGTATTTTTAGTTTGTCATTCTACACAATGGCCAATAGCAATGAAAAAGAGAATGAAATGAATTAAAAATTATGAACATATGCATATTCGGTACTCGTACAAAATATCTAAAAATTAATATTTTCTTTTATTTCTGATGGTATAATTACATTCGCAAACAATAATTATTTATAAAAAAGAAATAATACTGTGATCTAAAAGAAAGGCGCAATAGTAGTAAAACATCACACGAGTTTTCCTGCACTTCATCTACGACTCCTCAATCTAAGATGTCTCAAAATGCGTTTCATACAGTATACTTTGATGTTAGAAATATTAAACAGTACCGTAATTGGCAAGATAAACGGTAGCACAAAAAGCGTTCTAAGTTCAGATTTACGTATATTAAATTAAAATATTTAACAAATGTTTTTAAAACATTGGTCAGCAAATATTAATCATTGTCATATAGTTAGGAATTAGAAAAAAATTAATGTAAAAAAGATATACCTGTAAGAACACTTGCATAAAACCGAACGAACGTGTAAAGCTGTTATTATAATTACTTATTTATTATCTCCAAAAACTATACAAATCAATACTGGAGCGTAGAAAGATGTAGAAGCGTGTAAAAGATGTGTCAGGTCATCTATTTACACGGTCTCGACAAGAATTGCTCCGTTTGTACTCTGTTGTTTGTCAATGCGACTTCTACGTTCGACGATCGATGCAAGAATGCCCTGATGCATCGTGTACGCCAAAAAGGACGCCTTGTCGGGGTTTTTCCAGGCGCCATGGCTTCAAGGGCCTCGCTCACGTATATCCCTTCAGCCTACGGTCTCCTATGGGTACGTGCGCTATCGGGCCCCGCGCTGACGTAACCCAGATGCCCAGCTACGGCGCCCGCAGCCGAAATCTCTTACATACCCGAGGGGGATCAAACCTACAAAAAAGTTTCCAGCGGTTCAGCAACTATGTCTATGTCCGGCAGGAATCAAAATCTCAGCACGAGCCAAATCCTTTTGCTGATGGCCAGGATTGTAACAGATGTGACAACAGTGCGATAGAACCCCCAAATTATGTGATTTTCCAACTATGGCTTCCCACTCTCCGTTTATAATTCTGTATAATGACTTTAGATGTCACACCGTTAGTTTGTAATTCTGTATAATGACTTTAGATGTCACCCCGTCAAATGTCGAATCTGCAAATTTTTTGTTTGCACTAACGCCCGTTTCTTTGCAATGGCGCTCATATCGATTCGGAGTTGGCCCAAAAAGATTCGGGGCCCTTAAACCGAATTATAGCACGAACGGAAAACATGTCATATTATGGAAGACATATTCTACTTGTATGCAATGTCCCATACATTTCTGAATCTTCGAGTTGCCTAACCTTCCTTGTTAGTAAAATGATTTACAGTTACATATTTCATTTATATGAAGGAAGCCTAAACAGTCAAGTACATTATAACAAAAAGCTATTTATTCTATTTTCAGAGATGCTTATGACGGACTTTGAAGTCACTTTGTCTTTCGATCGCTGGCGGCAACGCGGGTCACGAGTTAAAGACATGAAGTTGTCCTGTGACATGTGGACGCGAGCAAAAGTGCAGAGCGGCCACACGTAAAAGAAACTGTTGGCAGAAACAAAAAGAATGAGGGATAGAATGTCGAAAATCATTCTGATCACTTATTACAACAAATAAAAAAACAAATTAACTTTATCCATTCGTCCAGAAATGACATAAAATTTCTTCGTAACGATGATTTCTAAATTTATTCCTTATAATGTTATTACATTTTCTAACTTTATTGCAGTAAGTACATACCTACATAAGATTTATAAATATGTATGTTTAAAACAAATGTGATCCAATTGGTCTTAATTCAGGAATTCGCCACTAGGGGAAAAGATGTCAGTAGATTTCTCGCTCATGAAATTGGCCGATATATAGTACATAAGGGTAGCTAAAGCTTATGTTAGCATCGCTTCTCGGCCTTATGGCTAAGATCAAAGTGTAGTATCTGTTCTTATCAGCTTAATATCTGATACACTCCCCATCGGGGAGTCAGAATATTAAACTGATTTTTGGAATCAGACGGAGCTGTTGGAGCTTGCTCCACCTCTGTCGCGAGTCAGCCTGGCAATGCAGTGCCGCTAGGATTGGCTCAATAAAACAATTTGCAAATGAAATATCTAGTTATATATGAATCACTGTTTGCGAATTCCGTGTATTCTTGTGACTCAGAAAATCCACTAAGTCTCAAAATGGTAAACGGAGAAGAAAGAAAAACAAATGTTAAGTGCCATTAAATACGATATAAAAATCATTAGTATAAGAGAGAATACGGAGTTAATATTCAATTGTAAAAAATAAATCTTCATTATTTATGAAAATTAAGTTCCACTGTTTCTCCAACATAACAAATATTTTATTTGGTTAATAGTTATATGTACACAAATGTCCAGTCATCGTACTTAAAATATGACAAACACGCCCCCCGTTCGATTAGATTTCGGTCTCTATTTAGTGGAACAATGAAAATTACATTAAATATCTGACGAAAAAGCAGCTAAGAGCAAAAAGTGCTTGGTTGACTATACAGTAAAACCTGTTTTTGTGCGGTCCTTTTTTATGCGATTTATTTTTTGCGGTATATGAATCTTAGCTGCATTAGCACCAGTTTAATGTTTCCTATCAATGTACATATACAATGTTGTGGACGAACTCTGATTGCGTGTCTCCTTGACAACGATGTTTGTGGACTTTGGGATGCTTTGTTCATTTATTTTAAACAATCTACTGACAAGGCAGATTCAGTTACGTACATATTGTCGTTCGACACGCGAATAGTATACGCTTCGTATTCAGAGTCTTATCCACGATTCACGTGATTAAGGATTCATTTTATAGCGAGATTAAAGGTAAATAAATTAGTTACTTTTGTTTCTATTTATATGCAGTTTTTATGATTTTTATTTTATTTTTAGACAAATTACTCCCTTAAAATGAATAATTATAGTGAAAAGAAAGTAAAAAGACAGACAATTCCATTAGAAACAAAGATTCTAATATTAAATAGACTAGCAGATGGTGAAGGACCCACAGCTGTTGCTAATGAATTTAAATTAGGTGAATCCACGATCAGAGCTATACACAAACGTGCGAGTAAAATATATGAATCTCTTAATAGTGCAACAAATGACAGTAGTAAAAGAGCATCGTATTCGAGAAATAGTGTAATAGAGAAGCCGGAAAAGGCTCTCGTGTTGTAGGTTAAAGATTTAACTAAAAAATGAATCCCCGTTCACAAAGAATTAATTCAAGGAAAAGCTAGACAGTATTTCAACCAATGGCTGGTTTGCTAGATTTTTACAACGGTACGTATTTCACAATGTGAAGATACAAGCCGAGGCAGCGTCCGCCGATGAAACAGCTGTTATGAATTATCGCAAAGTATTATCGGAAATCATTGATAATGGCGGATATTTCGCAGATCAAGTATTTAATGCAGATGAGACTGGGTTATTCTGGAAAAAGATGCCCAGCCGAACATTCATCGCGAAATCGGAGAAAACTGCAAGTGGTTTTAAAGCGGCAAAGGATCGAATCACACTTCTTCTTTGCAGTAATGCCTCTGGTGCAAAGATGTTAACACCACTTATTATAAATAAAGCTTTACACCCGAGGACGCTAAAAGGTGTAAATGTATCTGAATATCCAGTACACTTCATGGCCAATAAAAAAGCATGGGTCACATCAGCCCTATTTGCAACATGGTTCAACGATTCTTTTGTACTAGAAGTTGAAAAATACATGGAAGAGATGGGTCTTCCGTTTAAAGTGTTACTAATTGTAGATAATGCACCCGGTCATCCCTGTATAGAACATCCTAAGGTAGGAATAGTGTTTTTACCACTAAATACGACTAGCCTCATACAACCACTGGATCAGGGCATAAACGCAAATTTTAAGAAACATTATATCAAATTAACTTTCAGCTACGCTTTGAAAAAGCTAGAGAACGATAAATTAAGCCTGGCTCAAGTTTGGAAAAAATTCTCAATTTTAGACTGCATAAACCATATTATTGCAGCAATTGGACAAATCAAACAACACACATTAAATTCGCGCTGGAAAGCGATCTGGCCTGAATGTGTAATTAATCGAAACGTTACAAAAAACGCGTCAACGTTATTATCTGAAATTAGTGCGCTTGCACATAACATCGTCGGAGAAGGCTTTGATAATTTCAGCGAAAATGACCTGGACGAGATGATTGAGGACGAAACTGTCGATGATAGTGACATTATCAATAGTTTGATAGATTATGAAAATGAACAAGAAGAACCGGAATCTATTACAGCAGATAAAATATATGCAGGGATCCAGATTTCTAAAAAATTGGAAACGCAGTTTCTTAAAATAGATACCAATGCGGAAAGACGCCTCAAATTCCAAAAAGAACTGAGATCATGCATGTCTCACTATCGTGACGTTTACAAGCAATTGACCAGTCGACCGTCGTTACAAAAACTGATCACTGACTTCATGGTACCAAAAAAGAAATCAATTGAAATCCTATCTTCAAGCGACGAATGCGATTTTCAACCAATTCGTCACAAGAAGATGCGTGTTTTGGATTACGACGAGTAGGAGCAAACTATTTAATGTATAATTTGAAAACTTCTTCATGTATATGTACAATGAAGAATTAAATATTTTTACAATTTCTTTAGGTCTAATTTAATTATTTAATTTAATTGAAAACATTCTCTCATCTATTTCATAAATCTTTGATGTATTTTCTGAGTCCGACTTTTTTTATGCGGTGCCCTATACATCGCATAAAAAAAATTTTAGATAGTATATCGTACAAAATTGTTTATTATATGTAAGAATTTATCAAATGTCCGAATATTGTTTTTGTACGATTTCTTTTATGCGGTCCCTATCCACCGCACAAAAACAGGTTTTACTGTAATCTATATGTATAGTTTCTATAATATAATGATCTTAGGCGAATTGCGTAATTAGGTAATGTTTATATGACATTTATTATGAAGTGAAATAAAGGTCCATTTTCATTTCAAGTTTTTTTTTAAATTTTGAAATTATTATACCTGCAAGATTATGTACTGTACAAATCCTTCAAGTAAAATCGTCAAATAAACATACTAAACAACAAATAAAGAAACGAATATATTTTACATATGTACTTATTATTGGTTACCCTGGATTATCAAGTGCGACAAAATGAAAGAAAATTGTTGTACGTAATTGGAAAAGGCTCAAAGTTTTTGCCTAAAAATTTAAAATGTCAGATTAGAATTTTTTTGCCCCAATGACCAACGTTACAATAGGGTCGCCCCACTGCAGTGCACTGTGAGCCGCCGCGATTCGCAGTTATAGGATCCCAAGCAACAAGACACGGCGCGATTAGATTGTCCACTGACCAAACATTTTTACGCGTGACATTTAACTACACGGTACAAAAAAACAATACATTTGTTGTACAGGGTGGCCCGTAGTTCTCGCCATATTCGGAAATGTGGTGGAGCTGGGGTGATTCTGAACAACTTTTTCCTTGACCAAAATATTGTATGAAGCTTCGTTTTTGAGTTATTAACGAAGAACTCTGGCCAATGAGAGGGCCCGTATAGCGCGCGCTCCGGTACAATTGCGCGCGGCCGTGATCGGGTGCATCGGATACCTTTTATTCGTTATCCGAAACGTATAAAGTGTTTCATTACTTATGAACAAAATTTTGCTCTCGTTGGCCAGTGTTTTTCTTTAATAACTCGAAAACGGGGCTTCATACAATATTTTGGTCAAGGAAAAAGTTGTTCAGAATCACTTCAGCTACCCCACATTTCCGAATACGGCAAGAGAGTTTTATTAGAAAACTCTACTTCTTCCTATGAAACATGTAGTTATACGTTGCCTTTCGTAGTCGAAGGTTTAAATAAAGGAATATGATTCAACTTATGTTTGGCCTAGTCTCCTTTTTTACGGTCTATTGACAACCGACAAAAGCGAGCCATGTACTTGGAGAAATTGGGGCTCGTTCTACTGACACCTGTCACAAACCATTTACACATTGATCAACAGTATATCATATACTGTATATGTGCACTTATTTCAACTTGGCATGGCACTGCCCTGCTCGGTTCGACGAGCAGTCGAGCTTTGTAGTTCAGTTAGTGGGGTGAGAAATCCCCACTCCACTTTTTTCATTTACCTCTGGACAAACAAACTAAGCAATACTCTCAAAAGTGTGTTACGAGCCGGGGCTGTGGGCAACGCCTAGGCCGGCGAGGTTGATATAACCCAAGGAATACGGTTGAGAATTTGTTAATAAGGTGCGCGGACGAACCCGATGCGAAATCGGGGAGCCGCTGGGATGTGTGAAACGAGGACGAACCCGATGCGAAATCGGGGAGCCTCAGGAATAGAGTCAAGCGCGGACGAACCTGATGCGAAATCAGGGAGCCGCAGGAGGGTGAAACGTCGTGGACGAACCCGATGCGAAATCGGGGAGCCACTAGGAAAGAAGTTCGCAGACGAACCCGATGCGAAATCGGGGAGCTGCTAGGAGGTTGGCTTATTCACAGACGAACCCGGCGCGTAGCCGGGGAGCTGTTCGGAAGTTGGAAAACGTACGGACGAACCTGATGCGAAACCAGGGAGCCGTAGGATACAGACGAACCTGGTGCGAAACCAGGGAGCTGTAGGATGGGTTAGATTTCGTGGACGAACCCGATGCGAAATCGGGGAGCCACTGGGTTGGAGTATTTGTAGTTATTCTGCTTGGATAAGGCGTGCGAACGAACCTGATGCAAAATCAGGGAGTCGCTGGAAATGTTAGTTTGCCTCGTAACTTTTAAATTAATATTCGATACAACTCGAGCGGTTAAGTTGTATCTGTGGGAGCGTTACTTCTGATATAAAGGATCACGGAGTAAAGATTGGTTTAACGAATCTACTCGATTTAATGGTGAACAAATGGTATATATATTCAAAGCAGTCGTCTGTACAATTGTAGTTGTCGCGATGAAATAATATAAAGTGTGTAATTTACCTAATATTTGCACGGTGTTGACGCACTGGCGATGCGGGGTCTGAGAGCCGCCTTTAAGAGTATGCCGAAAGAACTTCAACCGGACAAGCGGATTCTAACGGGTTAATCTATGATTCGAAAAGTGCGCTAAGCCCAATCTCACTTGATATAACTGACTCTGTACGAGCGTGGCACGACGTGACTCTACGTGTGACTATGTAGCTCTGAACCGACGAGGGTAGAAACCAAAGGGTTTATATACCCTCGAAATGCGCGGGAACGCATTAGAATTTTCCATATAAGGAAATTAAGAAGTCTTCGTCGGACCACGCCCGTCTTGGTCGTGATGCAGCTGGTCGCACATGTTCTCAGGACCCATTTATCTGTTTATGGTAACCGAAAGAATTTTAGGGCGTTTTTCACATTACAGACGCGAGCTCGAAAACGCGTTGAGAGCGACGTATGGAATATTCTTCATACGTAACAAGTGCATGCTTTGGTTTCGTCTATTAACACTTTGACTGCCACGGTGGTCATAAATGACCGCAGATTGTTTCTCCCGTGACGCCACGGTGGTCATTGGTGACTGGAGTGCTTCAACTGTTTATAACTGTACGAGTTGAATGAAAATTGACAATTAATGCATAGGAAAAAAATATACTTGAGACGTCCCGAGCCAAACATGTAATTTCGGCGGGACAGTTAACGTGTTAACAATTTTTAACTGTCATAAATAGCAACGAATCTTTGCTTACAAAATATTATACATATGGTAGATGATATAACACTTTCTTTTATTTTTTATTCTAGCTTTAAGCGTATTCATTTGGGGTTATGGGAGAAAATAAACCCTACATTTAAATTGAACAATTTGGTTCAGTCTCAGATTTCATACGTAAAATTTGTAGTTTTACACGATCCGGAACAATTAAAAAATATTGGATGGCACCCGAATCTAAAAGACATATTTAGATACTATTCTGAAATATTCAATTTTCAAATTCCAACCTTCAAAGTTTCTATATTAAAAAGTATACTTTTTGTTTGAAAATTAATATATTGAGCCAATCCTGGCGGCACTGCAATGCCAGGCTGACTCGTGACAGAGGTGGAGCAAGCTCCAACAGCTCCGTCTGATTCCAAAAATCAGTTTAATATTCTGACTCCCCGATGGGGAGTGTATCAGATATTAAGCTGATAAGAACAGATACTACACTTTGATCTTAGCCATAAGGCCGAGAAGCGATGCTAATATAAGCTTTAGCTACCCTTATGTACTATACATCAGCCAATTTCATGAACGAGAAATCTACTGACACATGATTTCCCCTAGTGGAGAATTTGTGAATTAAAGCCAGTTGGGCCACATTTTCTTTAAATGCTATGTATGTATGTATGTAGGTAACAAAACAGTCAGGGAACATCGAGGATTGGGGTGTAGCTGGGGTGTTGATAAACAACTGTTTCCTTGATAATAATGTTATATATAATTTCGTTTTTGAGTTAATAACGAAAAACACTGGCCAATGAGAGCGCCAGGCGGGCATCGGCCGACGCGCGCTCAGGTGCGAACCTATTACTTGCGGTTGGTCGTGATGGGGGCATCGAGGGTACCGAGGAAAGCATGCGGCAAATGATACAACGTCTGAATTAAGAACAATGTGGAATTATTCATTATTCGTGAATAAGAAATACGCTAATAAATCGTGTAATAACTGTGGCCTAGGTCAGGATTCACACAATGTTAGCCAGGTTAATTCGTGAACGAATGGGTAAGTTTAACTAGCTTTTCCTAACATTAGTTATGCGAATCGTTTTTCTTAATACATAGTTTATCCACCTGAAAACGTACTGATAAAAAAAAGTATTTTTTTCATAAGTAATAAAACACTTCATTCCTTTCGGATAATGAATAAACGTATCGAACACGGTTATTACACGATTTATTAGTGTACTTCTTATTCACGAATAATGAATAATTCCGCATTATTCTTAATTAAGACGATGTAACATTTGCCGCATGCTTTCCAGGGTACCCTCGAGGCTCCCATCACGACCAACCGTAAGTGATAGGTTCGCATCTGAGCGCGCGTCGGCCGATGCCCGGCGGGCGCTCTCATTGGCCAGTGTTTTTCGTTAATAACACAAAAACGAAACTATGTATGACATTATTACCAAGGAAAAAGTTGTTTATCTACACCTCAGCTACACCCCAATTCTCGATATTCCCTGAGTCTTCTGACACCCTGTATATGTCAGATCTGGCCACACGGAAATTAATTGGTGTCAAAATTATTTAACTCTAACAGAAAAGAATTTGCTATTATCCAATAAACAAAATTTCATAAATACATGTCGTACATTTAGCAGTTACAAACAATTTCTTCATCGTTAGAATATAAATGCATTTTCTTGGATACCATAGGGCACTAACCTATGCTGCATAGAATATTTGTAACGGACAGGACAGTGATAGAAATTAGCCGATGTTGGTTCTAGATGAACATGAACATTTTTTATGAAACCTAGTTCTGCATGTGTTGAGGAACTCGAAGTGCATAATTATTTACCCAGAAGACGATGCGAACGTTTTACAAAATAAGCCAAAACTTCGAAATATTGTCGTTACTAAACTCATCTTACTAATCGTCATTGTTTCCTTCAGACCAGCGGCCTTGTCACCTTGCCTTGCGTCCACCCTCGCTATCTGATCCAGCCTTGTGCGCCTGCGCGATTGATGACTCTGCCCTCTCCGCTACTCGCGCTGTCCCACAGCCCTCCCGCGAAGATAAAAAGATGACTGACCCATACTTTTTATGGACAAGACAGATCCAGCCACTAAGGCAACTCTTGCTCGATACGTTTTGCATTCTCTTACACTGGATCAAGTCTTATAACGTACGACCATTGCACTAGTTTAGTGTAAAATATACATAATCATATGTACTTCTGTGATTCATAAGCTAGTGGAAATTATTTGCGGTCAGCCCGAACCCCTAGCATCGCGGTTACAGGGTAAATAATTACGCATTCCGAGTTCCTTACGGGGGGACACTCAATTGGAAGTATTTTAGCAGATTTTTAAAGATTTTTTACAGAATACCAACTGTTCAATCTTTTTGTAACTTAGAGGCTTATTTATTATATATTTAAGTTTCACTAAAATATTTTTTGACGTGAGTTCCAAAACGGTGGAAACTGTACCGACCGCATCGTTCATGTAAGATATATGAAATTAATTGTTTTTAGTAGTTAAGACTTGTAGTTTCTATTTAAACTAAAAGACAGGTATGAAATTCAGAAATTAAAGAAATGGCAAACTAAAAACCAAAAATTTGAAATTTTCCGCAGTAATTTTGCAATACAAAAGTACTTTCTTTAATGATTTAAAAATCATTTTAGTTCAAATAGGATAATAAAATCTGTGCCAAGTTAGAATGAAATCGGTTAAATAGTTTTTGAGCTATCTTTCCCAACAATTTGAAAAGTACAGGCTTCGGGAAAACGCGTTTAAAGTTTGGAAGACTGCCGAGTGCCCAGCGGACTTTATGACGTCATGACGTGACGCTTATCCGCTGTAGCATCGAATAGAGCTGGAATTTCGCTATAAAATTTTGCGATTATATTTTTACGATATTAAACTATTAGGGAAAAAATTGTTCGATCTTTTGATGATTCTAATTGAGTGGCCCCCCTTAAGACATGCAGGACCATGTTTCATCAAAAACTTTCATGTACAGCCAGGTTCAAAATTGGCCAATTTCTGCCACTGTCCTTAGACTAATAAGGCAAAATAGAAAACATACCAATATACAATTTATTACATTTTCAAAAAATACATGTACAGTATGTCCATTTAGAGTGTTTACACTTGATTATTTCTATAATTAACATAGATACGAAAAAATGTTTCAGATGAAAATTGTATGCTATCATGGGGAACATATCGTGATGATAATTGTACAACCTTAATCTAACGTTAAAATGTCCTGTGAAGGTCATATTTAACTTTTTATATAGGACCCTATATTTTTTACTGCAGATTCGTGTAGCTAATATTGAGACGACACATGTATTATGCCTAAGCTGTTGGTGAGTTATTATAACTTTCAAAGTTTACGTACTGCCAGTATTAGCGATACTCAATGTATACCGCGAGGAGGTTGTCGGCCGAATTTTGTACGTGATGACTGATCTAAAAGGAACCGATTTCGTGTGGTGTGTTTAGTAATTAGTGTTATCTAAGGTGACTATCCCTCAATATGTCCTCCATCATTAAGAATACATTTCTGCAACCTATTTTGCAATTACTTTTCCACCTTTCTTAGCATTTCAGATGATACTTTTGCATATGCGCTACTTATCGGTAGTTACTGTCATAAACTATTTTAGGTAAAACTACGGAGGTGGTACTACCTCACCGATTTCGATGATTTTTGAATATGTTGTAGAATTGAGTATTCTGAACAACTTTTTCCTATGCATATAAGCGCTGCTCGGCCTTAGTTTTCGAGATATTTGCCAACAAATATAGTTACTACTACATTGAATTTTGTATATACGTGTACACTCGTAGCAACACGCGGGACTGCCGCTTAACCGGCAGCCTGCGGAGAAATTGCATACTGGGTGAACACATAAAAATTGTACCTCTAGAAGTACAGTAATTCTTCGCTTGGCGCTTACGATTCGGGACCGGCCGTAAGCGCCAAGAGAATTTGGTCCTACATTGGGTTCGTAGAATTTCGGCGGAACCGTCAGAGCCCGGCTACTGTGGAGATATCGATATCGGCGGGCACAGAAAGGGACAGCGATACGAAAGAAAGAGAGGAATGAGAAGTCGGGCGTCATTAAAAGATTAAATGCTTCGTATCGGTGAGGCAACACTAATGCAACGGCGTAACTTTTTTATTGTTACTTATATCGCTATAATTTTTGTTTTGAATTATTGCTGAGGTTGTGATGATTAAAATGAGACCAAACACGATAAAATTTGGATTATATTTACTTACTTACTTACTTACAAGGATCCTTACAAGAAAAGCTTGCGAACGGTCGTGCTCAGTTTTTACTATAACTTTACGGGCTTAGAGAATAGTCGAAATCTAAAGATATATTCCAATAGGCCTCTTCAAGGTAGAATGCGCATTTATTAGTATGGTTTTATGTTTTTCTAGAAGCCCATGCAAGCACATAATAATGAAATGCCACATGCAAAACTGAAATCATCTGCTGCAATTGAATGAAATAACGAAACGTGTGGTATGGTTGAAGCGCCGAAAACAGAGTCGTCGGCCGTGTTTACACTCGAGAATCGAGTGGATCAAATTCGTCGCAATGCCTTCTAGGCGCGCGTAGTTCGCTTCGATCTCCCTCGAGCAAGGACAACGCGGCCTGTCTCAAAGATAAAAACGCTTTCAGTAGCCGCGACCTACGCTACCTCGAGGGAGATCGAAGCGAACTACGCGCGCCGAGAAGGCATTGCGACGAATTTGAACCACTCGATTCTCGAGTGTAAACACGGCCGACGACTCTGTTTTCGGCGCTTCAACCATACCACACGTTTCGTTATTTCATTCAATTGCAGCAGATGATTTCAGTTTTGCATGTGGCATTTCATAATTATGTGTTTGCATGGGCTTCTAGAAAAACATAAAACCATACTAATAAATGCGCATTCTACCTTGAAGAGCCCTATTGGAATATATCTTTAGATTTGGACTATTCTCTAAGCCCGTAAAGTTATAGTAAAAACTGAGCACGACCGTTCGCAAGCTTTTCTTGTAAGGATCCTTGTAAGTAAGTAAGTAAGTAAATATAATCCAAATTCTATCGTGTTTGGTCTCATTTTAATCACCACAATCTCAGAGTAATAATAAAAAAAAAATTATAGCGATATAAGTAACAATAAAAAAGTTACGCCGTTGCATTAGTGTTGTCTCACCGATACGAAGCATTTGGTGCCGAATTACTCCGTCGACTCGGAACTAGAGGGGCCCCTCCAGTGGTGGGGATAACTCGTAAGCATGCTCGGTAGAGATCGTGGTGAGCGCCAAGAGAAGAATTACTGTAGATATATCATATCAGATTTGGTATCAACAACCATTATGATTTAACATTTCTCCCGCCACCCCCCTTCCTGGAAAATCGAACCCAAACCTAACCCAAACTCATATTTGATTAAATGAAAATTAGATTCGGGTTAGGTTTGGGTTTGAATTTTCTGGGGAGGGGTTGCAGGGGGAGGGACCGGATCCCTCGCCTGCCAATACCAAAAAGATATAATATATCTATGTAGTCCTAGAGGTACAATTTTTATAAGTTCACCCGATATACAAATTCTTCGCAGGCTGCCGGATAAGCGGCAGCCCAAAACATTGCCACGAGCGTGCGCGTATAGAGAAAATTCAATGTAGTAGTAGCTACAGTTTCTTGCAAATACCTCGAAAACTAAGGCCGAACGGTGATTATATGCATAGGAAAAAGTTGTTCAGAATACTCAGTTGTACAACATATTCAAAAATCATCGGAATGGGTGAGGTAGTACCACTTCCGTAGTTTTACCGGTAGTTTTTAGTCGATGGTGCCCATCACTAATATAAACCGCGCGGGTCGCATTAGGGCGACACTCGTATCAATAGGATTCCACATCGTCCCATATCCCATGGACGGCTGTTCATATGCTACGCGCCTGAGGAGCTTCGGGCCTCATGGCAATCGCGGGGCCCAAGACGTACGGCGGGAGGAGGGCGTTGCCTCTGAAAATCGGCCCGAAAGTTTACTTAATTCCGAGCCCTGCTCTAATGTTATCTTAAAGTCATACAATTATTATCATGATATGTCCTCCATAATACCATACAACTTTCATCTGAAACATTTGTTCGTATCTCTGATAATTATGCAAATATCACGTTAAGGCATTTAAAACGGACATAATTTATACATATAAACATTGCGCCCTATAGAGTAATGTCCCGATTAGTATACCTCGCTCGGGACCGAATATGAACACTAATCGTGTGCAGACACGATTCCCGAGCGAGTTCGGCTTCTCTTTGATGTTGTGGCAGCCGAGATACGGGGCAACGTTCCAGGAAAAAGGCAAGTTTAAATACCCGTGTACGTGAGACAACACTACCACGATCAGAATCTAATATTAAAACTTGTTCATTTTTGGTCCGTTTTAAATTAAATTATATCAAAGTGTTCGTTACTGTTGGAATTTATTGTTCTGAATAAAGGACAAAACTAATCTATTTTTCGTATATGGATTAATTGGTTTATTTTAGCCTGCCCTGGTCTATACATTGTATGTATAATGTCCGCGGCAACATATTCCAATAGGTACAATATCCTGATTAAAATGATACCAAAGACGATATGCTTTGGACAATTTTTACTCATCACGGTATTAATAATTTTATTCTCCTTTATTATTATTATCAATAACAACTAAAATATGTGTATATTAGTTCACAGCAATAAGGTAATTAGTAGTGAGATTGTAAATAAAAAGTAAGCTCTCGAATCGAGAATCTTAATCTTAAATTGCTATATTTAGATTATGGCAAAATATTGTTGTATCGACAGTTACTCTCGTTCCTGTTACATTACATTCGGTGTTCATAAGAGTTTATAATTTTCACAGATAAGAATTTATATCAACTTTTTTGATAAAGAAACTACGCCGACAAGAGGGCTGGGTCATTCATCGCATCAATATAATAAGTAAGTATATGTATAGTTCCAAAATATATGATTGCAGTTGTTATCGAAAACAATAATAAAGGAGAATGAAATTATTAATACCCTGATAAGTAAAAATTGTACAAACCATATCGTGTTTGATGTCATTTTAATTAGGAGATTGTAATGAACATTTTCGTAAAATTATCATTTAAAGCGGACCAAAATTGAACAAGTTTTAATCTTAAATTTTGATCGCGTTAATATTACCTCACGTACACGTGAAACGAGAAACGTGTCCTGCACACGATTAGTGATCGCATTCGGTCAGAGCGAGGTACACTAATCGAGACAGCCGATTCGAATTTACTTCCAATTTTATAATCTCAATACTAATTACAATAAGAAACAATAATAAAGGGGAATAAAATTATTAATATCACGATAAGCAAAAATTATCGAAATCATATTGTGTTTGGTGTCATTTTAATCAGAAGATTGTAAGGAACATTTTGGTAAAATTTCATTTAGAACGGACCAAAGATGAAAAAGTTTTAATTTTTCATCTCGCTTGCATCAGTGTTGGCTCTAACCGACATTCGATCTGGGTTCAGATTACATGCTCCGCGCTTCACGCTTCGTTGGTTACAGGGGGGGGGGCACCCCAAGTAGTGGGGATAGAAAGAAACACTAATCGTAGACACAATTTTGAACACTAATCGAGACATTACTGTAGTGGTTTTATACAGTAGAAAAGTTCCTAAAAAACCGGGCAAAATATACAAGGCACGTAAAAAAATTGAAGATTGATTCAGGACGTGAAACCCCATTACAAATAGTTCTATTTGGATCGAATAATATCAAAATTCTGGATAAAATTTGTATATGATTTTTATTCATATAAACACATTTTTTTATTCTATAAATATGTATATTTTTGCTATCATACATTTGAACACATAAATTTTGAGCACAGAATAAGAGACCTAGATTGATATATGTATTGAAGCTAGGACCGAGGAGAGTTCCTCATAATTCAACAAAGCTAGGAATCTTTCCATTAACGATTACTTGAAACATAAGAACTTAAATATTATATCAAAATTTCAAATATATTCGTGAAAAACCTTCTTGAATTCACAATATTAAAATATTCCCTCCCATTATTTTCCTATGCGTGTTGCAAAATTGTTTAACACATTTAACAGGCTAATATCGAACTTTCATTCAAAGTAAATATTAGAATTCATAAGAAACATTAAAGAAAAGAAAGGCCACTGTATTATCATTTTCTTTTATATCCATGAGATGTAACGACTGATAACATATTTTCTATGACACAAGTATAACACATAACATATATAAATTAAAGTTTATATCACTTTGATATTATTTAACATATATGTATGTACAGTAGAATTCCATTTGTCAGACTGAAATTTCATCTCAATGATCAATATATTGAACTCCTACGAACAGTACTCCCATTATATCTGAACTATAACCAAGCATCCCTCCAATCATATGAACATCTACAATAGCTAGAACGTGATTCTAACTCAATTTCTTTGTAATTACTAAAGGATACATGTATCTCTGTTACAAAATAAATCAAAACTTAATTCACTCATCATAATAAAGTTATTGTCATCAGGACTCTGTTCCGAAATATATATCTTTTGAAATACTAATAAGAGGGATAATGGGCATGTCTAGACTCAAATGCACTTCTTCGAATATGAACATATACTTTGTGAACAGAATTTCATAGGTATTAGGGAAAATTGGAGCACTTGCATTATAAAAGATGACCCACTTGATAGTGGACTCAAAAATAATGTTGGCAAATACTCTGCTGTGAAAGTATCCGTGATCTATAAATCACATGTTATTGACCCTGTGTTACCGTAGTTGCCTATTTAGCGGCACTGCCTTTGGATTTACTAGCAGGTAACTGTGTACTGCTTTTTCCTCAATCGGTTCACATAGATGGAATTCTACTGTAACAACAAAGTAATGACTACATCTTAACCTAATATGAGCATCCAATTACTGGAAAACTAATGAAATACTGTATATCAATTTGGGGTAATTTTACTTTCTGAAAAAAACTATTTATTTATCATAATAACTGAAAAAAAAATATATATATATACACATATATGTATTCTATACATAATGATACGGATTATACACACACTTAATTATGCACTAAACACGATCGAATGATTTGAAGGACAACAGAACGAAATATAAGTGATGAAAATTTCAATGAAATAAAAACTGTATTACGAGTACTACTTATAGAAATAAGAAAATATACAGTTAACGCACCATCATCACTAGTGGAAAGGGATGCTTATATACCCGCACGGGTGATTGATATTGTTGAACCATACCACAATGTCTCCTTAAAGACTGGCCGCTAACTTAAACTGCAATATTAATTCAAATACAATACTTTAACTAATTCAATTGAATACAACCAATTAGATGCTGTAATAACTAACCGACAAATAAACAAACGTGTTAGGTTAGGATAGGCCAATTTTAACCTCTTCTAATCCCCTTCAATGTTTAATGGCACTTCACTATGTAATGTTCAAAAAAGATTGGAGCACAAGTATTCCAAATTAATCGACTTTGAACAGAAAACTGGTATTAGCGATACAGCATTGTATATAATACAATGCAGAAACAAAAAGAAACACAAATGTCACGAAACTATAATACACATTAATAGATGGCGCTATGTAAGTCATAATTAGGTTTGACAGAAGTAGAAGCAAAATGGCCGCTGATATCTATATGACATATAGCAGGGCTTGGAATTAAGTGAACTTTCGGGCCGATTTCAGCGGTAACGCCCCCTTTCTGCGGCCACACATCTTGATCCACGCAATCACCAGCGGCCTGAAGCTCCTCAGACACGTAGCATATGAACCGCGTGGGTCGCATAAGGGCGTCACTTGTATCAATAGGATTCCACATCTTCCCATGTCCCATGGACCGCTGTTCATATGCTACAGCGCCTGAGGAGCTTCGAACCGATTAGTGGTCACGGCAGCCAAGACGTACGGCAGGACAAAGGGTGCGTTGCCTCTGAAAATCGGCCCGAAAGTCACTTAATTCTGAGCCCTGACGTATGGAACTTCCTGGTTCCCGACTAGAGAGTAAAGAAGGGGAACAGAATTTTGTAGTTGCGTATCCATTGGTGGCATATGGGGAATTTGTGTAGGTTCGATTGCCTGTGGAGCGCTGAACTGCTCTGCCACTGCGTACTCTAGTACCACCGCCTACTCTGGTACTAGCCGTGCTGAATAACGTGGCAACACCGCTTGTTTACCGATTCGGAGTCCTATTTTCAATAATGGAGTCTTGTACTTAGGATTACAATTAACGCTGTTTTTCATAGAAAACTATGTTAAAGTACACAATTCTTTATTAATTATGTCTGAGTAATATATAAATATTATAACTACGTTAAGTTGAAGTGATATTAAAGTATACTAATAGTTATAAATGTGGTATATATTTTGCAAATTCTCGGAATTGTTTGGTGATGTGATACATAATGTTGGAAATATTTCACAGTGATTTTAAAAAAATAGAAGTATGAATCAAATAGAATCATCTTTGAACTAAAACGCAACATTTGAAAATGAATGGAGTGATGTATAAGTTATTAGAAACCCGAAATAGGCAAAATTATTGTTACAAAGTCAAACAGGTTAACCCTCCGACAGCGGTGACTCGGGCAGCGAACATGGAGTCATTTTGACTCTCACTGATATTTGACTACCACATATTCCCGAGCCCCCAGACCCTAACCAATATTGTATTAACCAGGGACGGTGGTTCGTCCCTAGACCCTCATGGATACATTGTATTCTATTCGCTTTGCGTTCAGGTATTTTTTCCGGTACTACGTATGGGAAAAAATAACAATTTCGTGAATTGTAATAAACATTATATTGATTATAAATTTGTATTGTTACATGGAATACATTTTGTAATTTATTCGATGATTCTTCGAAATTGTAGGTGCCTTCCAGAAAATCACCAAAAGAACTTGTTCCTTTGTTCATAACACAGACATTGCGTTAATAAATACAACAAAAAGTTTCTTTGGCACCGTATTAGACTCAAGTAAAATGGAAAACTATAAAGGAATACAAAGAGAGGTTCGCTCAAGTCACTGGTTGTCGCAAGAATAATCCCCCGTTCCACATTTGTTTCCATTCAGCCAACTGAGTTCAGGGTTATTCCAATTTTGGTCTCCAAACCATTGGCTCCAGCATCGCTGTCGAAGGATTAAGTTAACACGCAAAGAAGTTGGATAATTAATTACTGAATGGAGAGGTTGTGCAGGTAATTATAAAATCTTCACCATAAATGTGGATAAATATTTGGTATCAACAATTTTTGAAAATCCATTTACATTGACGAGAAGATCCTGAAGATCATTAATATTATTCCCTGACAATTGGAAACATAACACTGTGGAATTATTAACTAATAAATATAGTATACAATTTGTGAAAAAGACTATCTAAAACATATTTTTCAAAAATTGTGTATGTATATAATAAATGAAAACTTGTAAAAAATTAATTATGATATTATTAAAAGGTTATTAATACTGGTTTTATCTATTGAATAAAGCCCAGTTAAACAAAAATTATCTCTTATAAGTTGCAAGAATGTTTGTGGAATAGAATGCCACTAATTATACAAAAGTGTTTATATTAAGAGGGGCAGATAGGGTCAAAATGCTTGAAACTTCTCTTCTACATTCATTGTAAACATAATAAAGTATTCTTTTATTAAACTGAACTGTGTATTATACATTAGTAAACTTCTTCATAATCCAGTTTCCCAATAATTAATTGAATTTACAATAGCTTTTATTTAATAAATGTGCTATACACAAAGGTTAAGACCTACATAGTTAATAAATAAAACTTCCCAGCATTATTGCACTTACTTTACAATAAGCACACATTGATGCGTAAATGTTGGAAAAATAAGGTGGGAAATTGACAGGCCGGTATGGAGAAACTGACAAGGAAGGTTAGGCAACCCGAAGATTCCGAAATTTATGAAACTTTGCTCGCAAGTACAGTATGTCATCCGTAAATCAACCCTATTTTCCAATTGTGCCATAACTCGGTTTCAAGGGGTGAAATCAGCCCTTGAAAAAAATCGAGAATTTTCTTTTTCGTGAGATATCTCAGGAACGCTGAGAGATATCTGAAAAAGTTTAATTCAAACCTGCATCGTTTTATTGTACTTACTTAACTGCGTACAAATTTTGTTAGAAAATACGTGGGTTTCGAGTTACCCCTCCTCCCTAAGAAAATATTGTTTACTATTCGTGCTGAAATACCTCTGGGTACCCTCTTTTCATATCTCTAAATGATACATGTGTTTAAATTTTTTGTTAAATAAAAAGAACCATTATTAACGAGTTTGGACTCGTTTTACGCACTTTTCTTGAATAAACTGCTCTCACAACACAATACATATATAATTTACATTCATTTTAAGTTCACTTACATCAACGTTATTCATATTAAATTTAATTGTAGCAGTATAATAGTTTTTAATAATAAAATAAGTATTTAAACATTCTCTTTTTCTACATTTTTCCACATCGAAGGATTGTATAAGTAACAAACGACAAATATAGTAAAACTGACGGTTTGTAATTGGTACAATAATGATATTGCTCGTAGAAATGTTCGAAACAAAGGTACTCGTCACACCAAGCACATCGCATAAAGGCTGCCCCGCCACAAATACTACACTTTGGTATAGTTTTTTCACTCCTATAGTAACAGAAATCTACGGGATTTTGGAACTCGCTGGGATGCGTTTCTAGATATCCGCTTATAAACCAAGCATATTGGAAAAGATTTTTTAATCTGGGCGAAGAAAGTTGGTTATAGGTTAACGACTGTAATTTAATTATTTCATTGCGTGAATGCAGATTGATATTTTCGTCCAGGAGAATTACATTATCCGAAAATGTCCGTACAAAACTCTTCCAAATGCAGAAACTAAATACATCCAAAGGTTGAATCACACTCGTCGTTTTCTTTGGATTGATTGAAAATGCCACTTCTTGATTTTCTAGAATCACCTGATTTAACTGATTTGGACAGTGTCCAGACCACGAATCGAGTATACTATAGTAGCATTTTTTTGCGGCCAGTATTGGGCAGATACACTTGGCTAAACCAAGTTTTAAAATGTTCTGCCGTGAGTTTTCCTGATTTCTAAGCTTCTATGTAAATATTGCTTGGTCGGAATAGTGTTTCTTGCACCTTCGCGGCCAAATGTTCTTGTATGCTCTTTCAAAACTATGTATAAGGGTGAAAGCAACGCTCGCTTGCTGAAATAATACGCATAATACTGTAACTGTGTCGTAGTGGGCACCGATTAAGTCACTGCTTCTACTCTTTTCACTCCTGATTTTGCTAATGTTCGTCCAGAATTCAAGGTTGAAGCCACTCTCGGCTGCATTATAAATTTCTTGAACTCCGATTGTCGGAGTGCTACATCTTACGTTCGAAAGAAAAGTCGTTATCTTGAAACGTAGATCGCGTTTTGAATGTTATCTTGCGAGATACGACTCCATGCACATTCTTGAAATTCCAAATCCACCATTTACTTGCCTTGAATTCGGGTATGTCCACTAGCAGGTCTTATGCCTCCAAAGTTCATAATCTCAAATTCATGTCATGGACAACAAGTCTCCTGTCAGAAGCTTCTTCAAACTTTTGCAATACATATTCCGTAATAAATGTAAATTTATCTGCATTTGTTCCACCCTTCTCAAGACCCGCAGCCCACCTCTATAGCTGATGCACCGATTTAACCTTCTGAAAGTTTTTTTGTACAGTGGTTAGCGGTCGAAGTGTTTGTCTTCCGCTTTTCCAAAACTCCACAGCTTTTTTCTTGTAACTTATATCGACTTTTCCATCTACTCCTTCAACAATACACTCTCCAGGGTCAAAATTATCTTCTTCATATTCTGTAGGCGTAATATTCTCTACAATTTGAGGACTATGTGGTTCTGATGGATCATCAAATTCAAGCACATAATCATGTTCAATTGATGGTGAATAATACTTACTTTGGACACTATTTATAATATCACCAATTTCATTATGTAAGTAAAGTTATACCGGCTTTATCGGTGTCTGCGTTATACTCGCGATTTGAAACGTAGTAGCTAACATGTTTATTACGTTAGCGATATTAATCGACGTCATTTTAAAGAAATGGCTTTGAATGCAATGAACACTGACTTTTTGTAATTAAATGGCACCATGTGCACTTAACTACGGTCGTATACCCAACTGTAAATGAGCTACATCCGCGCAAACATTTATATACAAGCATCACCGGAAAACTGCACAAAGTAAGTAACATTTCGAAGATAAGTGTAACGATAAGGGACATATTATTATTAATATTTCAAAGTTTTCACTATTAATCACAATACGTATTGACCGTCTAAGGTCTGAGGTTAAGACATTGTTTTAACATTTATGTTTGTACAGTGCTTATCGTTACATTCTGATACCGAGTTGGAGTGAAATGTTCGTGGACCGGCTGTTATTCGCCGATATGCGGGGTGTGGCGAGTACTTTCGTCTCAAACATTTCCATGAGGATTATTATTATTGTACTAATTATAAATCGTAATTTTCGTAAGTGAACTTCAAATAAATGTAAATTATATAAGTATTGTGTTGTGAGAGCAGTTTATTCAAGAAAAGTGCGTAAAACGAGTCCAAACTCGTTAATAATGGTTCTTTTTATTTAAGAGGTATTTCAGCACGAATAGTAAACAATATTTTCTTAGGGAGGAGGGGGTGAGAGGAGGAGTAACTCGAAAACCACGTATTTTTCTAACAAAATTTTTGCGTAGTTAAGTAAGCACAATAAAACGATGTAGGTTTGAATTAAACTTTTTTCAGGTATCCCTCAGCGTT
Organism: Nomada fucata; assembly: GCA_948146005.1. NCBI lineage: Eukaryota > Metazoa > Arthropoda > Insecta > Hymenoptera > Apidae > Nomada > Nomada fucata. The sequence goes on from OX411282.1 coordinate 12,329,788, forward strand.
CCTGAGATATCTCACGAAAAAGAAAACTACCGATTTTTTTCAAGGGCTGATTTCACCCCTTAAAACCGAGTTATGGCACAATTGGAAAATAGGGTTGTATTACGGATGACATACTGTACTTACATGCAGTTTCATAATTTTCGGAATCTTCGGGTTGCCTAACCTTCCTTGTGAGTCTGGTAGGGTGGGTTGGGTTAGGTATACTGATGCATATATGTATATATCACAGTCCGACTCTTGTGATGTTGCCATTTTTACCTTCAGCACGGCTAGCACTAGAGTAGGCTGTGGCTGTGTATATACCTAGAGTGGGGGGTTGAGAACCACGGCGTTAATGTTGTTACGCTATCGCGTTAGTCAGGCTTGTTGCGAGCCTATTGGTGGGATATAAGAAATTTCCGTGGATTCGGTTGCCCGTGGAGCGCTGGACCGCTCTGCTTGTGGAGAAGCGCGGAAGAATCAAACACAAAATTGTAAAGTTTAAAAAGAACGACTGTTTATTCCGTAACTCAGCGTAGAAAAGTACTGTTCGTGACAAGAGATAAAGAAGTTCTCCTCTGTGTGGGTGTTTCTTCTTTCCTTTTCGCCTCTGGTTCCTCTTCCCGGGTTCCTTGCTCCTCCTTTTGACTTTTTCCTGTCCAATGGGGTGGGTTCTTGATGTGGCTGGGCATGTGGAGGTGGCAACGCTTCCGTTTCCGTGTGACAAGCTAGGGGGCGCACGAGTTAAGGGAAAAGTGCGGGAAAACTAGAGAAAAACGCGGGAAGGTCGGGGAGAGCGCGTCGAAGAGCTGGTGGGGTTCTCAAGGGTTCCTTTGTTTCGGGGTAGGCCATGTGGTGACCAGCCCCGGATATCGTGGGGTCGACTTTTCAAGGTATTTTTACGGTCTGTAATAAATAAGCTTTAGAAACTTCCAAGTGAAGTGTTCTAGGATCTGCACTTAGAACAATGTACGGCTTTATTTATCGCGTGCCCCTATCCGGTTTCGAATTTCGCTCCCAAGTCATTATCACTATCGATAGTTACAATTTTATCGTCGACCGTTGATTCGATGTCACTAGATATCAAGGCCTACTAACGCGATAGCGTAACAGGCTTAATGTCTAGTAACATCGAACCCTGAATCGACAGTAAAATCGCACTCATCGATAGCGACAGGAATTCGGGAGCTAAATTCAAAATCAGATGAACATATGCGCTAACCCGATCTATACATCTGTTAATTAATGTACGCATATCCTTAGGAAACGCTGTATGACTCTTCGACCTTTTCGCGTATTTTACTAGGTTTTTTTCCATGACCCCTCATTTACCGTTACCATGCGACTTTTACGCGTTCGCCGGGTTTTCCCAATTCTCCCCTTTGCGCGCACACCCCTACGTCCGTACCGGAAAGCGAAAACGTTGCCACCTCCACGCGCCCAAGGATGAACCAAGGCCCACCAAAACTCAACCTCATTGGCCGCTACCAAAGCAGAGGGGGAAAATAGGAACTCAAGAAGAAGAACCAGAGCCGTAATGAAAAGAAGAAGAAGCCACATTCGAAGAACTTCGTTCTTTCTTGAACCTTCAGTATCTCTTACGCTAAATAATAGAATAAATAGTCGTTCTTTCTAAACTTCATAAATTGTGTTTGATTTTTCCGCGCTGCTCCACCAGCAGAGCGGTTCAGCGCTCCACGGGCAACCGAACCTACCTAAACTCTCCACATCCCACCAATAGATACGCAACAATGTAATCGTATCTAATAGACGAACCGATTCGTATACCAGTTCCACGAATAGTTGTTTCCAGATTTAAAAACTGTTATCGCCGATTTTCTGCAGCATAATAATTAAAAATTATATTAAAAGCTAAGCGACATCATGTCATGTTATCTGCAGATGAAAGATGTCATCCTCAGATAAAAATAGTTTATCGACCATTCCAAGCGCTGAAGCAAGCACAACAGTCGGCGTATTTGAAGCTTGACCCTCGAAAATAAATATCTGATGTATTAAAAGAGCATATAGAACGGAAAATTAATTTTGCAATATATAAAAAATGGGAGTGGGAAAAAGTCAATTTACCGAGGAAGAATTACAAGATTATCAGGTATTTACTTTATTCTGTTTAATAACTGATCAATTTTCTAATTTTGCTCTGTTTCTTATTGATATTCTACGTTGCAGGATTTGACATATTTTACCAAGAAAGAAGTTTTACAGTAAGTTTGTATAAATAATTTTCAATTCCACATTTTCTTATGTTACTTGTATGAAAAAATGTTTTCCAAAAATTTTATTTTCTTATCGTTCTTTTCATAGGTTTATGTGATTTACGTAGAAAAGGGGACTCTTGTACAGGTGCTTATATTCCTTTCTGTTATTACGCTATGCGGACACTGTACTAGGTTATTTTCCTATATTTTAAATATATTATATTACTTTCTTCAAAGAAATTACTTTGGATAATTTCAAACCATTTGTATTTGTAAGAATTAAGCACACACATATATATATCTTTGTTCTATTTTATATAAGTCACTGTGTAAAATTTCATATAATTTAGAATACAGTCAGACACTGTGGAAATTGTGCAGGTCGTATTGTAAAAACCATTGGTACAATCTTTGGTGCAATTATAAAATGTGCTATTTTTACTCTTAGGGAATATGGAGCACTGAAAATTATTCTTTATTAATGAATGAAAACTATACTAGAATACTCAATAATTCTTACTATACGACCTGTAACATTTATACTGACGAGGGAAGACTCTCAACTTGTCGACTCGGATTTTAATGTCCTTTTGCAGATTGATAATACACAGGCTTCTGATGGTCTACATAAAATATTAGGTGTAGTTATTCAGAAACTTTAAAGATATTACCAATTAAAGTTACATATCATCTATGTGAGGACATATCTTTTATAAACAGGGAGAAATCCTCAAGAAGATTGGTTGCCAAGTGAGATGGTGTATGGCTTATACCGTAGAAGTCCCGGGTTCGACTTCCGGTTAATTGACTTTTTTTTTTATGTGTGGTTTCATTTTGGCGACACTGTGCATGTTTCTGGATGATAACTAGTTCTTTTCAAATGTTAATAACTTGGAAACAGTATTTCTTTACAATGCGTTGTAGTGATCATGCGGTCCACACTGTTTATGATCAGATTGGAGATAAACTAGAGTACGTTTTTAATTTCACGTATAGGCTCACCTCACTTGGTGGTGTCGCACTTTCCTGTGTTTCAATTGCATGTATGACAACTATCATCCAGAAATGTGCACAGTGCCGCCAAAATCAAACCACAAATTAAAGAAAAAGTGAATTAACCGGAAATCGAACCAGGGACCTCTACGGCACAGCTATGCACCATCTCACTTAGCTACCAATCTTCTTGAGGATTCTTCCCTATTTATAGAAGATATGGCCTCACATAGAAGGTATGTAACTTTAATTGGTAATATCTTTAAAGTTTCTGAATAACTACACCTAATATTTTACGTAGACCATCAGAAGCCTGTGTATTATCAACCTGCAAAAGGACATAAAGTGATTGTATGTTGTGAAAACAAGATTTAAATATGTATAAAAATCTTCTATTGCTTGCTATGAAAAGGTTGTTATATCATCTAATGTAACTTAACATTGTTCATAGTATAATGTATAAAGTTGATATAGTATTTACTACAATTTTATGATATATCAAATATTTCTTAGTATTTCAATAAACACATTATAAATAAAAGGTCTGATGGTGTAACATGAATTTATAATACAATTTTTTAAAATTTAAATATTGAAATGAAACAATTTCTCTAGTACCTTCATGTAATGTTGATAATTTATTAAAGAATAGATAATTTGTAGAAGAAATTAAAAGTTACTAATCAATACTTATAATTTGTATTTTGTATAACAGTGCTCATCAAAAATTTAAAGCACTTGCACCGGAAAAAGTTGGACACAATAGAAACGCAAAGCTCCCAATGTCTAAAATTTTACAATATCCAGAATTAAGAGCAAATCCTTTTGGGGATAGGATTTGTAAAGTGTTTAGTTCTAGTCAAGATGGGGATTGTACTTTCGAAGACTTTTTAGATATGATGTCTGTTTTTAGCGATGCAGCTCCAAAAGCTGTAAAAGCAGAACATGCTTTCAGAATATTTGGTAATATTTATGTACATTTTGCCACCTATGAAAATTTTATGCAGCGATTCATTTGTGATATGTGATTAACAGATTTCGATGGTGACGATATGCTGGGTATCGGAGACTTGAGGCAAGTAGTAGATAGACTTATTGCACCTCAAAGATTAAACGAAACAGATATGCAGCAGGTTCTGCAATATATACTTGATGAAGCAGATCTGGATGATGACGGTGCACTTAGCTTTGCTGAATTCGAGCATATAATTGAAAAAAGTAGTGATTTCTCAAAGTAAGATTCTTATTAATCATTGTTTTTTTTACTGTGATGCAAAAAAGGAAATTTATTCTTTCATTCAACATATCTATATTTGATTTTTAGGAGTTTTCGTATACGTTTATGAGAGTAAGAATAATACACAAGTTGTTAAGAAGCCAACATAAGACTGAATATTATATTAATATCGAAATATTTAAACGTAATCAATAGGCCTAATAGTGTTTACTCTGAACCGAAACACCTTAAGAATTTGGATAATATGCCAATGTTTCTTGAGGCCTACTAGTAACATTGATTCCAAGCAGTTTTTGTTTATAACTGGGTTTTATGTAGCATCGGTGTGTGGGTTATTAGCGACCGAAATACTTTTTATCTTTTTCGTACATTTATGTGTATAACGTTTTCTTGGACTTTTTGTAGTATATGATAATAGACAACACTTTTATTCCCTTTTTATAATTACTAAGGTATTATTTACGTAATTTGTATTATTATCATGCTTCTAACCGTACTAAAAGTATAATATAATAAACTGCAAATTTAATCTTTTGCAATGACTTAAATTCACTTGTTTAACAGGTGAGCTATTTACAGTTGCTATTAGCCTCTTTAATGATACGAAGCAATGATAAATAACAGTAATTGCACTATATAAATGCATATGCAATCGTTATGACTTTAACTGACGTTTGTTTATAGTACATGTATGATTTAAAAAAATGAAACACTGTATACAAAAATTACGTCAACTTTTAAACCAAGTGCAACATTATTTATGAAATACTTTATCGTATAGTTGCAATTTTTAAACGATTACCTGCTACGCCACTAATTTTTATTGGATAATTATGTTTTTGCATTTTGTACATAATTCTTTTGTATATAAAAATATACACATGTTTTATGTATTACAAGGAAAACTATACATGTGACATCTTTGATTTTTAACGAAACTGTTGCCAGTTTATAGTGCAAGTTATATAGCTTATATCATTTCATTACACTGGTAGCTCTTTGTACCAGCAATAACTCCAAATAAAATAACAGGCTGTATACAAGTTATATCAGTAGCACCTATTTTTTATAACCAAGAGCAAATGGAAATTGTTCAAAGTTTATATGCATACTTGGTGTCAATATTCAATACCGATACTTCTTGAATCGATATCAAATCGAAAAGTGCATAGTGCCCGTATGATGCCTCATAAAAGTATCGGTACCAGTTTGATACCCGACGAAAGAGCCGATACCTATTTGCTATTTCATGCTACATGTATTTGATACTTTACCGAAATTTATTAGAAGAAGTACATAATTGCGCTTTATGAATCAACCGTTTGATGAATGCCGCGCGCGCGCGCGCGTGCCGTGTGAAAGAAGCGACTGCCAGATTGCACATAAACAAATGGGAATACAAGGGGTGCAGCATTAGTTCATTATGTAAGGTCATATTGTGGAAATGTTCATATTAATAAGTGATTTTTGTCCATGAAAAAATTGTAAATAAATAACAGATATTGAGCTCTTGAGTTCATATTTTATTGTGCACGTCCATGGAAGTACTAAATGGATATCAATACTTTTACCAGGTATCAAACAGCTATTCGATACAGCATCATAAGTGGACAACTGATATCGATAGTATTGATTTGGTATCGGTCCGATCACTACTTACTAGTAAGCTATTGCCATTGAATTCGACTTGATTTATATAATATTTGTAAACTTTTGACTTGGTTTAAATTGTATGAAAAACATGGTTCTAGAAATTGGGATGGTAATATGATCCAGAGCTAAAAAGGTGAAAACTGCGTAAGAAACAGACGATTTTTTACAGATTTTGTATTTTAACATAGAAATCAATTTGTTTTCATATTTGTATTAATTACATGTAAAATTGAAAAATTATTTTGGTGTACAAATTTAACCAATGGAAATAAGATTGACAATGAAAACAATATGGTTATAACCATATTGTTATAAATTTTCACAAATTTCACTAATTAATTAATTAGTGAAATCTATCCGCCTCCTTCCAAACAATCTAAAAATCTCGGTGTGGAAAAGATATTCCCAAAAAACTAAATAAAGCATTTTGAAGCTCAACTTTACGACTAATTATACCTGTGCAACTAAAATAGTACATTCGTCAATTATTATGAGAAAAATATTAATTAATCTTACCACGAAAAAAATTTTTAGGCGGACAAAAGTATATGTTAACTTTCACTACTTCTTACAATTAGGTAAAGTACACAGCAGTTCTGTGTGATGGTAGTGTTAGAATACTAATTATTGTGTTCATTTCAGTTCTCGGCAAACTGCAGCATTTATCAGAGAAATCAGGGCGTGCTCCATGTTACACCTTCTCCCCTAATCCAAATTGGCAACTGTCTCGTTAAATTTATCAAGTTTACTTATGTTTGCAATTTTGGTAATTCTGATAATTTATGCAAAAGGGGTACCACCTAATCGATTTCGATGACATCGAAGTATATGTATTGTCAGGGACACTATTTTGAGGAATTTTTTCGGTTGTATGTATATGTACATGTATTATTCATATGGCATTAGCTTTCGAGTTATAAGTACATAAAAGTAGTTTTAATACTACTTACCTTACCGGTAAGAATTTACACGGACACAGGTAAGCTTTTAGCACATATTATACATTACATTTTACTCGTAGTGATGCGACGTGCTGAAAAAATAAATACGAGGAAATGGATTCCAATGTGGATTCGAACGCACGGCACAATTCGGTATTGCCTCGTGTTCCGTTTCCTGCTATACACTTGTACACCACCGGTATACCATTTCGTTACAACGCACTTATATAATTCGAAAACAAACATGCAGCGGCGATTACACGTATAGGAAAAAGTTTAAAATGTTGACCTTAACAACCTATATCAAGGATATCGACATCGAAGGCCATCGAAAAGAAGAATAGCACCTTAACAATTATTAATATGTAATTTTACATTACTCTGTTGCGTATCTATTGGTGGGATATAGGGAGTTTCCGTAGATTCAGGTGCCCGTGGAGCGCTGGACCGCTCTGCTTGTGGAGAAGCGCGGAAGAATCAAACACAAAATTGTAAAGAACGACTGTTTATTCCGTAACTCAGCGTAGGAAGTACTGTTTGTAACAAGAGATAAAGAAGTTCTGCTGCTGCGAGGGTTTTTCTTCTTTCCTTTTCGCCTCTGGTTCCTCTTCCCGAGTTCCTTGCTCCTCCTTTTGACGTTTTCCTGCCCGATGGGGTTGGGTCTTGCCGTGGCTGGGCATGTGGAGGTGGCAACGCTTCCGTTTCCGCGTGACAAGCCAGGGTGCGCGTGAAGTAAGGGAAAAGTGCGGGAAAACCAGAGGAAAACGCGTGAAAGTCGGGGAGAGCGCGTCGAAGAGCTGGTGGGATTCTCAAGGGTTGCTTTGTTTCGGGGAAGGCCATGTGGTGACCAGCACATTCAAGGGTTGTTCGTTACTTTTTAGACTTAGCTGCATTTTTACGGTCTGTAGTAAATAAGCTTTAGAAACTTCCAAGTGAAGTGTTCTAGGATCTGCACTATAAATAATGTACAGCTTTAGTTATCGCGTGCCCCTGTCCGGTTTCGAGTTTCGCTCCTAAGTTATTATCACTATCGATAGTTAAAATTATATCGTCGACCGTTGATTCGATGTCACTAGATATTAAGGCCTACTAACGCGATAGCGTAACAACTCAATATACTGGGTCGCCCGTAAGTCTCGCAGTATTTTTAAATTTCGTGTAGCTGAGGTGATGCTGAACAACTTTTTCCATGATTGCAATATTGTAAGTATTTTCGTTTTTAAGTTATTAACGAAAAGCGCTGGCCAACGAGCGCGTCCGTATAGGGCGCGCCAGGACACCGCCACGCGCGGTTGTCATCGGGTGCATCGAGGGGCAACGTACGGCAAATATTACATCGTCATAAATTAATAATAATGTGTAATGATTCGTTATTCACGATTAACAATTTAATTATCAGGCCGTTTTATAACTGTCCCATACTTTTATTCCTTATCCGAAATGTATAAGGTATTTTATTACTTTATTAAAACAATGTTTGGATAATTAATGTTAAAAAAAGGTAGATAAATAAACTTATCCTTTCGTTTACGAAGTAACCTGTTTCGACAAAAATTTGTCTTTGGCCGTTGGTCATTGTACAGATCCCGACCTATCTTAACATTTTTATGCTACGAAACGTACGTTCTGGCGATCGATACCGATCTGATTCGCACTTGTTCCACACGTAACATTCTTACGGGCCATCCTGTATAATACAAAAATTCAATTCCCATAATAAATATAATTATTATTATTATTAATTATTTATATACAATTTAAATCAAACAATAGATACAGTATAATTGAGGAGGTCCAGATTTCGCAAGATGTGAGAGGTCGAATAAAACTGACAATGAGTTAAATACTACTTGTTTAAGCAATCACACTGATAAACAAATCAAACGTGAACAATATACATATTTGCCTACATTATTTCTGTGACGAATATCTCTTTCCCGAGGATGTTCCAATGACAGTAAACAGTTTCAAGCCAATTTGATTTTAACATACCTACCTTTTTATAATATAGGTTAGTATTATACATTATAGGTATACCTACAGGTTGTCCCGTAACTATCCCAACATCGGGAAATGGGGGGTAGCTGGGGTGATTCTGAACAACTTTTTCCTTGATCAAAATGTTGTTTGAAGCTTAGTTTTTTAGCTGTTACCCAAAAACACTGCCCAATTACAGCGCCTGTACAGCCCGTGCTCTGATGCCTACCTCTGTACTGTACGTACCCTGTCGCGTACCGGGGCGTCTAGGGTATGTAGGAAATCGTACGACAAATGTAACATCGTTATTCATTAATAAGACATAAACTAATTATTCTTTTCATCAATCGACCACGGCCGTGGTCCTTATTTATGAGTAACGAATAATTCCACATTATCCGTAATTTAAGACGATGTAACATTTGCTGCATACTTTACTCGGATACCCTCGATGCCCCCGTAGACTACCGAGCAAAGTACAAAAGTAGGCACCAGAGCGCGCGCTGTAGAGGCGCTCTAATTGAGCAGTGTTTTTGGTTAATAACTCAAAAACGAAGCTTCAAACAACATTTTGGTCAAGAAAAAGTTGTTCAGAATCACCCCAGCTACCCCTCATTTCCCGATGCTGCGGTAGTTACGGGACACCCTCTATATGTATAGTGCGTCCAGAGCTAAATGAAAAAAGTGGAGTAGCGATTTTTCACTCTACTAACTGAACTACAATGCTCGACCGCTCGTCGAACCGAGCAGGGCAGTGCCATGCCAAGCTGAAATGGGTGCACATATACAGTATACGGTATACTGTTAATCAATGTGTAAATGGTTTGAGACAGTGTCAGTAGAACGGACCCCAATTTTTTGAAGTTCACGGCTCGCTTTTGTCGGTGTCGCTAGGTGTAAAGGAAAAAATAAGGATAGAACGACGGCCGAGGCATCCGAGAAATTTAAATACCACCGTGTCGGTGTGATTACACAAATGCAAAACGATGCTATAATAAAAACGGCAGCTCAACTTTTTCATTTTTAGTTTTCTCGATTCCCAACTTTTTTAAACATATGGCTGAAATTCTTCCGATCAAAATGAGACCAAACATGATATATTTCAGACCACATTGTATCGATATTTGTATAGTAAGGCATTTATCACATATAATTAAAAAACAAAGTTTATAAATGTTCAATTTTTATGTTTCAAAACCATTAATAAATATTCAGGAATAATACATGGTATATCTGCACAAATATGTACAAAATATATATAAATTAACAAGATATAATTATATCGGGGAGACCGAAAGTGGTTGTTATACTTTATAATTAAGTATTTCGCATCTTATTGCTTAGAACATCACATCGGCGGCATCAATCGGTCGCTCTCACTCCATCTTTTTCATTTAGCTCTGGGCGCGCTATACGTACTTATGTATACAGGGTGTCAGAAGACTCAGGGAACATCGAGAATTGGGGTATAGCTGAGGGGTACATAAACAACTTTTTCCTTGGCAAAAATGTCATACATAGTTTCGTTTTTGAGTTATTAACGAAAGACACTGGCCAATGAGAGCGCCCGCCGGGCATCGGCAGACGCGCGCTCAGGTGCGAACCGATCACTTGCAGTTGGTCGTGATGGGAGCCTCGAGGGTACCCTGGAAAGCATGCGGCAAATGTTACATCGTCTTAATTAAGAATAATGTGGAATTATTCATTATTCGTGAATAAGAAGTACACTAATAAATCGTGTAATAACCGTGTTCGATACGTTTATTCATTATCCGAAAGGAATGAAGTTTTTTATTACTTATGAAAAAAATACTTTTTTTTATCAGTACGTTTTCAGGTGGATAAATTATGTTTTAAGAAAAACGATTCGCATACTAATGTTAGGAAAAACTAGTTAAACTTACCCATTCGTTCACGAATTAATCTGCTTAACATTGTGTGAATCCTGACCTAGGCAACGCTCAACAGCTGAAGTTACGGCCGGCTTAGTATCCTTGCACGATCACTTCACTTCACAATAACTTCACTTGCTAACCGAGCGAGCAACATGAATCGCACAAACGCAGAATATTACAAAATGTTCAAACGTAGGAACAATAAATTGTTTTTAAGTACCCCCACATTTCACAGTGGCAAGTGAAGTTATCGTGAAGTGAAGCGATCGTGCAAGGATACTAAGATGGCCGTAACTTCAGCTGTTGAGTGTTTCCTAGGTCAGGATTCACACAATGTTAAGCAGATTTATTCGTGAACGAATGGATAAGTTTAACTAGCTTTTCCTAACATTAGTATGCGAATCGTTTTTCTTAAAACATAATTTGTCCATCTGAAAACGTACTGATAAAAAAAAGTATGTTTTTCATAAGTAATAAAACACTTCATTCCTTTCGGATAATGAATAAACGTATCGAACACGGTTATTACACGATTTATTAGTATATTTCTTATTCACGAATAATGAATAATTCCACATTATTCTTAATTAAGACGATGTAACATTTGCCGCATGCTTTCCAGGGTACCCTCGAGGCTCCCATCACGACCAACTGCAAGTGATCGGTTCGCACCTGAGCGCGCGTCTGCCGATGCCCGGCGGGCGCTCTCATTGGCCAGTGTCTTTCGTTAATAACTCAAAAACGAAACTATGTATGACATTTTTGCCAAGGAAAAAGTTGTTTATCTACCCCTCAGCTATACCCCAATTCTCGATGTTCCCTGAGTCTTCTGACACCCTGTATGTATACTGATAATTGTCAATATTGATATAATTGTGATATTGTAACTGCTTAATAGTACCTGAAACAGATCGAAGAATTTCCGGAGAATTTTAAACAATTGACGGACGACGTAAACTATGATAAAGCATGCTTTAATATATGTATATTGTAATATGATGATGATAGTATTTTACCACTAGTATTACTACTTACTTCCTACTACCTAGTCATGACTAGTACCATTTCACAAAATTAAAACTAAAATATCTCCCAAACTAATGGTTTTTGTCAATAATGGCATAATACATACTTTGTTTATAGTACCATGACAAGTTGTATCGGTTAGTGTATTAAAGAATGAATAGTTCCATTTAAGGATATTAACGTGATCTACCGTTTTTTAAAACGAAAAAGAATATTTTGGAAATGTTCCTTATTGCACTTAATTGGTGACAAAAAATTAATTAACTGTATGCATCGATTATTTCTGTAACATGATTCGAAGCGGCTAAGAAACTGTAAATATTGTTATGTTGAACACCTTGTATCATAATAGTTCCTGTATTGGTTCAGAGAAGGGAATTGTTACTTGCCATCATCGTATGCGTCTTAAAACATCTTATGAAAAGGTAAGTAAAAGCCATGTGATTCCATTTTAGAAAACGAAGTTGCTTTTCGCATTTCCTCCGTACATAGGTACATCCACCTACAAATAGTTTGCAATTATTATACTTCAATTATTACTTTTTTAATATTAATGATAATTATTATCTTTATACATAAATATTTTTTATCATTTTCGACTGAATGAATACGATAATCATTTTTTAATATTACCATATAAATGTATTTAATTTATATGGTTTTATCAGTTTCGGAAGTTAGCTTTTCATTATTTTTAATAGTTAGAATAAAGTTTATATTTGGTTATCAAGAAACTGATTTAATCAATTTCATATGTTGACGGAACTAATTATTGTAATTTACTTTTTACTTAATGTTTACTTATAATTTATATTTTATTTGAAGAACAATATTTATGTATAGAATGTAAGTATTAACAACGCTGAACTGTGTAAAAGAACTAAATCATAAAACGTACATTTAAGGATGAGTGTTTGGTTTAGCCAGAAATCGTTGACAATTACATAGTTCCCTAATCAATCAAGTTAGTAATATGGTTTTTGTATCCAACTCATGCGAGTACCAGTGCCCTACATACCCTTGTATAGTATGTTATTTTAATACTTAAGCGCAATAAATCTAATCAAACATCTGTAAAAGTACCAAAAGATTCATTTTCTGCAAAAAGTAAAAGATGTTTCAAACTTTTGAGCGGGAGCGTAGATGTGCTTTTAGTGTCTATTCACAATATGTCCGAAATATAATACGTTTTCAGTGATTTTTCTTTTTTCATACGATAATTCTGTTAAACAGGAACAACACGAGAAGAAAATTCACGTGTTATCTTAGTTTTCTTCTTTTCGCTCCGTTCAATAATAATTGATGAGTTGATATCGTAGGTTTTGCAGAATATAGAAATAAATGAGTATTCATTCCACCATAAACGAAACACGGGGGCACGATTGTATACAGCTATAATATTACGTGAAAAAAGAACAAGTAATTTCTAAATAATTAATAATTAACAAATAATTTAACAAATGGCGGTATAAATTACCGAGTTAGGCTTGTTTCATTAAAAATATTTCTTATAACTAGATCCAAAGATATCAGTGTTAAGACTAGCCTGGGGGCTTCTTGAATATTTACTTAAAATTGTAGAAAGTTTTAAGTAAAAAGGGTCACTTTTCCAATAGTAATTGTAAATTAATTAAAATTAGAATAGTAACCATGAAGAGCGGAGGCACATTTTGATCGTGTTTATTATAATTTAAATCCATATTTGTAAATAATCGTTTATTTCCTAAAAATCTTATGTGCACTATTTCAAATGCTTGTCTCCTATGCATTGTATTTACTTTATTATGGTAATTTTAAACTTATCCTGCGAATCCTACAAAGATGAAAAGGTAATTTTTGCTAACTTTAATAAAACAATGCATGTTGTGCCTTACGCATATTTTTTGGATTCGTTAATAGTAATGGTATAATGTACAAGGTAGATCCAAAAACAAGCTTTTCTACGAAGTTTCACCAACAAAGGCGCTAACAAGCATCTCATTTCAATAACATTGTTTATTCAGGTTATATAAAATTAAGTAGTTATCTCAGGAAGCGAATACATATATTGTTTCATATTGTACAAAGAATATGGTAGAGTATTGAATTCCGATTATTTTTAAATAATTTGTGTTCGACTTATTAATTCTTAATGCTTTGTCATTTGAAATTACGAAATTTAATTTCTCAACATTTATATATTTTGAGTATGGATTTGTCCGACGATTACAAATATAGCTTCGTGTTTCTCGTTCCCAATTATAATAAGGCAATGATATTTGTTACATACACTACGATAACACAAAACATTGCCTTTCACAATTCTAACGATGATTTTGTAAATGAGCTTTTGTTAATGCCACTTGAAATGGATCGTCGTTAGAATCGCGCATTAATTATTGCCTTTTCTTGGATTGGTAAAAGCAATAAACAAATTGGAAATGAAGTTCGATTAAACCGAAGAACGGGGTTTTACATTGTAAAACACCGGCATGACGAACCTATGGCACACGTGTCAGACGTGGTACATAACTGCGAATATTTTGTTGGCACGTTAACGATTTACAGACGACATCGTTTTAAACAATTCTAAATTATTCCAAATTTTGTCTAATTGTTAGAATATGCATAAGCAAAATCCAACTGACAAATGCAACTTTTCCTCGCGTTAGCATAAATAATCGCTACTGAATTCTATGACAATTTTTCAACGTTACTCAGCAAAATTCTGCAGTAATTAATTACCTCCCAACTGTCTTCCCTATTCAAAATTGTCCAGCACGTCAGCAACTCGATAAACATTATTTATAATTATTTAGCACGCGCACCTGAAAAGATTCGCCACCACTAGTTATAATGTTTAGTTTGTGCATACGTTTGTACATGCTTGTGGCTCAATTGCCAAATTTGTCTATTTATAGGTGAACAACATTTGAGATCAGTAAAACATTAATCCTCTGTACAGTTATTGATTTATCATAATTATTACATTAATTTGCCTTATTAATATTATTAATGTAATATAACAATTAAAAAATATAATACAGATACATACAGAAGCATGCTTAATGTATGTCCAAAATAATTTATATAATATTACCTTATAACATATTTTCTTCATCCTTAAAATTGCAAAATACTATTTTTTTCCAGAAAATTGAACCGATTGTACACTACACAGACAGCGGTAGAAATGACTGTTAAAATCATTGTTATACTTTTAGTTGATAACAAAATCTTAATACTTATCATATTGTTCCTAATAACTTCAATTAAGGATAACTGAAAATTATGGAAACTATTCCGAATGTGTGAATATATTGTTTCCAATACATTTCTCATTTTTAATACATTGTTGACCGGCAACTTTTCTCAAAATTTATCTCGTGTTACCGGCTATTATTTCGTATTATATGTATATGTATACGGAAGTGAAGCAATATAAATAAACTTCAATAAATTTGATTCAATATTTCATTAATAATATCTATTTTTGGTATGATAAACGGTGTAGCAATCACCTACGTTTAATTTTACACACCAGGTTTTGCAAATATATCTTGTTTCGCCGCGTTTTCCTTCTGAAGTGCATACTTTTTCTGTCAGTGACTATTTTCTCTAAAACGTGGTCCCTTAGCTGTCCGGAGAGCCTGAAGGGTGGACCATTGTAAGGAGCCGTTTTAGAAATACGAGAGGACGCGTCATTTCTATAGTTATCCATTCCCCAGCTAGTTCCAGTAGAAACTGTTCATATCTTAGTTTATTTTGCGACTGATAGTTATAGTAAATTTTGAATGCATTGAACAAAGTGCAGTTTATAAAAAATTGTGCTAATCTCTTTGACTACTTTAAACTTTCTCGTAAGATACTGCTGTTCGCCAAATACTGATCTGCGCGACCGACTCCTTTCATGCCGAAAAAAGCGCATCGATCACGAGTTGACTCGTGGCCGGTCAGCAATGTTTGGGCATGAAGGCACGAGTTAACTCGTGACCGGTCAACAATGCGTTAAAATCGTACACATTGAAACAAAACATTTGTTGTTCTTCTAACAATGTAACACTCTGTACAATCAATAATCATTGATGCTTATATATTATAGTACTTTTATTCGCGAATATACTTTAGTAATAAAGACAATTTGGAAGAATATATAAATGTGTCCATTGTTGCTTACAGTAAAACGAACGTAAACTATATTTTTTCACAATGACCAGAAATATATGTGACAAGACATGAATAACGTATAATTGGTAGTAATTGAAATACCTAGCAATTATGTAAAACGTTGAGCAAGAAGTAAATGTAAAAGAAAGGCAATACAAGTCTAAGGAATTTCAATGAGAGTAAATTGTTATTTATGACATAGTATAGTAAATATTATCGAATAATGAGGCCATGTATGTTTGCCAAATAACAATATTATCAATATAAAACTAAAATCGCCATAAAGGATATACGTATAGGGTGTATAGGGTGTATCCCTTAAGATTAACCACCATTCATAAAAAAAATTTTCAATACTCCCTCAAAGAAATTTTTTAAACAAAAGCTTTCAGTGTGCTACGCATATGGATATTAAAAATTGCCATCGAATGTTCCTTTCAATAAAAAATGAAGGCCATCTTACGTACCATATTATGACTTTTAGATGACCGCGAATCTTCGTTATAGCACATTATACAAAACAGTATTACTGCTATCGCTGGATTTATTTCATAAACATCTTAGTTCGATAGTTTTCGTCTTATATTCAATATGTAATATGATTGAAATGAAACAATTTTCGATATTAACGCATCTGTTGATCGAACCTAAATCTCTGGGTTCGAGATTATCTGAAGGCCATAGTGCGGTATATGTATATGTCACGGTTAAAGAAAGTCAAGGTTATCTTGACTATTTAACGAGAAAAACATTTTTGTGAAATTTTTAATATTCAAATGTGTAGTAGATTGAACACTAATTTTAACTTTTGTTCAAACTATTTTTCATCAAAATCAATCAAAAAGGCTTGAGAAATGGTGGTTACTCTTGCAGAACACACCTTGCATAAACAAACTTAAAACTAACTACCGATACACTGCAATCTTTAATGATGATTTCATCAATTTCCCTTTGAAATTTTCATGTCGTATCGTTAGAAGAAGTTCCTCCTAGAGCCACGTTTATTATTTTTCAATGGGAGACTTAAACGAGTAACACGCGACCGTATTACTGTATTTCGAGTACGAAACCGAAAGTTATGGAAAGTTACAGCGATGAGGGATAATTAATTATTTTTGTTGGCGTTGAGTGTAACGTCCAAAGGTTCATCTACATTTTGCGAAGAACTGAGTTCCTGTTGGGGCAGGTGGTGGAATAAAGTAGCGATCGTTGCGTGTCGAGGCGGACCTTTTACTGTCAGATCCATCTCAGCCTCTTGAGGCCTATCTCTAACACTTATATTTGTCTCTCTCTCTACAGGACTACCGCATATTCTCGGTGGAGAACCACAGCCACATTTTATTCTTTCCGGAGATTTTTCACAGGTTAATGAATACCTGAAACAGATTATTCGTTTTTTTTTATGCAAGCATCAAAATTTGTTGCTATTAAAGGTATTACTTAATGATTATTTAAAATTCTTTTTATAAGATCTGTAATGCGCTGCAACGTAGGTAGAGGATGGAGAATCGGAGTTTCAACCCCTTGAGTACTGTTAGACCGTACAATGGGAAAGAAAAACGTAGGCAGAGTACGCGAATCTGTTATAAATAACTATTGGGACGATTGCCCGATTTTTCTTCTTGTCTAATTCGTAACATCTTACTGGCCTATACGCAGAAACAATGAACAAAATAGATGTTACACAGATAATTAACATATGCCATACGTATATTATATGTACAGGTACCTGTATAAGAATATTGGCACATCTTTCATAGCAACAAAAGGCAATGTTCATTATATTGCACATATCGCTATTTGAAATGTGTCGGTACAATACTGTATTTATTATATAAGGGGTGTTAATTTTAACCGGAGCACCCAAATTATTTCGGCTACTATTGAAAGTAAGAAACAATTTTAACGGACTTTTCAAGGTCACCGTATTTGTTCGCGTGTTAACATGTATTTTTTGTAACGCGATGTGGTACCTTATAGTTACCTTGAAGTGACCTGGTGTGACATGAGTTTGGGGACATAGTACGTGTTAAATAGCTACCAATTCTTGGAGTGCCACGGAAGGTGCTACTAAACCATGGTGCTACAAACTATGTATGTACGCCCTATATAGTAATTTTTTTACTTTCAATAGCAGCGCTAATAACTTAGGTGCTCGAGTTGATATTACCACCCTGTCTATGTACATATAGTGTATAAGTTACATACATCGTATGCACTTCTTTATACTCATCGCCCGGGTGTTTCTGATCTGTATTCCTGTTTTAAGTAACGCGCAAATCTCTTTTGTTTATGAGTTCGAAAATATAAAGCTGTATCAATTAGAAAAGTAAAGGCTTTAGAAGAAGAGGAAGAGTAATATTGCGCGAAAACCAATAGAAGTGGTAAACACATATGTTACTAATTTCTTTGAATACTTTGAAAGTTGTGGATACAAAAAGAACCAAATGCTTTGTAATAAAAAAGAAGACGGATGTATACAACATACAGGATGTAATAATTTCCGTAATTTAAAATAAAAAATAAGTTTAAACTGCAGCTTCGAGTTCAGTCATTAGACGAGTAGTACATAGCATGCCGTATGCAAACATTAACCCTCTCATTGTTAGTACCAGGAGGCAGAAATATCTGCTCTGTCGTCTTTGTTACAAATGCCTTGAGTCGACACTTCGACTTTTCGCGTGCACGAGAATTCTATAACCCATTTTTTAAGCGCCTTAATCTACGGAACATGAGTTTCTTCTTATTGTGTAAAACAAAATAATCGTTATAATAAAATAGAGCGAAAGATTCTTTTTTCAAAAAAATGTGTTAATTTTAATAAATGTCTGGGGAGTTGCATAATTTCCAAGGTATTTCAAGGTGGCGATGCTTCAGTGGTACACAGAAATATTGTAAGTCACTAACTGTAAGGCAACATCATGTGTCGATGTAAAATTGTTTCTAAATAGTTAATATCAGCAGAAACTAGCTCAATCTACATATAATAGGTGGACCAGATAAATGTAGACATTATTGTCACGGTCCAGCAAAAAAAAGAACGATTTATTCTCATTATCACTTATCCCTTTGCTCTGTTACGATATACACCTAGCTTGCTGTACTTAATAATTACGTAAGGGAACCAACATTCTAGAAAATGTTGGATATTTTTGTAAACGTGCAGGAATTGTTGGAGTATGTCGTGGTATTACAAGGATTCTTTGTGGATAATGCTTTTACACTCTGGGCACATTTATGTAGAATTAGTGAAGAGTGGTCAGCTTCATCACTCGCCCTAAATATCGTACTGAATTTTATGAGATACATTTCCGTCAGTGTAAAACAATATACTGAACATATGTATTAAAGTATTCGGGACACCTAAATGTTTGTATTCTTTCTTTCACGAATATACATGGTTAGCGTGAACTTTTTAATCGTTTTCCACAGAAAATCGTATGATTTTGAAAATACTGGCTCGAATATTATTTCTGAATTTCAGCCTTTCAATTACAAATAGTGTAAGAAAAAATTGTAGCAAGTTGGTTAAACTTGTAACTTAAAGTAGTGTTAAAGTTTTCCAATGTGTGTCACAAACAAATTTTGTAATGTATTATGTAATGTACTCGTCCGATTATTTAGGTTCGGTATTGTAAGAATTGTTGGCACTCGCACTCGCAATCGCAATTATTAATGGTACCAAGATATCGTGGTCAAATATCGAAATTTTATACATTTTATAGGAAAGTCGCTTAATGTAAAAGTGTTGCAGTTTTCAAATTAAATGTAACGCATGCAATATGAATACAAAATTAAAAGTCTTAGTTTTCATACCTGCCATAATTTAATAGATTTAGTTGTATGTATATAGTTTGTTAATAGTACAGGTAAAATTATTCAATCGATCAATAACGTTTACATCTCTCTATTGTGATAATTAAACTGAAAGTTGGGCAAATAGTTCCACACAGCGTCTGTACATCGTATATTGAACTATATCTAACTTTATCACATAATCAGTTTTATTTGCAGATTAGAAAAAGTCATACACTGTGTGTTTATTCGACCGTGCTCCTTTAAACGCGTAATAAAAGTAGCCATATAAACATTTTAATATTTATATCAATACTTCGCAATCCTTGCTTAAATTTTCATTTCACGAAATGTTATAAGTTACAAGTTAGAATTAAAATGTGAAATTGGACTGGTTGTTTACGACAAACTTTACGTTCCCCCAAGATTAACCACTTGTATCAGGCACTTCGATAATAATCTAGAAAAGCAATGCTTCAAACAAAAGCTTGGCTAGACTATAGTCTGTTATACACTTCGATGCTAATACTTCCCAGAAAATGTTTTTCCCAGTGATCTCAGAGATTTAGGTTCGATCAACAGAAACGTCAATACGGAAGATTATTTTATTTCAATGAAATTACATATTCAATATAAGACTAAGAATAAGACTGCAAAAGTACTCAATTGATTGAACAAATCCAACAATGATAGTAATACTGTTTTGCATGATATGCTATAACGAAGAATCATGAAACTTGGGGTCATCTCAAGGTCATAGTATAGTGGATCGCTGAATCCGTCTCGACGCGTCGCGACGTCAGCTACAACTCTGCGAAGTCAAAAATATATGGTGCCACTCAAAACAAGTCAAGAGGATCTTGATTTTTCATTGAAACAAAGATTTTTGGAAATTTTTTGCATCCAAATAAACTAGCGCGCTGAAGGCTAATTAACTGTTGCCGAAAACGTTTCCTTGGCAGATTATCGGAAATGTCTGAAAAATGCTGGTTAATCTCACAGGGTACGGCCAGCACATAAAGTCATCCTAAAGCACGGACTAACTTTTGTTGAACGTTGTACACGTTTGATGGATTCGATTTCTCGTAGGTGTGTCAAAGTAATAAAAAATAAGGGTGGACCGTTGAAATATTAATTATGCGAAACAAATCTTTTTGTACATATGCGAACGTTTCATTAGAAATGTTGTATTTATGTATTAAAATACTGTTTCTATAATATGAACCACCAATATTATGAATAAATATTTATTTACATAAGAAAGTTTCGCGCACTTTTGCGTACTTTGGCGTACTACATACACAAAATGCCAGAATATCGTACTTTCTTTCGCGCTATATGTACATGAAAGAAAAACCATAAGCATGGCAGCAAAATTCTGCACTATCTTCTTTAGCAATATTTTATTGACCAGTATAACAAAGTCAACAAAGTCAAAGTTAACCAAAATAAGCGTAAAAGTCTTTGTCAGTAGGCTATAAAAACATCATTTAAAATGTTATTTTTCTGTTTTTAATGGTCAGTTGGCCTTCCTTTAGTTTTAATAGCTGCATTTCTTACATAAGAATTCATACGCATAACTCAATTTGAACTCATTTCTTTTATCGACAGTCAGGTTACGAATACGCATGAAACTGACTGGAATTAATTAAAAGTATTATATGTGTATTCTGTTACTAATATATTACTTTTCAAATAGTGTGGAACGAAAGAATCATCAATGCGGCGTACAGAAGCTTCTTGCCGCCACTGTACATACCGCCGACTTGGATCCTAACTGTTCTAAATCCATAAAACCAAAAAATGCAATTAACCAATCCAGGTATGTTTCATTGATGTATCGAATGCAAAATGATGAAATCATGAAAATTTGATGCAGTTAAAAGGGGACACCTACTCAGTTCTTTTAAGTTCCAACTTCGAGACTTCGAAATTTTGAAACTTCGACACGAGGGAATACGAATATGTGACACACATTTTATTTACAATATAGAGAGTCTTAGAATAGCTGTAAAGCGTTATTAAAGCGTTAATGAAAAAATGTTTAATGATGTACAGTTGCACAGTGTACGTAAGTGACAAATACAGGATATGTAAATTCCACGCTCTCACCTGTACAATAATAATTCATCAATTTGGAAGGCAAAGGACGCCAATTAACGCAATTAAGCCAAGAGACGACAGTGAACTACGACTGCTACGAGAGAGCGTTACAGTTTACACAATACTTAATTCGCAATCATTGCCAATACTGTCAGTACTGTGTAGAAATGAAAAGCTTGGTGTCTCATGTTCGCACTCTCTCCTTCATAATAACAAACTTCATAAACATTAAACTCAGTTTTCTCAGTTTAGAAGCCAGCGAAGCCAGCGAAGCCAGCGAAGCCAGAGCCGTTAAGAGCCGTAGCGACGATGCACCTTTCGTAGCAAAAAGTTTAAAACAGAAGATTTTGTTACCCGTGAGGTGGGGGAAGAATCCTGTAGTCTCTGCAAACCGACAGCGTCGGAGTATCAGGTATTTTGTCAGTCTGGCCTGCCGTTGGGGGTGGTCCGTTGCTAGAGGCAGAGATGGGTTGCGGCGGGGGTGGTTGTGGTGGCGGTGGTGGCGGTGTCGCCGCATCGGGTCGTTCCAAAGATGCAGTAGGCGGTGGCCTCAAAAGAAGAGGTGCCGCGCTTCCTAGTCCCAAACATCGCATCCTCCATGCGTCTTGCAGCAATTGCAATCGCGCCTGTTTCCTCCACTTTGCCCGGCGGTTTTGAAACCATACCTGAAACAGGTCGCATTTTATGTCGCTTCTTCCTCGGACAGCACAGTTTCGGCTCCGCGATCGAGGTGACGTTTGGTGGGTATCGTGGGACGAGATAGTAGATATTAAGTACACACTATTGGCTCGTAGGAACGATCGGTTCGAGAGATAGGTCTCTGTACGCCTGTACAGGACGCGTCAGGCGATTCGGCCGGTCCGCACCTCCAGTTCTCCAGCCCTACTTACTTTTCGACGAGTTCACTTCTTTCATAAGCGTAGCTAAGCACCCGAGAAAAGCAAATCCACTTTTCTTCTTAATGGAATTGCACGTTTTCTTTTACTCCTATTAACTTCTTGGAACACTTTGCGTTCCGCGTGAACAAGTACCAGCGTGCACTGTTCAAGAAACCAATATTTCACGAGGTTAGACGATAGGCAAAGTGTATTTGAGCCCATTCGTTGAACAGCATAGTTTAAGTGTAAACCGGGGTGGCCTGGCAGGGGGTGGGGGGGGGGGTGGGGGGATGTATGAAATGCTTACTATGTGGCGGCGAATCGTTCGAACAAGTGCACGATTCGTAAAACCGAAGATATCTCACGAAATATTGGTTTCTTAACCGCGATACGCCAATACTTTTTCACGCAGAACGTTCGGGGAATCGATGGGAGTGAAACCCAATATGTAATTCCATTACAAAAAAGGTGCGCTTGCATTTTCCGGCTGCATCGTTGCAGATACGAACGAAACGAGGTCGTAGGAAAGTAGACATTAGAACAATATTAACCATAATATTGTCTAATACAATACTAATTTCCCTCTTACCAAATTCGTGAGCTGTATAGCTGGCCCAATTACGTGCCACGGATCCTGGTGATTACGGTATACAATAGACGTTCGGGCTGTACTATAGTACGTATTTGCCCCTTGGGCCAGATGCACTCCCCGTATGCACATGTGGTACATAGATGCTAACTGAATCTAGGAACGAGTTGCTGTTGGTTGAGCCTGTGCCGGTGCCCGGTGAACACATTTTTATCTATATGTGTATTTCCTAAATGGGACCTTTGCGATAGTCGAGACTACCCTCGTAGGACACCTGCTCCACGATCTATTGTATGTACATGTATATAGGCCTCTGTATGTTTCCAGCGTACAAATCCTACAAGCTGAGATTTCATATTTCGGATCTACTATCTCATCCTATGATATCCACCAAATTTTATCTCGAACGGTTAACGATGGCATTCTGAAATCTATCCGATATATCCTTTTTAAATAAAACATAGAGTTTGTTCGGATGGCATCGATTTATTTATTGATCATTCTCGCCGTGAATGTTTCAGTTACTATTACGTTTGATGCGGTCTTTCGATTGTCTTTTGTATTCAAAAAGTGTAGTAAGAATAATAATAAGTAGATCAAATTAAGCGCATTCGAATCGCCTTCGGAAGTTGTTAATTGATAATGGATATATGTTATAATTTTATTTCAATATGACCCCTTGATTTTCAATCTTTCGCGAGTTTTTATTTCTATAAGCCTGCCCTTTGAAAGGACAAGCACATACTAGTGAAACTGTGGACAATCGATTTACAAGTGACTCGACAGGAAAGGGAAAGGTATAAATTCTTTTTCTCTGTATAGAGTGCAAGTAATGCATTGTGAATTTTTTCGTCCGTAACGAATATAATTTTAATACATTCTCCCATATAACAATGTACGTACAGTCAGTCACAAACGTAATCATACAACCCTTAAAGTTTTAATGTTTCGAGAAATCTAAGGATTTCGAAAACTCTTTAGGAACAAATATGACAAACTTCATCATTGCTCAGAATATTTTTTATTTTTATTAACAAATTTGTCTTTTACACCATCACGCAAACCCGTCTACTTTTTTCAATACGTAAGTGTTTAAGTTCGGGTGTGGTATGTAGGCTTTGGAATTATTTGAATGTTACAATTTCCGTAAATGCTTTTTTAAGGTAAAGAGCGTATGTGTTCGCAAAATTTACTATCACTTGTTATACAGTAAGTGTTTTAAGTACATTCTAGCAATTGTTACCGTAAAAGGTGATACAGTTTCGCACAGAAAAATACAAAAGTACAATTGTGTGGTATGCATAAAGAATTTCTAAAAAAAATTAATAGATAATTGATCATTTTTAAGTAGAAACGTTGGGGATTTTTTATAGCGTGGCTTGAAACTAAGAAAGGAACTAAGAATTGGTCTAACGAGATTAAAATATTTATGTTTATTAACCTGAACACGAGCCTCGGAAAGTGAAATTCTAAGGGCAACTTCTTCTCTCAGAAAGACGTCCGGATAGTGAGTTTTCTGGAAGAGGGACTCCAATTCTTGAAGCTGTTGTGGTGTGAACGTCGTCCGATTGCGCCTCTGCTTGGACATAATTGAAAACAATTAAAAATTACTATTTACACAGCTTGCACTTTGATGCCCTTGAGAATAATGTTTCATTGAATCGATTTAATTCATACACATTCACACTTGCTGCAGCTTGCAGCGTAACAAACAATGAAAAAATAGACCGTCAAGATTATTATATTTCGATATAGAAAAATGTTATCTGAAATGTTAATAGAGCTAATGAAACCTTCAATGAAACCTGTGGAATTAACATTGTTGTGTTTAGTTAATTTTCATCAACGTTTCTAAAATAGTCTATTTAGCGAGGCAATACTGTTATACGAGAGATTATGTTAATTGTAACAATTTTCTTTCTCAATTTTATATAATTTAATAATTGAAGACTTTGTTCATGCAATTACGATAACTATAGTTATAGGAAATAATTCCGACTATTTTTGTTAATTCGTCTATTTATGTCTTAATAAACTAATAATTGGCGAAGAAAACTAATTTTCCGCTCTTTGTCTTCATTATTAAATATAAACATATTGACGTCAAAGATATTCACTTTGTTATTGAATTTGTTCATATTACTTTGCATTGATCACCTTTACAAATATATCGCTTGCTTGATTAACTTTGTCAACTTCTGAAATTTTTAGATAAATATCGCAGGGCGTATTTAAATAATAGACAAGTGTAATAGAATTTATCTCTTCTGCTATAGTCTTGCACAGATTTCTCCAAATTCAACTATTTCAAATGCAATAACTGAGATGTTGGACCGTGAAATATTATCCTTTGAATAATTAATAGCAAACAATGTTATTTCGCTGTTACTTTTATTTAAATATGAGTTTAAACGAGTGTTTTAAAAGTAGGATTTCAAACGTTACATATTTTTTTGACGTCGGGTGTACATTATTCAATTTTATTTTCTTAACTACATACAAATTCATATATGTATGTATTTATGAATTTGAACTGCAACCACTTGTATAACCCCTTGAATAATAATTTTTGCGAAATTTGTATGTTATCGTGGATTTATTAAAATCTCAAGGGGTGCTTCAACTTTTTTAAAATAAAATGAAATTTTTCGTAGCAAAAGTTTATAGAAGCTTGAAATGAACTTAATCATGTCACGCGATATGACCTTCAAAGGTCTTTTAAATTACATGAATAATCAATACTAAATGCAACTGATTCTACATGTAACTTTTTATCTCTTTCTATAGAACTTGTGGAAAGTCATTCGAATTTCATGTTTATTAACGGGATTGAATTGGTTCAATATTGCGCACGACTGTCGTTATAAAAAAAAAATTGATTTCCGCGAAAGGAAATTAAGTGATCCAGCTGTTACTAAAGCTGCGTATTATTAACGAAAATTGAAGAATGCAAAACCAGTTTTATTATGCAACCCGCCAATATTGGTAAAATCGCTTTAACACAGTTATGCAAGTACCGATTATGTACTACACCCTATATAGGTACTGTCTCTATAACATATGTATCAGGATAAATTATTTGCATTTGGGACAGTTTATTACTATACTGACAAGCGATAAAATTGTACCATGTTTACGTAAGACAGAACTACGATATTAATGCAATTTGTTCTTTCAATATCCGATTATAATGTATTGCATAATTCAAAGGTTCCTTCAAAGTAATTGTAGTAATGATGTAATCGTCGGAATTTCACGTGTCTGATCATTTTGACCGCATGCTTGGAAACGATAATTGAATTTCAATATTGAATACGATTTATACTTAATTGAATCTATATCTTTTTGCTGATTTATTCCATCGATTTTTGGGCAATATTTGCATATTTATTTGACAATTAGTTACACCCTTTTTACATACGCACAGTCAAGGACAACAAAGTTTCTGCAGTGAGAAAGTGGAGCTAATGCAAGCTATTTATACATTTTTCACATTATTCAGTAAATATATTCCAGTATACACATACAGTGATTAATGAAAGTGTTTGAATTGTACGGTAGTGAAATATTCACTGCAGGCAAGTCGTTTAAAGTTTTAAAGCATTCTGATTTATTGACATAAATTATGCCTGTGTTACTGGATATCCATAACACGTGTTTGCGTAAACCGGTTGACAAATTTCACATCGTATACGATAAGTACAAAATATTCATAGTACCAATGAGCATATAAAACGTAAGAAGAATATTCGAACTTTGGAAATTAACGTCAGTACGAGTTTGCTTTGGCAAGAATAACGTCTCGAAAATGATTTTACACGGTAGGTAGAGTAGGGACCCCGAATATAAGATCCCATTTATGTTTCGTGGGATAAATGTCGTGGGATAGAAAGAGCAGCAATTCAAAATTTGTATACTAATATATTCGACATTCATTTATATGAAAGTTTGAATTGTCATTTACAACAGAAAAGTCACTTATGTCTTAATCCGTTTGAAAATAATTTGAACATAGAAGGGCAGCATCAGTAGTTCCGCGAAATTCATGGGCCACATCTGTAGTATTTGATGCATTGAACCCACTGCTGGCCAGTACGAACATAATAAACATTATACGTTGCCAATCCAATTCCGAATTCGAACTATTTTCCTTGCCGATTTACTCGTATTAGGAACATCTTAAGAACGAAAGGAGAAGTTAAATCGATTTGAGAACAGTTTATTAATGTTTCATTTGAACGATAATAGTATTATACAGTCGACGATAGTAAGAGTCGCAACTAATATTGAAACGCGTCAAGTACCTGACCTTTAATGTTATACAAAACTTCTATCTGATCGACTATAAGAACTCGCGACGGGAGAAAAATAAACTTAATGGCGTCTTACTGAAACAATTGCTTTCGCGTGGACGACATTATCATTAATTTTAATACTTCAAAACATTTCCGTCGTGTCGCGGTACTTCCTTGTGAAATATTATGGGGCTCCATATTTCGCCATATTATCGCCGCACTACTCACTGTTTGGTAATCTTAGCACCTGTAGATTATCAACGAATTACAATATCAAATGTTTCATTTTATTCGTAGCAGTAAAATTTCTGCAAAATTTGAATACACTATCTGAACGAACGTTTGCTGGTATTCGTGCAGTTTCTTTTCAATGAGCTGGAATGTTTAATGCATTTTTTTATTTACTACAACATGATGCACACAATCGTTTAAATATTGCAATACTCAATATTTGAATCGGCACATTGAATGGCACACGCAAACGGTAACAGTGAAGTGTTTTGCTCGGTAATTTATAGTATTATGGGGTTGGTAGAAAATTCTAATTTATCTAATGTTTGCGTTGGCACAAAACTATTCCTATTGCCTACGTTGCAATGGTGCAAATACTTTTATCCTTAACTGTACGTGTTTCAAGGTACGAAGAGCAAGGGGAGTATTGTATGGAAGCTAGATGCAGCAAAAACGGTATCCAATACTTTGTTAAAATTACGAATCGGGAATCCGGCGAATCCGGTTGTAATTTAAAAAGATGAATAATTAAAAAATGTACATACAGCTTTCGGTGGACAATTGGCTAAAGCGGAGAACGCATATTTTTGTTGCGTGAAAAGAGATTGTGGTTTTTTTATGTGTAAAATTTAAACTATCGGTACATTGGTCCAGCCTTTAGAAAAGTAATTATCGTAATTTATTATAGTATTACGTAATTTTACGTTTAATGTTTTCATTTGAAACTTTTTTGTCACTGTATGGGTCAAGTAACTGTTGAGACAGTTTTTACGCCAGTTACTTTTGTTTTACAGACATATAGACAGGTATGTGGAAATAAAGTCAAGACACGGTTACATTATTGCAGAATACTGCGCTCTCCAAAATTAAATCCCACGAACATTTTTTGTTTGTTACTTTGCTGATAAAGTTTTAACGACACAGAGTGTTTCTTTTTATATTATTTAGAATGTACTAAATGTATAGATATATTCACTATCGTAGAAATTCTTTTTCGTTCTAGGGATTTCTGTTCGTTTTACATCTAACATTTAAAACATGCTTTGCGAACTTTTCTTGGACACTTTTCAGAAACTTCTTCCAACTGTAGCTACTGTTTTGTAGACACTATGTGGAATATTAAATGTCATAATTTATTGCAATGAAAAAAGTGTGTATCTACATATATCCTTGCGTACAGCTGAGAAAGACTGTACGATAATAAATAGATAGATAATGCAAATATTGTGGACCATTTTTGCAGAAAATGGAAGAAAGAACATGTAGGACAGAAACGTTGGTTAACTTTAGAAAGTCGTCAAAGAATATTTTTCACGAAATGTTGTCTGCCACTGATATAGTATGACTTAAATTGTAATAGCTAGTATGATCAAAAGCCCATGTGACATACTTTCATTAGACTTTAGATAGGTTTTACATATTTTACCGTATAAAAGTAGCGTGCATTGTAACTTGAATTAGGTAACTTATGGTATTGGTTGTACAGTGGTAAGCAATAGTTTGATCGATTCTGGTATTCGGGAAAGGATTTTACGATATTAGGGGAATCGGATGGAAATTCATTATTTTGTGGTACCTTTCTTACGCTGGCCTATTTTTTACAAAAATGGCATTGAATAATGAAAGGATGGCAACGTGGGTGCAATAGTGAAGGAAATGACGTTTTAGCATAAGTCATAAAGAACGTTTAATCGAAGGAAACATAAATTTTTACTAATAAAAATAGTGATTTCTTTAGAGTTCCCCTAATATACATATATATATAATATAATATAATAATATCCCCTAATATAGCAGGTCCCGTAAGTGTTCACATCTTCGCTGTTAATAAAATTGAATTAATTGAAAGTGAGTGATAAATCTGAGATTTTCAATCAATTTTTTATTACACATGAACGCATATATAAAGCTTATTTAGCCGAAATTTGAACACAATTGATTAATTAATAACAAAAATATCTGGATTTCAATCTACCGTTAAACATTTTATTTGAAAAAATGTTGTGTCTGACTGTGTTCCGGAAGGAAAAATTTTAGGTATATGCAAATACAAAAGCTATATTTCTGCGTACATGAAAAAGGTAGCTCGCAGACCCTAAACAAAATAACAGCACAATGATACTATAGAATGCATTATAGTTTTATTTAAACATTGTCTAAAGTGATTCTCATTTTAAACCGGTAACGATTTACCATTGAAAATGTTCATCAGAAATATTTAGTACTTCCCAAACCCTTTCAGCATCACTTTTACGACACTTGTTAACACAGCTCGAACCAACCTCTGTTTACAGCGCTTAAAACCAATTAGAGTTTCTCCTTGGGCATTATTATTGTAATTTTATAAAAAGTGTACTTTTCAATAATTAATAATAATCGATGAGAATATTTTTCTAAATGTATACTTCAATACATGTATAACTTGAGCTATTTTTTCAGTCACTTGACGTACATCACGATTCATGATATAACTCAGGTAAAGTAAACAAAATTGATTTCATGAATTAGAATGACAGCTTAACAGCTCGCCAGGTATTTAACTTTTCGAAGCAGTCATGAAGGCGTTTACAAAAATTTGTCTCGCACGAACTGACATTAGCGAAAAAGGTGTTAGCGACTTTTAACGACTTTAATTGAATACAGGCGTGAACACGTGGTGGGTGTAAGGGAACCAAAGAAGAAGGTAAAGGGCAGCAAAAGAGAAACGTACACTGACCTGACGACGTCTTCCAAACATATATTCGGTGAGTAAATCAGCCTGGGGGCCCAAGGGTGATAGATACGGACCTGCCATCCTCTCGCAAAAAAGTTCCCTTCGCGAAATCAGCCGAGGTGAGTTCTTGCGTTTCTTCCTTTCCTTTCCTTGGATTCTCACCACGAGAGAACCGCTTTATCGTTCTCGATAGACGACACCGAGGAAACTGAAGTCCCCTTTCGACAGTTCACCCTCGATCAAGCTCCGAGTTACGTTCAGTACGGGGGTTGGTTTGTACCACGGGATTGGTTCACCCCTTTGGGGGGCGTTACCACTGCCATGGAGATAAGTACACACCCCTCTGGTGGAAAATTCGCTAAATCGTACCGCGCAGAATTTTCCTTAGGAGGAAGGGCGATGCACGATTTTTCGTATTTACGGATTTTCTATTTTTGTTCTTTTTCTGATTTGCGCAGCTAAAAACTGTCCTCATTGAATTTCGCGTTCGTTTGGTCGAAATTTCATTGCGTCACTTTGTTTCAGAATTTACATTTACACAGATGTTTAATGCATCACGTGCAGTATTCGAGGGAGTTCTCGCAGACACTTGGGAAAAGAGATGCGTATGTGGACACTTCTCTCAGATGCTGCTGTAAATCGGAATACATTGATGGTTTAAGCAGTTATCGGATTACATATGTAATATATCAGTACCGGTGACATCTTTTTTTTTATTGCGAAAATGTTAATATACCACTCACTTTATTGGACGTACAAATTTCACTGGAATTTGTATTTACTTGATAGTTAATGAGGGTGACATCTGTACCCCGAATGAATATTATAAATCGAATATTACGGTAAATGTGATCCTTTGCAAGATCATAATAATGATTTAACTCTTTAACCCTTTCACGCCCAGACCCCTAAATCGTTACTGTATCTTGGCATTTCAATTACCTATTATTTTGATTTTCCTATTTTATTTAACACAAACGAAACTGTTCATTCGCTTCACAAAGTTAAATATTAGCCGTCGACAGAATTTGCCGGACCTTTAAAACGAACGTTGCTCCGGGTCAACACTGCGAGCTAAGGGGTTAAATGTCCATGCAATTAAAGGGTCCATGCAGTAGTTATGAAGTACAGTTACGAAGAAAGTATTTTTTATTTTTCGTTGGTTCTAGTTCCATCCCCGGAAATACATATAGGTACGCCGTTATATGTATACTAAACTTTCCAATGGTCAGCTTACCCAGTGCCAGAGATATTATTTTTTTCAGTTTGGCAAATCCTCGCGACGTATCAAGAAAATCGGGTTTGAAGCTTTAGTCGAAGCTACAAGCTGAGTAACACATATAATAACACAAACTACACGTGTCTATCTTCATTCGCTTCAGCAATGCCTTTCATCGACCGATACGTAGATTGCACCTCGAGAGTTAAATGCTCTTTTTCCAACTGCAGGTATGGTAATCATTACTGAATAAACAAAAAGATAGAAACAAAAAACGAGTTTAACCATATTTGATTGTATTTGATATAATGGGTTTAACAGAATTATAAATCGTGATCATTACATAAGCGCAACTCAAGTTTTCTTTTAGATTAGCATTAACTGCGGAATTCTATTGTAGAGAAAAATATGTCTGCACCTGCTTGGAGAAAAATGTCGGCAGGAACGTCCACTCGAGGGTACAAGACGTGGACACGTTCAAAAGTAGAAAGGGTGATACATTAATTAATATTAAGTTACTGTGCAGCATATTAGAATACATTTAATGAATGCAAATGATACGTTTAGAATGAAATCATTGGGTTGATACAAGAAGACGTGACTATCAAAATTGCTACTGACTTTGTCTATTTATTTAATGTATCGGTACTTTTATCACTATTGGCGTGGACTCAACAATCGAGATCGCAATAAAATAAAATCCATGCTGTTGTTCGTTATACTGTGTACGAACAAAATACAAAACAGCAGAAATTTACGATCACGAATAAATTACTTTCGGCTTTTGCATTAGTGCAGTAGTTGCAATAGTGACACTAAGGAGTCCGAGAATTACAAAGATAAATTATTTTGGTACAAAATGTAAATTTCGATTATTATTATTCGCAGAATATTATAGTTGATATGAAACGGAAAGGTGCTTTAGTGCTATTTTGCACCCTATTTTTCTACCTATCTTAACGTCATAAATTGCGTTGAAATTGATTACGATACGACACGATTGAAAAGATTCTTTGGTACGAAGAACAACATTGCGAAGGGTCAAAAGAATGAAATTGTTAACTCGTATGATCGAACGTACCAAATTAATTTATATTTGTTCGTAAGTAATCTGTATTGTGGATACAATATAATGGTATAGAAGTACAAGTAATCTGCTTTTGACAGGGTCTCCGATAGAATGCGAAACGAAACATGAAAAGTGCTGTACCTCGAATTAATGGGACCAAAACACAGCATTTCATTAGATCAATATTACTGTTATTTTACCAACAAAAAACAACAAAGGAGACAATAAGATAGACGATAAACGTACATGAATTGTAAAAATATCGTTCACTTTTCTCCGACAATGTAGAAATTCACCACTTTCTCCGCAACAAACGAAACGTTTTACAACGCAAATCAAATATTTGCAATTGCAATTTCCCGGTTGAATATAAAAATAATATAAAAGAAAGCTGCAGCGATAACATTACGTGGTTCTCGTGCGATGTAAATATAAAACTGCAATAGTTATTCAACTGTGGATACATTTCAATCGTACTGTGCCAATTGCGTACTGAAAAGTACAATAATGTTAGTATCATCGGGGAATTCGAATTCTTAAATATATCGAACAAGTTTCTGAATTTACTAATAAGCTTTGGCGAAAGAATAAATCGGAAGAAGGGAAAAACGAGGGAGAAGGGAGTGTGACCAGGGCGAAGAAGGAAACGAAGAAGAAGATGAAGAAGAAGAGGAAGAGGAAGAGGAAGAGGAAGAGGAAGAGGAAGAGGAAGAGGAAGAAGAAGAAGAAGGAGAGAAAGGGGAAGGGGATAAAGAAGATGAAGAGGAAAGAAAGAGGTGCAGGAGTACGCGTTAGTGATAGAAGCGGTAGTGTAAGCCAGAAAGTGATGCTCGGTATTCGTGTAACGCATCAGACAGGCACATACCCCGAAGCCATGTAATTCATTACTAAAGCAATCTCACCCTGCCCTATCTCTGCCCCTCTCCTGAACCCTATCCCAGCCCTGCACACCCTCTTCTGGCTTCGGCGGTGCGCGCGCGTTATAATATAAAAAAGGAAGAACCAGCCGGATGAGGAAGGAGAAGGGCCCGAATAGAATAGCGCCCCTGACGACAAAACAAAATGAAACACAAAGCCGTGTTTTCATAATTAAAAAGATTGCATGCACTGAGTACAGTCCTCTCTTGCTCTCGCTTTTTCTCTCGTTGCCGTTCTATGCTCGCCTCCTGTACGGAGCCTTTCTGTTCGCTACGCTGCTGTATTTCTCTTTTTCCCTTTCCATCTGATTTTCTCTGTGATTGTCCGCCGAGCCTTTCTTCCTGGACGACGCTATCTCTCTTCTTCTCTCTCATTCTCGCCCTTTCTCTTCCTCACTTCGAGCTTCCAACTCTTCTTTCACTCTCTTTCTCTCTACCTCTCTCTCTATACCAACCTTGCCTCGACTCTTTACCTTCTCACCATTTTAATGGTCCAAATGCTGGGCGAAACGTTTCCACATAATTATATTAAACGTGTAATATTGTTTGAAAAAAGCAGCTCGTATGTTCGCGCGACGCACTGTATTATCGTTATAATTAAAAATCTGCCCTGCCCATTATCAAAGCTTACGCGCGTTTACTATTCGCCCTTTGAATTATATCCCTTGCTGTTTTCTGGTTTTTAACATTCGCTATTGCGAACGACGATGCATTTGATGAAAATGCGGGGGCTGGCGTGGCACTATGAACGTGCACGAACGTTTAATCAACTTGTCGCGCAAGTCAGACCTATGATCGATAGGGTTGCGCACGTATAAAAATATTTGTACGTCTACGATTAATGTGCTTCTCCATTGTACAGGTTTGAAATTAAATTCGTTTAAAATCTGGGTCAACAAGTTCACGCGCGGAAAGTGATTCAGATTTTTCCTAGTTAAGGTCTTCGTGAAAAGATGGAAGTGTAGCTGCATTTCTTATGCGAATCGAGGCAGGTGTTACACTCATTTGGACCCGCATGCATATTTCTCGTTATGAACAATTCTAATACCGCAGCTTTATTTAACACCAATGAGGAAGCGAACGCTTTTCATAAAGTTTTTGGGTTTTTCATGCTACTGTTTGTTAGTGGAAATTGTTTAATAATTTAGCAATGAATAAGTTCAGTTACTATCAAAATAATGTCAAATTATTTCCCTGACGATGTTAATAAATTTAACGAATTGCATCTTCAAGCACGCTGCTATTATTACCCCAGTTTATTATCAAAATGATGACCAAATCAGAATAATATCCTGTTCTTGATGTGTATTTTAATTGCCTCGCTCGAGATATTCATCGTGAAAGGCTGTTCCTTATCCGAGGGGAGTTAATTTGTTGCCGAGAGGATTCAATGAATTC
Source organism: Nomada fucata (assembly GCA_948146005.1). Lineage (NCBI taxonomy): Eukaryota > Metazoa > Arthropoda > Insecta > Hymenoptera > Apidae > Nomada > Nomada fucata. The sequence goes on from OX411282.1 coordinate 12,365,061, forward strand.
GAAAGATACGACATACGCACAGTGAAGAAGTGTGCAATGATATTTCCTCTTTCCCCTATTATTACTTTTCTATTTCGGTCTCTTCTTTTAAACCCTTACTCTACGCAGCAGTGAAATCATGTGCTCACGACGTACCCGGATTGAATAAAGTAAACACGTTAAACATCTAAAAGATATTAATAGCCAATACACACGTTTACAACAAATTAGTACATCTTACTAGAAAGCAAACGAAAGTTTGGGAAACTCAGATTTAATTTAATTGAGAAACTTTATGCAATGCGATGTCATGATATTAATTTTTTACTTACTATGTAATGCAATTTTCCTTGATATAAACTTATATTATAATGTAAAGAGAAATAATAATAAATAAAGAATAAACACTAGATGATAGAGGATAGAATAGGATGTTGATGTTCAGATCCGTCCCCGTGATACAACCAATTACCTTCTATTAATCCCGCCTCCCCCCTGCTAGAGCTTGCGCCTATTGTGAGCAAAGATGCAACCTGCAACCCCTTCATTTCGTTCTGATTATAGAGACTTCCTTTTATTTTGTTACAATTGACACGATTTTTAGAAATTACAAGGGGCGGAGATGGGGATTAAATGGCTTTTGCTCTTTCTTCGAATTAAACTCAAATAAGATACCTATCGTTGTAAAATTTGTTTTGATAAACTCTATTACGATCTGCTATTTTACAAGCAGATTATTAAATGATTACAAACAGATTAAAATCAGGCTATCAAAAATTGTATAAACAATTTATGAAATTATTAAAACCAGATTGAAAGCAATTTTTTACATACATGGTATTCGCGAGAGCAATGTTATTACAACTGCTGGAGGTATAAGAAAAGTTCGAATAGGAGTATTGAATAATGGGAAACCCTATTGCGGAAAAAATGAGACAATACTGTACACTACCAATGTTTCTCTCACCAATCATTTTATAGTAGGACAGGTGAAGCATAGTTAAATTGCTCATAATTCTGGAACTACCCAGCGATCCGAGGCAGAAGTTCATATAATCGGAATTTGTGCAGATTACATTTGATCTTGTTGAACGGGTGACCTGCAGCCCTCCCCTCCTGGGTCGCCCGTTTTGTCCGACGCCCTTGTCATGACGATTTCCTAAGCCAGACGATTACTCATCATCCCCCGACTAGTTGTACAACAGAACGACTACACTGACGAGGTTATTTTAATCAACGAAACCGCGTCCTTCCCCTACCGCCTCCGCCTCCAACCCCTTACAACAAGGGTGCACATGAAACCATAGTGCTACCACAGAGATCAACCGGGATGGGCCAGACAACCGGATGTTATCATTTCTATAACATTTCCATTGTGTTCCGTACTTCGTACCAGAACCTGGTCTTTATTTCTGTTTTGCTCAACACCCCCCACCCCCCCACCCCAATGTTTTTCACTCACTTCCTTTGTTCTGCTGCGTTTACTTATTAATGCTTATTGGTAAGCTTTTTTGTGTAAATTTCACGAAACGATTAATAGCAAGACATTGTTTTTAACACGCCGCTAGATAAAGCGAGATTTAGAAGAAAGTTGGTTTATTTTCGGTAGGTCTAAACGAGAGGATGGAATTATTTCAAACCTTCACTTTTGAAGCGGACATTCTAAGTAAACTATTGACTTTATCAGTTTCCTGTGAACAGATAGCACACGCCTAGGTACCTATATACTTTGATCGCGCTTCGTAGATGACGCGTCTTTTTCAAAATGACGCTTCTACACCTCCACATCGAGCAGGTCTATTAAACGTTCCTCTTTAGCAATAAAATATATTTTATTTGAGATGCACATGTACAGAGTTATCTCAGTGGTAATACTATTCCCCGTTGAGCAGCACTACACTGTACTGCAAACGTGTCTGTAACGCGCAGAAAGAAACGAAAGATTTCGAGTAACAGCTAGCTTCACCGCGATGTTCACCGCGATGTTCACCGCGATGATCTAGAATCGAAACCGTACTATTGCTCCCAGGCACGGTTATAAAACGTATCAACAACATACGCTTGCACGCACGCTCGATATATGGGCACACACGCAACCCGATTCCTAATTGCTTTCAGCTTCCCCGCGACTATGCCAGCGAACACGTTAATATTCATTCGAGTTTCTAATTTTTATGAAGTAAAAAGGAAAAACGTGGAATGAATTCTGTGGAGGCTCATCCAATCTTTGTCAGAAAAATCACAAAGGTTTTTATATCTCGTCCCTTTCCAGCTAACCTCCCTCGCCCCTCCCCAGCATGTTAGCGGTACTGGCACCAGCATCCGGCAGCAACATCGCGGCTGTTACCAGCATCAGCAACAGCAGCAACAGCAGCACCAGCACGGGCACGAGCACGAGCACGAAGCAGCAGCACCAGCGTCATCGGCACCAGTACCGCCACTCCCACCACCGGACCGCCGCCCGTCAGCCGCCACCATCAGCACCACCCTCTGTAAGAGTAAGAAGAGGGTAGTAGAGGGAGTAACAGCACCGGTACTCTATTCATTTATATGTACATTAACGTAGAGCCCCCCTGTAGAAGAGCTGCGCAGGCTCAACAGGAAAGGTAGGCAGACTCCAAGAGAATCGAATATAATGCAGGCCCGGTCCGCCGTATTTTTATGAAATGTATAAATAAACGAAAGCAGGGGGTGATTCTTCGTTTTTACGACTAAAAGGAGATTAAAAATCTCAACCTTTTGTTCAACGGCTTGTCCCTCGCCAACGTGCCATTCTTCTTCTCTTACTTCCCGTTCAAGCACCAAGATATCTTTTATTTTTTGTTACTTTTCTGTTAACGATACCTCGCAGCGAGATATTATGCACACATACGCCGTGCTAGTTTGGATTTAATTCTCTCTTTTCTTTTGTTCTCTGTGCTGTTCGGCGAATCTGGTTAACATTTCTTAATGTTTCGCCGGTCGCCATCCGCTTATTAATATTCTCAATTACGAATTCATGCAGAAGGCTCGCTATGAATGTGGGAATCGGATTGTCTGGCTGGCATTGTATCAAGAATTCTCTAGGAAGAATAGGACAGCAAGTTACATAACAGAAACGAAGAACAAAAACGATATTTGTTGCTATTAGTCGAATACCTGTACGATAAAAGCATCCCTCCATTAAAGAATCTAGTCTATTAGCTTAATGGTATTTTCTGGGACATAGATTTTTATAAATATGATGCGGCTACTTTAGGAAATTGTTGCACGCCGCATGTACTTTGAAATAATATTTAAATGATACTGTGTCGAAGAGAGAGGTGTATTTTTGCCCTAATAAACATAAACCACCCCTAATACATCATTTAAGGAAAATAACACAAATACCCTATTGCTTACTCGTAAGGGTGAACATGCGAGAGGCTGTCCCGTGAAAAAAGACAAACAAAACTTTTTTTTTTTGTTAAATAAGCACCATTCTAAGGCATCCTTTATCTTATTAACCCAACTATTCGATAAATTAGTGTACTGATTTTTGTTATATTATTATATTAGTTGGAATAGAATTGGATGCCATGCACGGATTCTTCTATCAATAATATTTATAGAGGCCTATGTTGTTTTTATAAGATATTCTGATCTTTTACAAATAGCAGATTGGTTTAGTGTGTAAACTGTCGCAGTTTTAGTCGCAAAATTTGCCTACTTTATCAAAGGATCAGGTTCTAATACTTTTATGTACGACCTACTTTCGCAACTGCATCGATGATAAATTCCCAAAACAGAGACTTTTTTGTCGCTACTTTTGTCAGGCGACACTTGTTCTTTTTAATACTAATTCTGCCTTTCATACACGAAAGAAGGTATATTATAAATTGAGATTTCATATTTTCCTTTCCCGTTTGTCACGTGTAATTGTTACGCGATTTAAGAAAGCCTTGTAAGTTGATGGCGATTGTTCGATTTAAACAAGTAATAAATATTACAGTTCGTATGTTGACGAAAAAACAAAAGACTAAGGCTGATAGAAGGAAGAAAGGAGTAAAAAATTAAATTCAATTGAAGTTTGCTTGTAAAGTTGTATGGAAATAAATAAAAATTCTGTAATTAAAGTAATATTAGTATATTATTAGATCTCAAAGTCTATCAAGATTTATTGGTTAAATGATGTAGCAAATAGAACTTACCTTTATGTAGGTAAATTTAAAGCACGAAGCTAGGCGATATCCAATTGTGTCATCTTGTAAGTAGCAAACTTTAGTTTGTACAATTAATTAGTGAAAGATTCACGAAATGGGAATATAATCGGCCAAAATCATTGATGAAAACACAGTCAGAATTCCTGTCGGAGACGTCCTCTATCTAGAAATACAGTTTAAAAAGCGCAAGAGAATAAAAAGACCTTATTTCACCGGGGCCACATAAAAATTAAATAATATATAAAGGAACTAAAATATTATGTAAGAAAATACAGAAAAATAGAAATAGGCAATTATTTCATTAGTTATGTGCGTTATTGTACTGAATCGGTATTTTACTGTGCCAATACTTTTGCTGACCATTGTGTTTGTCGAATGCTCTGCGGAAAACTGCATTATGCTAGAGTTTCGTAATATTCGGCCACCTGTACCTGGAGAGCGCTGTTTTATTAGTACACTTTAGTATGATTAACCGGCCTCCATCACTCGTGGTTTCAGTTTGCCAAAGTAAAATAAACTGAAATAATAAAACAGTGAAATTAATTGGCTAATGTAAATATAAGTCTTAAAAAGTAAGAAGTCAACAGGAATAAAAAAAGCGTTGCTTTGAACCTCGTCTTTTCAGTATTTCCAAAAATTTATGCCGAGGTTGGAGATTGTCTAGAAAACCCCTTCCAAGTAATTAAGATTAAGAAAACAAGAAAAAGATATTAAACGAGTACGAGTAAATACGTATAACGTCCATAGAAAGAGTGTCATTTCGAATTGCGTGCAGAATTTTAATACATATAGAGTGTTTGTAAAATCACCGAATAACTGAGAAGGACATACTTCCTTGTGTAAAAATAAGTTGAAAATATCGAATAAAATTGTTTTCATTCGGAGCCTGGTGTTCGAAAAAATGGAACGTGGACATGCGGTGACCCGAACGTATTGTTTTAAATAATTCATACACGAATACTAACAATTTTATTACTCAGAAACACAGAGTAAAATAACACGCTGTCCTGCGGAAATCTGTGATGAGGTTGAATCTCTAACTTGATATTACCCGAAGACAATTTTCAAGAAAGAATGTAAAATTTCTCGTTAGTTGTTTCACGCTAATGAAGATCAATACTTTTTTACTCAGAATTCGACATTCTTCCATATTTTGGTAGAAAAAATATATTATTCCATTTAAAAATACAATGTTCACCTTCATATCTCCGAAACGCTTATACCTATAGAAAAAATACACTACCTAATTCACCCTTTTAAACCATGCAACTTTTGTATAGAAAACTTTTTCGTACAACGCATACTTTGTAAGTTATGGAGGTGTGCAAGTGGCGTCGACCACCCTGTATATAGAGGAACGAATAATCTATTAGCGCTGTACATTTAGTACAGATTGGAATATTCGTAATAACAGCTAATAATAACTGTATGTATACACTGATTCCGGATCAAATAAATTGAGCTAGAATAGTCAAGCATTAAATTAACGATTAATAATTAATTTTCGATTAAAATGCCCATCCTGCGATGGTACAAATGAACATCTTTGACAACGTACCTTGTGCGATTTTCACTGTGAGTTACTGTACGCAAGTATGTAAATTAAAATATTTTGATATGCATATTTCATTATAGGTAGGCACATGTAGCCATTTTGCTATAATTTAGAGTAGAAAACGTTGCTGTCTGCAGACGATCATGGAATGGTTATAAAACCGAATGGACTTAATATTTGCTTCGAACGACAAAAGGGTGAAACTAGTATTAATTCTGGGAAATACTAAATACATATTAGCCTTAATTATAATACGAGCATGCAGATCATTCTAGAATTGGTCAAAATTTTGTATCGAGAAGAAGAGATTTGTTAGAAGTTAGAACTACATAGAAACTGTCTAGAAACTTTAGGAGCTTTTGACGAAATTCGTATTTTAATTCTAAAAGATATACATGCACAGGTTGGTGGAACGTTCCTGAAGGAATAAACATTGCAGGTAAACGTACAAGGTGTCCCGGCTAAATGGGATCATCGAAATATCTACCTCATCTATTATTGCATGAAAAACTTTTCAGGGCACAGTTATACTATTTCAGGGGAGACATATATCGGGGGGAATAATTTTTCTTTCAGGTCACCTTTTACGAGACTTTACGGTTATCAGTAATTTAAAAAAAATGAAACCCTATATATAATACTTGCTTTCAACAAGCTTATAAAGTATGAAAAGACAAGTACTTCGTACAGAATTTTTTATAAGCGTAGACATTTTTATTTAACACATAGTTGCAGACATTTCCTCACACAGACGTTTCTCAATTTATTGTGTTCCACTATCGTAACTTAATGAACCATTTCGATGCCCCCTCAATTGATAGCATATTGCACGTGACATATTTCTCACAGCCGTAGCGATAAATAGTATACGGTGGATTCTTGAAATTCTTTGAAAACAATTGGCAGATCATTTATCTATGAGCTTAAAAATCATTTTAACCAATTCCAACTTAAAATATAAAGTCCACGTAATACTACGTCAACGTTTGCACGTATGTTAAATGCAAAGTTGCACCTAAATTGTTTCCCTTTTACAATTTGTTTGAAGCACGCATCACGACTGTCCTGAACGAATAAACACTACTTCCGGGCCAACTTCATTTCGAAGCAGAGGAATCGTCTTCTCACCGACGTTAATGCCGAACCCTAAAGAAATTCCTTCCCTTGTTTGAAATCTGTCGAAAGAAAAAGCATTTCCATCAAGCACACTTTCGTGATGCAGTAGCTGATAAAAAAATGGGAAAAAGAGAAGAAAGGAGGTGAGAAAAAAAGGCAGCAACCTCCATTCTTCGTAATGAGACAATGCGACCCGTTTATCGAGTCTCCTTTTAACGTCATCGAGGCGATTCCGAGTTGCATCCACGGGTGTGCCGGTGCGCAAATCCACGCATGGACACCTCCTCTCGCTCCCTTTTCAACTATCTCTTCTCTGCAACCACCTTCCTGCGCGCCAGTGTCTCATTCTCGTTTTGCATTAAAAAATACGGAGGCGGAAAGGAAACGAGGAAAGGTGTGAGAGGAGAAGTGGGTACGAAGGAACGCGTGCCTCGTTATCGTTACCGTTTGCTACGGAAAAAGGGGCTAGTCATTGTTCCACGAAAGAGGGGACAATCCCCATCCAGGTATGTCGCGGGTCTATCGATTTTCAAAATTATCGATGAAATATTATTAGTGTTTCACTATAGGATGCATGAAGTAGCATGAAGACTGATCCAAATGTCGAGAAAAGTGTCACTCCACATTATAAAGTTCAATATCTCTTATACGTAGCGAGAGTGCATTGGAATCTTCGGTGGTATTTAAAAATTCGGTATTTCCTCTTCTTATTTTCCTTAGTATGGCACAAGTTATTTAATAAACGAATTACTGGAGCCACTTTTTCGTTTATTTATTTTTTATTCTCGCATCACCTGCTGAGGCTATACCCGAGGCTAGGCCCGAAATAAAATATACATGAGTATTACAATATCGTATACATATGTGTTATTACATTGTATGTACATACAGTGGTGGACATAAGTATTGGAACGGTACGATGTTCCGCATACAAACATTTATAACTATTTAAAAAATTGTTTATTCCACTCTGTTTTCGTATGGATATTTATTTACAATGTCTTACTTGCCTATATACAAAAACAGAACGATATAAATAAAGTAGGAAACTTGTAACTAATAAAAATGTCTTTTCAAACCATTTCATGCATGGACAAAAGTATTGGCACATTTTGGATAATGTTATATTAAACTGTAATTTAATACTTTGTGTCGTTTCCTTTTCGTTTCACTACCTCTCTCAACCTACTTGGCATTGAGTGGACCAACTTCTCAGTTAAATCATTCCCGATTTTAGTCCATTCTTCTGGAATTTTTGGTTTCAAGTCCGATTTACTAGGAATGTGATGTTTTCGGATGTTTTTTTCCAATTGGTTCCAGATATTTTCAATTGGATTTAGATCCGGGCCTTGGGGAGGCGTTTTTAAACTATGTGCTGTATTGTACACAATCCATTGTCGTACTGTTGGGCGGTAGATTTAATTTTTCTGCGCTTTTCTTTAAATTTTCTTTCAATATATTTTAACAAATTTTGGCGTCTACTGATTCATTAATGAACACTAGCTCCCCAAGCCCGGATAAGCCCATACACCCTCCTATACAGACTCCACCAGCCCCAAGTTTGACTGTAGCTTGCAGGTTTTTTTAAATCCAATTCAGCATTACGCTTCCTCCATAGTAATACTCGACCACCGGACTTAACTATATTAAATTTTCTTTCGTCAGAAAACAAAATTTGGTCCCAAAAGTCATTATTCTTGTTTCAAAACCTTTTTGCAAACTCCAGTCATTTTTTTCTATTAACTTCGCTAATGTATGGTTTTCTTCGAGCGACACGTGCCGAGTACCCAGCATCTTTCAAGACCCTACGTACCGTTTTCGAACTAATTCCTTTATTAAAATCTTGCGCAATTAGTGCTGCAATCTCTGAAGAATTTGTACGCGGATTTTGTTTAATTATGTTCACTATTTTTCGTCTTTCCCTTTCCGATAATTTACATGGCCGACCTCTCCGTAAGTTATTATGGGTATTTGATATGTCTGCAAATCTTCCAATAATGTTTCGAATTGTAAAACGACTTCGTTGTATTATTTCTCCAATTTCTGCATAAGTATTATCTTGTTTATGTAGGTTCAATATAATTTTTCTTTCTTCCGGTGTAGTTTCTTTTCCTTTCCTTGACATTTTTTCAATTATCGTGAAAATCACTTCCTAAATCAACTGCTGGACTGACACAACAATGGCTCGAATGACTATCGAGACATCATTCACGTGTTTAAACAAGCGAAGAACGGCATATTAGTAAAATAATGTATGCGAATAAAGATCTTTAAGTGTGTGCCAATACTTTTGTCCATGCATAAAATGGTTTGAAAAGACATTTTTATTAGTTACAAGTTTCCTACTTTATTAATATAGGCAAGTATGACATTGTAAATAAAGATCCATACGAAAACAAAGTGGTGTAAACAATTTTTTTAATAGTTATAAATGTTTGTATGCGGAACATCGTACCGTGCCAATACTTATGTCCACCACTGTATGTATAGTTCTTGTAATGTATGAAAACAAAAATAAAAACAAAAACAGGATTAGATTATGCATATACTAAATAAGGACATGGTTGCATTAGATCTTGTAGTACAGTGATTTTTCATTCAAGCAGTCAATTACTTTCTGCATGTTTGCTGGGGTTTATTTGCATTTCTATGACACGTTCTGTGCCACGTGGGTCGCATGCGCCCCACGTTGTCAAGACGAACAGTTTTTGTATGCCATATAATATTGATTAGACTGCTGAAACCATTATCATCAAGAAAAGGGTGCAATTATGGCCTTCTTCTTCAGGCTTTTCTTGCATAAAATACAAAAATATAGTAAAATTGTAGATGTTGTTTAATATCATTATTTTGTATTGCTTACTTAATATTTTGATAATATTAAAATTAAAATATCTCCTAAGCTAACGAATTTTCGATATAAATAGATTAATCATTTTTACAAGGCGTGAGCCACATCAACGTAGAAACAAAAACTGGTTCCAGTAAAAAAAGTACAAAAAGCAAACACAATTCCCTTGAATACATTTACCTTTTATTCGTTACATTTTCCGGTATCCTGAATAATTTTTCAAGCATCCCAGGGAAATTAACGCTGTATCTACCACGATTTTGTGTATACCTGTTTCGACCAAGAGGTGCCTTTTCACACATTTGCGTTTGTATGCAAATAATTCACAAAACTGTGGGGATTTCAAATTATCAGTGAAATATAGATAATTTGAGCAATATATTTATTGATACATTGATGCATATTTATTGGAGGTAATTTAATTAGATTGCAATGTGTAGAATTAGTCGCGAGTGGCGTAAAAAAAAACGAATATCAAAGTTATGCAGCAACATCTGTATTTTCCGTTACAACAGAAATCGTGATCCTCTAAACTGATTATGATCGATATGATGCAGCAAAATGGTGTTAAAATTACAATTTGTTATGAAATCCTTAAGGTGTCAAAGGACACTTCATAGTAGAAATAGGTATACCATGTGCATATTTTTAGATCGAGAATGTGCTCGAGGTAAATTATGTCGCTGCATTGATTCAACAGCGATTGTACTAAAAGTCGCGAAATTAGTTGGGGACAAATGATTATACTTAGAGAATTATTTAAACAAAAAATTGGATAAGTGTCTTTTGACACCTCTTGGTAGAAATAATGTTAAATGAAATGGGACACATTGTACATATACAATAATGACAAATATGTAATATACATATAATCAATAAAATGAAGCACATGAAAAAGTGCTAGTTTTCTGCTTCAACTCACTCCGCATCTTCGATGATTACCTCAATATCACTAGGTTCGTCCAAAACAAAATCGATAAATCAATAAATATTAAGAGATAGTAATATAAATGTTAATAAGTTTCGAATACTATTGTCATATTCAGTTTGGAATTCGTAAGTGTACCGGATAAGCTAGCTTTAATTTCTACACGTGGATACATATATGTACGTATGCACAGGGTGTCCTGGGGTTTACCGGAAAAACTGCGAGAGCATATTCTACAGGTGGGAAGAAGAAAAAAATGAAACGTGAAATTCTGTCAGAAACTTATTATTACGAAATTATAAATACATGAAATTAAAATAGTTGATGGCGGATTTTTGTTCGCAGAATATGAAAGGCCGAACGTGTTTATCTTATCATTTCAAAATTTCATCCTTGTACGTGAATACAAGCTTGCCTTATGGAATTTATTGCAGCACACATTCCCTCAGAATTTTGTTGCATTTCTGTAACTGAGTTATTAATTCCTTCTACTAATTCTTCACGCGAAGTCACTTCCGTACGGCATGTACTTATCTATTAAAGTTCCCCACAGGTGAAAATGAAGAGGCGGTAAATCTGGTGATCAGATAAACTGGATGATAAGATAAACACGTCCGACCTTTCATATTCCGCGACGGAAAATTAGCTCTTACCTATTTCAATTTCATTTGTTTATAACATTGTAAAAGAGCGTTCCTAACCGATCATCATGTAACATTTTTTTTCATATTTCCACTTAAACTCCCTGCTAATCCCGTGACACCTTGTATAAAAGGTGACCCACGTAACACTCTCCACGATTTTTCAAGTACTTGCGACAATCTGAGAAAAAGATATTTTAAACAAAAGTTGATCAGTCAAGGCTACCTTCATTTTCTTAAATGGCTCTTCGTATGTTTGACTTAACAGTATTATAGTCCGTATCAAGACGAATTTAACGACCTAGTATACCATGATCTTCGGATGACCTTGAAGCCTCTTACGATATTGTCGTAGCGAAGTTCTTCGCATGCTGTACGAATTCGCTGCTTTAAATATTCCTTACTTTGCGTTGGAACAGCGTCAATAAAAAAAAAAACAAGTGGTCGCAAGTCAGGTGATCCTGGTAGCCAAGCAATAGGGGCATAAGTGCCCAACCAATGTTCTCCAAATCTTGCCTCCAAGATCACCCGAAGATCATGGCACGCTAAGTCGTTTAATTCGCTTCGATGCGGGCTATAATACTGTTAAGTCAAAGGTACAAAACCCCACTCAAACAAATTAAAGTGGCCTTGACAATAATAGTAAAACAAATATATTCGAACTTTTTTTTATTGCGATGCACAACCACTCGAAAACTGATCAACTTTTGTTTAAAACATTTTTTGTCAGATTATCGCAAGTACTTGGGACATCCGGTATATAGGTAGGCATGCCTCAGTATGTGTCCACGTATGTACATGCGGGATGACATTAGACATTACTAGAGTACTGGATATTCGGATAGTTGTAATACAAGATCAAAGTATGCAAAATATACCAAAACATATACAGGATATACCCGCATTAAGGATTTATTGAAGGGATTTATTCGATCAATCGAGTATTAACCGGTTTACGCGTAAGTTCATTACTATATTTTGAATGAAAAATTATTAATCAGTCATAGCATTTTCTGACGGCTTTGTATTTATTGCTTAGTATACGTAACAAGTCGTATAATGGAACGTACATATGCAATACACAGTTTTTTATGTTGCCAAACAAAGCCTACTCAAAAACCGTGTTGCCTTCCGAAAAATGTTTACACGTGAAAGGGTTAAACGTGCTATCATTTTTTTACTATAAACTATCACTACAGGCTATTATTTAGCCTTTACAACAAAATCGCATAAATGCTTAGTAATTAATAATTAAATTTTCAATGAAGTACAAATATTAATGTTATTGTTTATTGATGCTAATAACATTTCATCGCATTCCTTTTATTTTGATACGATTACTATAAATCTATTGAATTTGTTATCCAATAATGAATATTTGTAGCATGTTAAAATACATGATGTAGCATAACTCTCTATGCGTAGCGATATTATTGTGTACAAACATAGTTCTGCATAGTTTTAAACTTAACTGAAACCGATATTTAATTGAAGAATGCATTCTAATTCTTTTATTTATTACAATCTGCATAACCAACGCATCATATTACGTATTATAATTTTTCTTCCCCTAAATTCAAGTAATTCAGAATTAATTGAAGTTGCACATCAAAGAAATATGAAAAATATGGAAAGCGATGAAAAGAATTCATTATTCCTAGGGTAAACATGGTTCGAAAATTATTATTTGAAGAGATATCGAGCTGTCTAAAAGCCATGCATTATTTTATCATTTTAGTTTATAATCATCTATGTCAATGCTACTAAAAAGTACATCACGATGTTAAAAAATTCTTGCAAAAAGAATAGCTCTAATGCAGCGGAATAGCTTCCAAAGTGAGCATGCTATTAACCAATGCATAAAACTGCTTACAGCTTTGAAAATATTAGTGCCCTGAACCATGTTTATTACTTCTTTGCATCATTTGGCAAGTACTATCTATCGTACTATCTATCGAAGTTATGGATCCCTTGTTCGTCGCCCTGTACAAAAGTAGCGTATAAGATATATTTTCACAATCGTCTTATGCTTAGACAAATTTTGAACGAAGCTCCCTCTCTTTAGTTCCTTTGCGCGGAAGTCTTCAGTAATATTTACATAAGCATCCATTGTCAAGATATTCTTTATAAATGCACGAAAATATAAATTGTGTCATTTCGTAAAATCTTTTACTATTTCTCTAACAGCTGTCCTAAAATTATTCATTACGCGTTTCCCAAATTTCAATTTACATTGGGTCCCATTATATGGTTTTATCTCTACCCTCGGTTTCTTATTTATTTCCGTTCTACTAGACGAGACAATACTTGACTACAAGCATACCGTCGGGAATGATTTTCAATTTCTTCGATTACGATATCATCAGTCAGGGCTGTTCACACACACGCGCGCACACAAGCATCCGTTCTACCGAGACGAAGAAATTTTCTCGTTATCCTCGTTCTGTTAATCTTACCAGCGTGTTTCTCGCGTATGGGCTCCGAGGTCCAGCACAATCCGTACCTAGCCTGCGCGTGCACAAACGTACATAAACGCAAAGGCATATGCAAGTTTGAAAATGTAACGTTCAAACGAGGCTATATATTCATGCGTATGGTTAGAAACGCCCAGAATCGTGTACCACGAGTACGAGAGAGAGAGAGAGAGAGAGAGCGAGCACGTGTATAAATGTGCGTGTAGTCTTCAGGTAGGATAGGTAGGATCTAGAATATGAGGGGGACAGAGAGAAACCGACGAGCGCGAAAGGTAGGGAGGGTGAGAGGGTGAGAGGGTGATAGGGTGATAGGGAGAGAGGGAGAGAAAGAGAGTGAAAGGTGGAAAGGGGTTGACGTCGAAACGAACATTGTGCGCACGCCATAACGTAGCAATAACAGTGTTCCATTATATGTAGGTAGACCGGCGAGGGGGAGCGGCGGCGGTGGCGGTGGCGGTGGCGGTGGTGGTGGCAGTGGTGGTGGTGAGATTGCAAAACATGCCTAGATTAATGTTTTCTCATTCCACGGACCGCTTGTACAACCCCCATTCCCCTCGCCACTGTGATTCGTTCGCCAACCGCTACCCTTCCTAAGCCGCGTTCCACCCCAGAATCACGGTAGCTCTGTCGCGTGACAATGAAAACTACGAATTGCATTGCGTTTCTACCTTTCCATAACTAACCCTCCCGCCCCCTCGACCTCCATCGCCAACCAACTACCACCTTTTACTCGGCTCTTCGTACCCCTTCCCTCCTCCCGACTGTACCCATCTTTCTCTCTTCTCTTCTTCCCCAACAGCTGGAAAACTTTCCTCCTCTCCATCGTTATTAAATACTTATTTCTTTATATCTTTGTGCCGCGTTTCATTTACCTGCTCGTCCCGTACTTTCTTATCGGCAGGAGTTCTACTAGTTTCGGACGTATGCGTGTTAACGGTAAACATTAACAAAACAGAAACACGATTTTGGGGTGCGACGATGACGCGTGGCGAGAGAAAATGTGTATATGTACATATGTTTTCGGCTCGAGAGTGTCCGGATATTTCTTCAATCATTAGTTATTATGAAATAATCTGCTTGCTAATTATCTAGATCCATTTGTTACTTTTCGAATTAATTGTGAAACAATCATAAAACAAATTTGTTTATTTCCTGTTAAAAATAAGAGAGTCTGCCGACTATCGCGAGGTAGTGTATATCGATATAGATTATCAGAGCGAAGCCTTATCAGAGTGACCGGGAAAGCAAATTATCTCTCCAGAGTGAGCAACAACTTTTTACTTCTGCGAAATTTCAGAATTATTTCTTGCAGTAGAAATCGAATCCCGTTTATATCACAATGGCAGAGCACAAAATAATAAGTTTTAACACCACTGGATTTAATGTATTAAAATGGCAAAAGCATTTGATCGCGTGCCGAGCGACAATTATTTCAAACAGACCTTCAATTTTATGAACGAAGTGCAAATTTACTGGAAAGGGTTGGATCTCGGGTTTGCGAATGGCTTTACTTCCACGAATATAATCTATGTGCCAGTGGTTCCTTACATTCCGTTCGTTTGCGTATAACAATAAAAGGATATAAATTAATATTTAACTTTAATGTTTTTGATCCCTGTTGTCAGCTATAACGTGGCCGAACTGTCTGAATATTTTAGAGCAAGGAGGATTATCTTTAGTATTTACAGTTTTAGTTATTATTATTACAGTGGATTCCGAACATTTGGGACGCAGCCGTGTAAGCGGGACAGGCACTGGTGAACGGGAACAAAAACTATTGTTTTACATTACATAATATATGTGTGTATTTACTTATCATCGGTTACTTACTAATGTTACGTTATTACCTATTGTTTTAAGGCTAAATACACATTTGTATTCGAGACCGATCGTTACACAAGTTTTTCAATGAATCGTTTTTGGCTTCTTCTTTTACGTTAATCAGATTTTGCCCGTTGAAATTCGATTTTTTAGGACAGCTGCTTAATTGGGACAAATTAGTCCGGTGAAAATGTCAAAACAATGTCAAATACATTGGATTTCTTTCACAAATTATATCTTTCTATAAAACAACAACTTTGTATACTTTTACTATGTTCGTTCACATATTATTATCAAGAAAAATATAGTCCACGATAGACCTCGTTCAATTCGTTCTTAATTCTCTGCATCCCAATTAATTTTCTCCCTCGGGAAGCTGTCAAGTAGGTTAGCATTGGTGAAGAACTTGTGATTCTGAATTTGCTTATTAATTATTACAAAAATGAGGTAAGAGTATGCAACTTCAAAGTTAAGCTCGTGTATAACGAGTTAAACCTTTGTATAACTGTTATAAGAAAGCAGTTGCTAGTGTCATTGTTGTTAAATGTTCTTGCATAATCGTGAGAAATGTAGAGTTCGGCGTTATATAAATTTGCGATGATCTGGGAAGGGGAGCAGGAAATTAAAGGCGCAGGGCTGCATTCGCGGAAACGAATAAACGTAAATAAATATAAAGAGAAAACGAAAGTAATATTTTTTTTATTTTCACCGTCGTTACGTCGAGCATACTTCAGCTAGAAGAAATCTATTCATTAGTGGCATCTTTTCCCGGGGCTGAAGGTGAACAGGCGGGAAGTGAAGGAGAGTAGTCTGGACTCTGAGAATTCCCTTTTATTCGCATTATTATGGTAATGACACTGAAAAGCCGAAAAATGTCAGGCTTTTGTAACAGAAGGTTTGTCCGCCTGGTCCATTCATTGATTACGCCCCGCCTCCACGCCCCACCCTCCCATCCACCCCCGACCCTCTCTAGACGGAGCTTGTATTTGTCGAGCATCCCTCTAGAGAAAAGTTAGTGGCTATTCGTACCTTCGGACAATGTTTCTACCAGCTTGTGCTCATCGATGTCGAATAAAGGAAACGTATACCCTATTCCCCCCCCCCCCCCCCCCTCACTAACTATCAAATTTGCGTGAACAAATACGACTGCTATAATATATGCACATATTTAGTACATAGTTTTGAATTTTTTGCTAATTACAATTATATCACTTTAGTCCTGCAAGTGGTTTTCTATTCGATTTGACGTCCTGTTAGTTTATATTGTAAAAGTTGCAAGTGTAAGAAAGTGATCCTTTTCTGATATTGTATATGTATACATAGATCCATCGAAGGTAATGATCAAAAGAGATATAAAAATATGAAACGAAGGTCTATCGCTCAAAGTCAGTTTGCGCTCGAATTAACTAAAAGCACTTGCTCGATACAAAATATGAATAAAGAAGTTTTAAAAGAACATTTTCGGTCGGTAAATGAATTTTGTCTGGCAAAGGTATCAACTGACAGTTTAGTGCTATATTATGAACAAGAATAATGAAATGATTTCTACAAATCATGCACTACGGTTATTGTAAGCTGATTTCTTCTTCAATTGCTATCTTTTCAAAATTACATTCAATCATTTTTTTTCGAAACGCTCCTGCATCGTACATTTCCATATAAAACGTATGAATTTACGAGAATATGTATTCTAATGTGAAATATTGTACAAATCTTCTATCATATTATGTTATAATATTATGTTATTATATTTTCCAATAATGCTCTACTGATTTTCCATATATTTCGCAGATGTTGATATATAAACTTTGCATAAACACCCCCAGTCTAGTCGGTATCGTATTGCCTATAGAAATGAAGGGGCAATTGGCAATATTTTAGACACAGTGCACTCGATAATGCCCACAGTCAGTAATATATTTCAATAGAAACTTACAATACGCTTGATTTCTTTCATCAAATACTTTGACGATGGGGTAGGGGCAAAGGGGAAGGCAAAGATTTGGTTTAATGTGATTAAAGTTATCAGATAATTACGGTAGAAACGAAGGCCGAGAAGGAATCGTTGTTTCGCTATGCTGCGAAAGATACCACGGCACATGCATCCCGAGATATATTCGTTACAATTATAGCTGCTGCGGCAAAGAACAGAACATCCCCGGAGACGAGAATAAGCGTGTCGACCCGATCGTATGAGCCAGTAAGTGAATTACCGATAATTAGAGGATGGTTTTACGAAGAATGGGGAAATTGGATGCGCGCCTTTCTGAATCTTTGTTAATCAGTTCCATTTTGCAAAGCATCAGTGCCGCAGTTCCCTCGACGACTGAATCGAGAATTCCAGGGCCGCTGTTTCTTCCGGAATTTCTCGTCGCCGTACCTGCATCGTTATTTACATTCTCGTGCCAGTCGACCTTTACTTGGATCAATGATTGGACAATACCAGTTAATTCAATAACGTTGCTTCACTTGCCATCTATTTCGGTTATTTATTTGATCATTGCATGTCTTAAACGACTTATGACTTATAAGCTCGAAGCGAGAATTCAGTGCACGTGTGTCATTTGTAATGGAAGTTTTTCTAACTATTTCATATTTCATGAGGCAATTAGAATTCTTATTCATTTGTCACTCTCCTTGCCATTTTATTTTCGTCCGAACCATACCTGCCGTCCAACCCTTACTCGTTTATGGTTTCTCTTGCAGCGATATCGAAATACGACATCGGTGCACAAATGTCTACTACGGACATGCAGCAATAAATATAATCCGTTCTCGACGTATGAGTACTGCTTTCCCGTTTCACCTTTAATTTTCCACGGAAAACTGTTTTAAACTCTGACAGGAAGAAAATGTGCAACGGCGGTTCGATCGAAATAAAAATAAGCAGCTTGCAAAATAACGAAGGAGACGTTACAGCAGAACGAGAATAGCGAACAAATGCCAACGAGGAATCATTGCTAAAGTAATTTTAGTTTATCGTGGGATTGCGGCCCTGGAGAGTGGATCTAGCTCGGTCCGCATCCGCAGAAGGGTGGTTTTAATTACCCCTTCCATTACTGCAAAACCAACCCCGTTAGTGGATTCATTTAGTCACATTACCAGACCACCCTCCTCCCTCTACCAATCTACCCTCTTTCTCTTTCCCTGGCTCTTTCTCTTTCGTTAACCAGTGGTCGGTGCATGTTTCAAATCAGCATTCCGTCTCTCTTTTCAAGTCCTTGATACAACTTGTACATACATCTCCTCATGCGTCGACCCATTGCCGTTTTTGCACCTACCGTAATAATTATCTCAATAATTTTCACCATTTATTCTCAATTAAACACGACATATGACCTTCTGAACAATCTTAGAGAATTTTTACAGTTTACATTTCCTATTACTACATACGTACTATGCATAGACTTGCGAATGTTTCTGTATTTTTTCAATCGGTATTGCCCCTATTTTATTTTACAGATGACGAAATGCAATTGTTTAAGGTTCTGGGGAAAAACTGATGACACCTTGATAAGTGGAGCAAGACCATGTATAGTTTAATGAAATATTTCCAGCTTGATTTAAATCGTTAAAGACGTTTGAAACAAATATAAATGAAATATTCGATCTTATGCCGTCACGTGAAGTTTATTTACAATGTTAGCGAAATGCAGAAACCTTCGCCGATTTGGACATTGTTTAAACTTCGAAGAATTTAATTCGAGTAGTTTTGAATTGATTAAAAGCAAATAAATACAAGGTCGGGTATTCTCAACGGAACGATTCATTTTCCAATAACAGATTTTGAAGTAATTCATTTGTCATGACTTAAATACTTATAATTCGTATAAAAATTCAGATAAGGCAGTAATTTTGTTGCATCGCTGATATCGAAGCTGTTTGAAAACAACATCTCAAGAAACGTAGCTTTGACAGTCGCGTCGCTTTTTAAACGGTGTATATTTCATGAAATTTTGGTCTTTCCCCTTTGACTATGCATACGTATTGCGCGATGATTTTCTGTCGAATAATATTTGCAAACATGCCCCTCATAATAATTGCATTTCATGCAATTGATGTCTATTATTCTTTCCTACGCAAAAGATCAAACATCTAGCGCGTTTTTGTCCTGCCGGTTTTTGTTTTTTAAGTTGAGTCTGTGTTGTGCGACTTTCTGTGGAACGTATCTACATCATAAAAAGAGACCCGACAATATATTATATTACAAAGTACCACTTGCAAAAAGAGTTTTGCAATTAACTTTATACATTACTCGTCAGCAGTAAAAACTGGCTAAATGATACTTTCGAAAAGTGGCTTGGACGTGGTGGGCCAGTATCATGGCTCTATTGGGGTGGTAGGAACAAATAGGTTATCGCACTTCAGTTGAAAGTATAATAGAATTAGGTCGACGAATAAGTAGTGGATATGCAAAAGTAACATCTGAAATGCTAATACATAACATATTTGAGGATAGCCACCTTAAGTTAGACTAATTACTAAATACACAAACGCGCGCTCGAATACACACAAAATCGGTTCTTTCTAAAGGTACTGTGCACATTGGATAACGCTAATGCCGGTCAAGCATACATTTTTTAAGTTAACGACTCACCGGCAGCTTATAAAGATACACCTGTGTATTGGAAAACGTCTGAATATTAGCTACACGACTCGGCAGTATAAAATATAGGGCCCATTTATAAATTTAAATTCGTCTGAAATATTTTTTGATGTCTCCGCTAATTATAGAAATAATCACGTGTAGACATTTGAAATGGACATAGTGTATAGATTACGTTAAAACATAGATTTCAGTGGGCATCGTTCAGGGTGGTTCGAAAGTAGCGAAACGATTGGAAATCAATTTTCAACCATATATATTAAAAACTATTATTTATGTAAACCCCTTCGCGACTTTTGCTCCACTGTGCAGATAAAGCTATTTATGCATTTATTCGGATACACTAACAAAACAACGAGCAACGTTTTTAAAGCGAAAAACATCAATTTGACGCAGTGAATGTTTTGCGTTCAATACAGAGAAGCAATGTATATTACGTATTCGTACAGCGTAGAGCCAGACACAAGCGATAGTAATGCTAACTGTTTCTTTAACGACTTCGAATGAAAGGGGTTTATAGGGCACAATAAAGTGACGTAACATTACTCATATATATCTTTTCTCTATGTTATGTAGGATAAAAAGTATTCAGAATATGTGCTTCCAAAAAATATTATTTTTACATTTGAATTAATTAGGAATAATCATGTTTAGAACTTTCAGAAGAGTAATAACTTATCTAATTAGAAATAATATACATATAATATCTTTGTATTACTCAAACAGATCATGCTTTTAAAGAATGAGTACCGACCAATGAAGCAGTTAATATTCTTATTACGGTATCGATTATTGCTACTCCTATTGTACTGTACTATACAGGCCCAATCACGGAACTGGGACGGGTTATCTCCAGTTTTATTCGAGAAAAAGTTGACCGATATAACAAGGAGATATTTTCCTATGACTTTACTCGTTTCATGTGTATTAGGGCGTTTAAAAAATGTTAGCGAACAGTTTTTAAACATGGAGTTATAACACAGTAGCTTTACGTAGATCGACTCTTTGAAATATTCTGCGCGAAAAAGTATATCGCACGATGTTAAAGAAAACCGATATCTGCGTTTGCATTTTTCCGTCAACTGAAGCAAATAAATAATTCGATAAGTAATAAAAAGTATCAACTCCCATTTATTTCTAGATTGTTCAAACATACAACATTGCTCGTGTTAATTCTGTTATTAAAATCATAAATAAACAACTTGTAAAGTATTTATTACTTGATGGCAGATTGTTTAAACATCTGTAAAGCATATATTTTATATGAAGTTAGAAATTTCTCGCAAAATATTGCTCTTTTAACATTGTAATTTAATACCGTTTCACGTAGAATTTTTCGAACAATCAATTTATGTAAGAACAATATACGGTTGTATTTTGGAAGTGCGTTGTTGCACTTATGAAAAAAGCGAAGGCATGGCCGAAAAAGCCCTTCTCATGTCGTCAACTCTTTTCTATATCTAACCAAACTCGAGATACAGTCCGCTCAAATTCTCTCACCCACCTCTTATATTATAATAATGTTCCATTTCTCTAATGAACAAATTTTTGCCAGTAATCTCTTGCAATTTATATTAAATATTGCACGGGATACTCTATAAGTATCCCGTAATAAGGCAAGACATAAACAGAAGATGATTGTTCTAGCTATTACTTGAAAACACTAAAAGGCTTTAGTAATAACGTTTAGTCAGAGTGTGTAGAATATCAAGTAACAGATTCTAAGGGTAAAAAATCAGTTACAATTGGAAGCAAATTACTTTGTTTATGTAGATAATATTATTATTTTACATTGAACACAATACTGTTTTGAAATTTTTGCCTATAGAATTAGTATTAATCGGAGACGAATTCTGTAAGATATCGCGCTTAAAGCAAATCACATCTGAAAAATTAATTATTTCTATTAAGAATATTATAAATGCGCAGGGATCTACTAGCCGCAATATACATAACATTTATTGTACCGATAATATCCAGAAAGGGTTTTTCATGTATAGCTGAAATATATTTGGGCAGACTATTGAAAAAAAATAATGAAATTTGCAAAATATGGATATCCGGAATGAGGCTTGAAAACTACACAGTTGTACAAGTGATTAAAAGTTCTCAGTTACGAGTCGAGGGCAGAGGCGCGGTTACGAACCGGTGCCGATTTCATCACCGGAAGCCGTTTAAGATGGGGAATGCGTGGACGTACCAGAGCTTATTTTAGTACTGGGAGCCACTTCCTACTGGCTATTGTTAATAATGTAACCTGGTAACTTTTAATAAGTCCACCTTGAGCGGTTAAAGGTTTGTGAGACGTTACTGCAAAACGATTGAAAGTTTCAAGCGAAAGTTTATATTCTTAATTCTTTGGCCTTTGCAGTTCGTTGTGTACAGATTGTCGTGGAACTAAGTATCGACCTTGCTCAATCTTTACGGATATAAGAACAGTTTAGGTTCAAAGATGCCCAACGGTAGATTTATATACCGTATGGTAATACGTGTGTAAGCAGTTGCTCGAAAGGGACTAAAACCTGATCTCGCTGGGCATCGGTATGGCTAGGTGGCACCGACATGGTACGAAACTGGTGGATCCATGCTAAGCGCCGAGAGCGGCTTCCGTGTCCTTCTTATGCTCAAAAATTAGTCTAAGAAGATAGTGGAGGCAAGTGATCGTTAATGGGAGTCGAAAGGTTCTTCTGAAGGGACTCCCATAGCAGAAGGGGTCCTCGACTGCATGCACTCTCGGTTACCAAATAAGGGCATAACAAAAGAAACGGAGACTTCCTACGTAACATTCTTTAAGTCTCGCAAACGAAGCCCTCTTTAAATGTTAACGATTCTGTCTGTTCGATTGAAGGCACTGGATGTTAAAAATAATTCATGTCGTCAGAAACGTCAAAATTGGCGTTGGTATTTTCGTTATTGGTATATTAGTCATTGTTGAACCACTTGCAAGGATAAAAAAAAACGCGACAGGTTATTTTCGTACAGAACAAGTAACGTGACCTGAATCGAACTACTATTTCTCTTTTAACCAATGAACAATTGTCTATTCGATGATACAACAAAAAATGTACGTGCAATTAAAATTGACAAATATAGAAATCTGAAAGGATGTATAATATATTAAGTAAAAATAAATATCAACAGATTTGTTAGAAAGATAATAATTAGGCGACCAATAATTTTTTATCTTAATTTTCATTTATAACATATCAAGTGCTTCAGAGTACATTCGTATACATATAATTAACCCGATTGCCAATAAACTCGAACTAATTACGAATTGGAACGGTTTCATTGGTTTAAAATAAAACGTTACAAACAAAATCCATTTTAATGGATAGTGTTCCGTGGGGAAAATTGACCTTGGACGTGTAGACTTCTGAACCGATTTGTTTCGATGTGCCGCAAATTCATGTAGGGAAGGATACCCCATTCCAAATTTGCCTCTTTCCATATGACAAACGGAGACATACAGAGTGTCCCTCGTAACACTCTTCACGATTTTGCAAGTACCTGCGACAATCAGACAAAAAATATTTTTAACAAAAGTTGATCAGTTTTCGATTGGATATAAATTGCAATAAAAAAAGTACAATAATTTTGTTTGTATTATTATTGACAAGGCCACCTTAATTTTTTAAAATGGCACTTCGTATTTTCGACTTAACAGTATTATAGTCCGTATCAAGACGATTTTAACGACCTAGCACACCGGGGTCTTCGGATGACCTTGTCAATAATAATGAACAAAAATTTTCGATCAGTCTTTTATTGTGTTACTAACATATTCTGTTGTCAGATTATTACAAGTACTTGAAGAATTGTGAAAAGTGTTACGTGGGTATATCACCCTGTATATCTCTACAAATGAAGAGTTTGTACAAAATTTGTGACATTCCATTGTGATTTGAAAACATTATACGGGGTGAGGCACTTAACTCGTTCGCTAATTATTATTAGCATTAGGACAAACAATGTTTAATACTTTTTTACTTACACAATTAATGTTCTTCAGAGCAGCTGTAAAACAGATGGAGCATTCCATTTAAAGGAACAAGATTGACCTTCGGATCTCCTAAACGCCTCCAGTTATAAGAAAAAGTAAAGTAAACCACACGATCTCCCCTACGATACCCTGGAACTTCCGTATTTAACAATTACTTACTAGGTGTATAATTCGTGTTGGGCAAGTTAGGTGCCTCATCCAATGTACCCTAGCGACAACGCTATAGCGGGGCAAGAAATCTAAACAAACCTTACAAATTGGCTATGCAAGACGTCGATCAATAGCAATTTAGGCTTTTTGAGGGTAACATCGCCTTTGAATTAATCTAAAAATGCCGAGAGCAACAGAAATTTCTAATCAAATACGCCATTTAATTGTTTCGGACTGCCATAAGAAGTTAAGTTACCATGTGACAGCCCAGAAGTATAGTGTTTCGAAAAGTGAAGTAGAAGAAATTTATAAAATGTATTTATTATACAATACCGTGGAAAACTTAAGAGGGCGTTGACGCAAACAATGCAGTACCACTATGCAAGAAGACTGTCGAATTGTCCAGAAATGTTAATCGTCAATCGTTACTGTGGCAAACGTTGTTGAATTTTGGATAAATAGCAAATGAAAAATCAAACGAGCTATAGATTAATTAGCTTTAATGTTCAAATATTTGGTCATATTCTGATCGTCATTGTTGATCGTTTCATTTGATGAAAAATAAAACAGAATAAAGTACAGTGAGCTTAATTCGCCTTGTTAATAAATAATAGATGGAAAATTTAGAAATATCTGAGTGTATAAAAGTATGATGCCGTTTGGATAGAAATCCACTGGCAGAAATCTTAGTTTCGAAAAAAATGCAATTAAAAATATTTTTGGTATCGACACTTTTCGTAATAGGGTCATTCCATGCCAAATCGATCACTTTTGGTCGTAACCACCGGCGATTTGGTTCTAAATGAAATATGTTGTAGTCCATGTTAAATTAGGGGGGGATTTAAGTCATGATTCTGGCGGCTTACAATTTGTTTAGAAAATACGGGCCTTTAAAGTTTGCAATTTTATCCACTTTTACGAAAACGGGCTTCACTTTGGAATTTTTATCTCAGGAACTGTTTGTCCGATTGAGCTACTTTCGCTGTTTTATTCACAAAGGATTGGGCTAGTATAAACTAATTTTTTCAACCTCGATTATTAACTTTATAATGTCGACAAATATAAACAAATTCTTTTTTTACGTTTTTCTCGATGGTAAGTGACTTAAGTTTTGAAAAAATGTGGCCATATTCCTTAAAGTTTCCCCTTCGAAATGAGACGTTCAGAATGATGGAGAATTCAAAATTGGCGTGCGCTCCCATTATTATGGTCGGTTGCCTATACCCGCTGATTTCAAAGTAATACCAGCAGACATCGTATACGACTAAATGACCATTTTTATACCTCGAGAACACTATTAGTAACCACTCTTGGCCAACGATACCTTTTTAATTAAATTTTTAACCCCGAGGTGACGCGGAAGAGATGCATTTGTTCGGTCATCGGTTTGGAAGCCATAAAATCATCAAACTTGTTGGATTCCAGAAACATGCATGCAATTTGGACATTATTAAAAACGGAAAATCTGTTTATTACGTCCCGACCAGAAGACCACTAGTTTACGAGTGGTAGTTTACAAAGAACATTTTCTAAAATCTGTAATTGGACCTGGGAGTTATAACAGTCATTTCTAAATTCTATATAATAAATCTTCATTATTCGTAGAAATAGAACTCCATTGTTCCTTCAACATAACAACACTTTATTTATTTAACAGTTGTACATATATTAATATTCAGTTCTCCTACTAAAAATATGACAAACTCGTTTGATTAGATTCGAGTCTCTAGTTAATGCAACCATGCGAATTGCACTAAATAATTGACGAAAAAAGCAAAAGGTGCTTTGGATAACTATAATCTATATAGTTTCTTGAAAATAATGGCGATGAGTTTTTTCTACAGAAGATTGAGGAACTTGCATAATTTCATAATGTTTATATAACATTTATTATGAAGTGAAACAAAGCTCCGTTTTCAATTTAAAGATTTTTTTAGGTAATTTAGGAGTTATTATAACTGCAAGATTATGTACTGTACACATTCTTTAAGTAAAGTCGTAAAATAGAGATACTAAGCAACAAATCAAGGAAAATAATATATTTTATATAGGTATTTATCATTGGATTATCGCATATATAGTGGGACAAAATGAAAAAAAGTAGTTTTTGGCCTATAAAGCTAAATTTTCAAATTCGAATTTTTTTTACCCCAATGTCCAACGATACAATAGGGTAACGATACAATAACGATACTGCGCGGCGCACAGTGGAGCGGCCATTTCTCGAAAAGCTGGCGAAAATTCAATTTTTGAGGTATTCAGCAGCTTGTTTTCAATACAGCAGATTTGTTGTATATATATCAATGCATCTAATGCCGCTTGAATTTTTTAGATATATTGATCGGTTACTGAGATATAGGCCGTCAAAGTTGAAGAAATTTCATGCTCCTTCGTATTTTGAAAATTGCGTCAGGGAAAATCTATGTGAAACATTTTACCATTAAAGAAGGTGTTATAAACATAAATTTTCCACAGAAATAAAGAAACAGATTTTTGAATTTGTTATTGTAATTCCGTTTCCAATATATCATAAATCTTAGCCATATCTTAATGAAGAGGAAGGAAAACAAAGATGTTATTCACGGAGTTTCACGCTGGGCCAAGTCTCTTGATGTAAAGTTGCATGTCACCTATGATATCCAGTTGAGAAACTTTGCCCCTGTTTGCCCCTTTTTAAGATATTTAAATTGAAAATATCAAGTAAGGGTATTCTTTCGGTCTGTGCCATTAGAGCGTAGCGGTGATATCTCGTGCCAAGGACCCACTTCCGTCGAAGCAGGTTACTTCGCGAACGAACATTAATTGTTTTTCGTCATAAGTAATTGAACACTTTAATCCATTCGGATAATGAACACGCGTATTCATTACACGTTATTAGGCGACTTACTAGGTTATTTGTTATTCACGAATAACGTATAATTGCACATTATTCTTAATTTAAGACGATGTAACGTTGCCGCACGTTGCCCCTCGATGCACCCGACCACGACCACGACCGCGCGCGCTGTACGGCCGCTCTCGTTGGCCAGTGTTTTCGAAACGTTCGTATGCAGTCGCATACTTTCGAGATCTCGACGAGTTCCTATTTCGAGAGCTCGCTCGATCTCGTTCGAGTCTTTCCGTCCCGGTCGGAACCCGCCTCTTGACATGCTATAACTTTGAATTCAATCGGTTTGTCACATCTTTCATATTTCTCGTAATCTTCAGCTAGTTTCACTTGAACCCGACATACTGTAATACTCGTATCCTTCGAATGTGTGAATTCGATTATTTCAAAACCGAAACCTCTTACATACAAAAATTCAGTATCCATGCTGCACATATAAAATGTACAATAATCCGAAAATAATCGCTCCGACTTCTTGAAACGGACAAGGTGTATTTCATTAACGGCTCCTGTATGCTGAACGCCCAATGAGCATTCGTTTGATCAGTAAGGACGACAGACAGAGTGTGAATGAGCTAATCAGTTCGCGGTAACCGATGTTTGTACGTGAATGTAAACCCCGGTTCGGACACGTCCATTAATTTAGTCGAGTGGCAAGCAATTCCGTGACTTACGCTGTGGGAACAATAAAATTTAATCGAGTTTTCTGGTAAAAGAATTCGGTCGGGTAGATCTTTTCTTTTGAAAAATCAATAATACCAATTCCAGACACTTTCTAAGCACTACGCCGTTTAGGAGCAAGAGGCCACTTGCTACTCGACTAAATTATAGGATGTGTCTACACTGACCTTAAGCCTCTCGTTCGGTCGCACTCACACTCATTGTCGGTTTAGAATTAAAATCGAACATCACACGAGCAAATCTGTTCACATCAGATGCCTCACGCGGATTCGAGTGCTTAAGTAAATAGTATAGTAAATTAAATTTAACCGAGCATACGCGTAAGTATCCTTCGTGGAGTTTCACGCTTGCATATTCGCAAGAGTTACACTAAAATGCTAAACACAATTTTGTACAAATGGCAGACAATGGGCCAATTTTGACCCGCAAGTAATGTCGGTTTTTTAAAGGGATGAGATGATTGTTTCGATTGTTTCTGTAGTCACTGTTTATAGTAAATTCATAATGTTATGAGTATATATTATGGCATTGGTGGCGAACCTTTCTCTGTGTGCGTGCCAACAATTGATAAATAATATTTATCGACAGTGTTTGATATGGGAACCAGTTAACAGAAAATTAATTATTGTTGAAGTTCATTGAGTTAAGTTTAAAAATTGATATAAAATTTCATTAGGATAAACTCGTAACAACATACACATTGTCGCGTATAAATCAATGTCCATTATTTGTTTCCGAATTTTACGAAATATATACCGATGCGAGCAAAAATTGCCTTTGTTGATTAGTTCCTTTCGTGTAAAACGAAATGTTACTTTTACCTATTGCAATAGTTAAAGAAAGTTTGAATAATTTATCTACGTATAAAATGATATCATCTATAAGTCGTTGACGTGCCAGCAGAATTTCCATAATTGTGACCTCTGCAATTGCCATTTTATAGAGTTATAGAGTTATATAATTGGCTTATAAAGTTTCTTTACAGTTAGAGATCGAAAATAGTAAATAATGTTCCAGTTAATTGCATTTTACAAAAGACAACTGCAATCGTCTTTAAACAAGTGTAGTCATTGAGTCTAGACAGTAATGTTTGTTAACGCACAAAATACCAAGTGGTTACTGGTTGAATGGGTCTCTAATTTTGTGCCCATCATATTGTCATTTTCAGAATTACTGTTAAAATAATTACTTAAGCATTCTTTAAACACCAAGCAAATTACTTATGAAACTGCTCATTTGCAATAGTTTTTGTAAATTTTAACGGAATATATATTTGTTTTAAATTCTTTGTTCCCTGATACATTCAAACCGTACAGCTTTGGACTATTTTATAGGTTTTTATTAGGTGGGTATAAATAAGTTGGCTACATCACGAATGGTTTCGTTTAGAGAGGGGTAAGTTTCATAATAATTATTTTTTCCTGAAGGTAATTTCTTGTTATTCATTGGCGTTGGCTTTTTTACCCTTTGATTGAAGCTATTATTACTTTGAAGAATATTCGAAATTTTGAGTCATGTGAAAGAAAGTGTAAGAAAATAAATGAGTTGGAACATCATTTTTGAGTACTTCGTTATTAGATTGTTACGTATGGAGAACATTTCTCATACGCCGTTCTCGACGCGTTTTTCGAGCTTGCGTCTGGAATAGAAGACGTCCAAAAATTCCTTTTCGGTTATCGTATACAAATAATGGGTGGCCTAGCTGCATCGTGGCAGGCGTAACCCGACAAAGACGCGTTGGTTTCCTTATATCGGGAAATTGGGGGTTGCTGGGATGACTCTGAACAACTTTTTCGTTTACCAAATTGTTGGTTGAACTGTCGTTTTTCAATTATTAACGAAAAATACTGGGCAGTCAGAGCGCCCGTGGCTCTCAACTTCGCTCGGTCGTGGTTGTAAACTACCGCATTGGCACAGCGTGTTACATCGTCTTAAATTGAGAATAATGTGGAATTATTCGTTATCCGTAAATAACATATGAACTAATGAGTCGTTTAACAAACTGTGTTCGATACTTTTATTCGTTATCCGAAAGGAATAAAGTGTTTTATTACTTGTGTAAAGGGAAAAGTTGTTCAGAATCACTTCAGCAATCCCACATTTCCCGATGTTCGTGTAGTTACGGAAGACTCTGTATACTTGTTAGACAAAGTTTCAGTTATTGGTTGAGCTCAAAGCGACACGTTACAGTGGCTTCTGTATTTAGTAAATATGTACTCTGTGTTTCTGAAAACATCGGAGAAGCATTTCTACCATTGTAGACATTTTGCAGGCATTGGACAAGGTGAAGTATACGGGTCTGCTAGTTAAAATTAAAAATCAATTTCCTCATTAATACTAGCTTCTTTTGAAGTCATACCTGAGCGATAGTTTATTCGAAGTAAACATTTGGCATGTCACCTCTGATCTCTGTACATATATCCAATACGCTGCAGTGTACCACACAGCAACGTGCTGGGCCTGTTCGCCATACTTTATACTAGGGATAGGTTCGAAACTAATTTTTAAATTGTCGAAACTCAAATCCGAAACGTTGTATGGTCTCGAAACTCTGAAAACTCGAAACTCTCGAAACTCTCGAAGCACTCGAAGTGCTGATTTTATTTTGTAAGAGGAATATTCTGATCCTTAATTCAAAATCAATACAGTAATGTTTCGATTAGTGTACCTCGCTCGGGACCGAATGTGAACACTAATCGTGTGCAGACACGATTCTCGAGCGAGTTCGGGCCCCCTTTGATGTTGTGGCAGCCGAGATACGGGGCAACGTTCCAGGGAAAAAGCAAGTTTAAATACCCGTGTACGTGAGACAACACTACCGCGATCAAAATATAATATTAAAACTTGTTCATGGTTGGTCCGTTTTAAATGAAATTTTACCAAAGTGTTCGTTGCAATATCCTGATTAAAATGATACCAAACACGATATGGTTTGGACAATTTTTACTTATCACGGTATTAATAATTTTAATCCCCTTTATTATTATTTTCAATAACAACTGGGATATGTGTATATTAGTTAATAGCAATAAGGTAATTAGTGGTGAGTTTGTAAATTTGGAAGTAAACTCTCGAATCGAGAGCTCCTTAATTCTCTTAATCTTAAATTGCTATATTTAGATAATGGCAAAATATTGTTGTATCGAGAATTATTCTCGTTCCTGTGACATTACATTCGGTGTTCGTAAGAGTTTATAATTTTCACAGATAAGAATTTATATCAACTTTTTTGATAAAGAAACTACGCAGAGAAGAGAGCTGGGTCATTCATCGCATCAATAATAATAAGTAAATATATGTATTGTTCCAATATATATGATTCTAGTTGTTATCGAAAACAATAATAAAGAAGAATGAAATAACTAATACCCTGATAAGTAAAAATTGTACAAACCATATCGTGTTTGGTGTCATTTTAATCAGGAGATTGTAACTAACATTTTCGTAAAATTTCATTTAAAACGGACCAAAAATGAACAAGTGTTAATTTTTAATCTCGCTTGCATCAGTGTTGGCTCTCACCGACATTCGATCTGGGTTCAGATTACATGCTCGGCGCTTCACGCTTCGCTGGTTCCAGGGGGGGATAGAAAGAACACTAATCGTAGGCAGAATTTTGAACACTAATCGAGACATTACTGTATTTTGAACTGAATCAATATTTTCAAAGTCAGCAGTAAATCTTTATTGATCATAGTTGAAAAGAATACAAACGAAAATATAGCAATTGTAGCCACCCAAATTTTTGCGGCTAAGATGGCGCGAGAACTGTGGTTAGTCGATAGTCGAATATACATTTCTAATTGTATACAGAATTTGTAGTAGTGGTATATCAGGAGTGATACAGTAGTCGAGTAGTTTAGAACAGTAGCAAAAGTAAGAACGAGAGATAGGGCGGCAAAGTAGAACATATTATAGCAGAGATCGAATATTGTACTCCTCCATTCCCCGTTGAAATTTGTGTTAGACAATTAGACAATAAAAATATCACAAGGCAATGGTAAAGAATGTCTAATCCAGAGTCTTGTTCAAGAATACTAACAACCGGACTCTTTATGAATATAATTGACTTCTTTCTTCATCGACTATAGTACCGAATGTACTGAAAAATCTTTCAGAGAATACCGTTAATGGCGGCGGTATGAGGTATTTTTTTGACATTTTGTAAAAAATCTGGATAGCTCGTGTTATCATTCCCAAACTTGAAAATATTACCAAAGGGCGGAAGGACTGACACTTTTAGGTATTTTGGTACTTAGACTCCCTTGTCGGGAGTCTGATAGAAATTCTGTTTCTGAACTCGAAGTCTCGAAATCTCGCATCGAATACTTGGTATACACACGCATCGAACATTCTCGGTACATGCTACGAGTAATTATTCATTCGTTAATTCTATACCTTTCTTTATTTGTGTTTCGAAAGTTTCGAATTCTCGAAACTCGAAACTTTCTCGGTTATCGGGAGTTTTCGAGGTTTCGACGTTTCGAGGAACCCATCCCTACTGTATAGATATACCGCCGACATACTGAAAAAATAGCAACTCCGATGCTGCATCGCACGCTGATGATACAGCAATCTTAGCTACCGATGATAATCCAGACAAAGCCTCGGAAATATTGCAAACTCACCACAACGAAATTGCAGTCTGGTTGGAAACATGGAAAATGTAAGCTAACACGGTAAGTTCGGCACTCGAAAATTCAAAAGAATTTGAAATTTTGGTACAATTTTCTGGACAAAGGAAGGAAAACTCTTGTAAATCTTATCCACCAGTCAGTTTGATTGGTACAACAATACTGTTAAATACCTAGGTGTACACACCTATATACCTTTTAAATGGAAAGCACATATCAAGAAAAAAAGGTAACAGTGTAATGAAAAATAGAAGAATTTATGGCGGCTTTATGGTAAAAAATTATTACTATACAAAACGATTCTAAAACCAATCTGGACATAGCCTGTCCTATATTGGGTACGGCACATGACTGAAATGTGAAATTTATTGTAAGATTGCAGAAGAAAATTCTCAGACAATACTTAAACGCTAATGGGAGTATACCAAATACACAAATTAATTAAGTAACCGGGTTACTACCTGTTACAGAAGAAATAGCTCGTACCAGTAAGCTGTATTCACAGAAGATGCGAGGACCACATAAACAGCCTGACGACAAATCTAATACAGATTGCGCAGATCAAGTTTTTACATCTGCCCACTATTTTTAAGTAAAATAACAAATTAATGTATAAAGCTGCTTCGTATTATAACGTGCGCTCTACACTTTCAAAGTCGATCAAAGTGTATCAAAGTGGGTGCCTAATGTCTTCTTCTTGATACATTGCACAGGAGGGAAGAACAAGAAATATATTCAATATGCGACCCTGGGTTGGAATTTAGTGTTTGTTGAGCGTACACAGTAGTGTGGCACGTAACCGGTGCGCAGAAAAATGATTTAAATATTAAGAACGCCAAGCCACGAATCACCATGAGTTTGAAGGAGGTACCAAATAATTAATATGTTATAACTTTACAACGTAAGTAGTGCTGAACATTTCGCTCTTTGACCTGCATAATAATTATTTTCTTTAGCGAAACAAATAAATAAGGGAGTGCTCCGTGTGAATAAGCAAAAAGAAATAAAAATTTCAAATATGAAGAACATAAGCAATACAAGTAATAGTTCTAATGTTGATATTTAAATATTTACACGGTTTAAATAAGAAAATAACTGTTTTATAAGGCCTGTAAAATTGGTTTTTCGATAGTTCGTTACTATTTAGGCACAATTCGCCCGGCATCGTTTTATTTTGTACGTCGCGACGTACGACATACGACGCGTCGTATGAATTGTCGCCTTTGATATAGTTAGAAGTTTCACTTGTTGTGAAATATTGTGTTGTTATTTTCGTTTTAGATTGTTCGAAAATCGTAACCGTTGAAATGGCGATTGTCGCTACAGGGGTTCAGATTGATATTATTGGAACAAATTCGGTTGAACAAATAACGATCATTTTTCGTGTGCGACCTAGACTTAGTTTTTCATACTACCACGCTGTTCAGCCACGGCATAACAGTACTTTAATACTTTTCAACTTCAATGCACATAGCCAGTACGAAGAAAAAACGCATAGCAGGTGCGAAAATACTATATTACGCTGCTAAAAAGAAAACAGAGAACGCAGAGAAGGAAGTTTTCCTTTACGGAAGTTCTGTACATTTAAATATACTTTGATTTTCGTTTAAAACAATTTTTGATCTTTCAGGTAAATCCTGGAATTCCATGGTGATTAATTCATTAATGTAATTATAACTTCACAGTTTAACGGAAAAGCATTAACAGAATCACTGACTGCAAATTTACTTCCCGCTTTTTCGTACGCAAACCAATTATTAAATCATACTTGGACGGGGGTCCTATAGAAATAAATGCGTATCGTTGAAAATAATGAGAAACATTAATACTGATATGAGCAGCGGGAGAAATAGAAGTGAAAGGTAATGAACGGTGAAAGAAGTGGAGAAAGAAAGATGACGAGAGTATGATGGAAGGGAAGCTGGCAATAGAGCGGTTTCTTGGAGGGTGGAGGGTGGAGGGTGCATACAAAATGCGGTTTCCTCGAGCAGTACCGTCTTCGAACTTCTGAAGCTGAAGGCCTTTACCAGCCCACCCTTCAGCTAGATTGGATGCGTTTAATTACCCCTGAAATATCGTTAATTACTTGGCCTCGGAGCAAGTTCGGGCACGGCTGAAAGTTCGAAACACACGAATTTGGTTGTTCCTTGTACAAACTCGTCCTTTTCCAAACCGGTTTCCCCGATCTATTGATCCGTTGATTTGCTGATCCACCGATCCACCTACCTAACGATCTACAGGATTTCCACTCCTTTTGTACTCATTATCTCGACGGATGCGCTTTTCATCTTCCCCTCCTGCTCCCACTTCTTCTGTTACTCTGCATCTCCTCCCTATCTGCCCTTTCGCTACAATCTTCTGCAAGCCACTTTATGCACACCATCGTGAAAACACAACTATCGCCTACTGCTGACCGATGCATATTCTTCCCGCCATGAATTATCAGAAACTAAAGAATGTTTTACGGTTGCGCTCTGTATTTGGTATTGTGTGTACGAATTGGTGTAATCTGTGCGATGTTTCTGGTGATAAGGAAAAGTTGAGTGGAATGTTTCTCAGATAAGCATTGATTTCGTTTGTATTATGACTTGTTAATTAGTACTAATCAAAGTGCCATATTCTGGAGGTTGATAAGGGTGTTCGTAGTTCGTGGTCTTATTATATAGGGTGTACCACGGAACGTGATCAGTCTAGATTATTGCGTTAGGGGCTTGATCGCTTGTTTGTCTGATGAAACATAGCTTAATGTGATTTAAACTTCAGATACAAATTTGATCCGATCACCTGATTACACTGTTCGACGCGGGTCTGATTTTGAAACCTTTAATATGCGTTTCTTGTAGACTTTAATCTGGCGAATACGAATTTGCAGTCCGTTTTTCCCCAGAACGTATTTTCCATTTTGGAAAATATCAGTTGAGGAAAAAGTCGCAAATTTTCAACTTCGGAAGTGTTTTGGACTTCTGCGGTAATACAGTAAAACCTGTTTTTATGCGGTGGATAGGGACCGCATAAAAAAAGTCGGACTTAGAAAATACATCAAAGATTTATGAAATAGATGAGAGAATGTTTTCAATTAAATTAAATAATTAAATTAGACCGAAAGAACAGAGCATCCCGAAGTCCACAAACATCGTTGTCAAGGAGACCACGTAATCAGAGTTCGTCCACAACATTGTATATGTACATTGATAGGAAACATTAAACTGGTGCTAACGCCGCTAAGATTCGTATACCGCATAAAAATAAATCGCACAAAACGAATCGCACAAAAACAATATCGCATAAAAAAGGACCGCACAAAAACAGGTTTTACTGTAGTTATTCAGTTGCGCCTGTATTGTAATATATATATTTCTACACGCCCTACAATCGCGCCTACGTTCGGTAATGTGCGTGTCGTGTACGTGTGGAACAAGTGCGAATCAGATCGGTATCGATCGCCGAGATGTGTTTAATGGCATAAAATTGTTAAGATAGGTCAGGATCTGTGCAATGACCAACGGCCAAGGACCCACTTTCGTCGAAGCAGGTTACTTCGTGAACGAAAGAATAAGTTTATTTACCTATCTTTTTTTAACATTAATTATGCAAACACTTTTTTAATAAGTAATAAAATACCTTATACGTTTCGGATAAGGAATATAAGTTGGAACAGTTATAAAACGGCTTGATAATTAAATTGTTATTCGTGAATAACTAATCATTACATATTATTATTAATGTAATATTTGCCGTACGTTGCCCCTCGATGCACCCGATGATAACCGCGCGAGGTGGTGCCTGGGCGAGCGCTATACGGGCCCTCGCATTGGCCAGAGTTTTTCGTTAATAACTCAAAAACGAGGCTTCATACAATATTTTAGTCAAGGAAAAAGTTGTTCAGCATCACCTCAGCTACTCGAAATTTAAAAATACTGCGAGACTTACGGGCCACCCTGATACATATATTATATTGCATATAAGCATCTTATTCATTGTGGACGCATGAATTATTTCTGCTTTAATTAGAAATAAGTAGAATAGGCCAATGTCGGTTTTGTAGAATAGGAAAACCATTTCAAAGTCATTTTTTACGTTGATTGGCGCAGCCTATCTGTTTTCAATTCTTTCTTAATGTGCTAGTTTTGCTAAAATATTTCGTTAAATATCCATTTATTATTTGTAACAAATGTACTTCGAAATTCACAACAATGCTAGAACTATACTAAAGACTGTCACGAAACGCATGACGTAGATATAAGGTTTAATAAATATAATAAATCCTTAATTTTAAATAATTTTGATTTGTTCTTCGTAATTGATTTATTAGTAACAGAGTTTTGGAGATATAGATTGTAAATGTATACTTATGAGTAATTTATAACAATTGCTGCAAATTATGCAGGCTTTTGCGTCCATTTTTGGTAAACAATTAAATACTGCGGAGTATAAAAGTGTTGGTGTAGTACGTGATTCAGCATGAAAACGTATGGAACTATTGAAATAATTAACCTACATATATGTATACTGTAATAGTTTTGTGCACTATTGTATTTCGTAAAATAGAATACATTTTTCCTCGAAATAATAATATCAGCCACAATATTCTCACAAATATATCAATAGATAACGCCATAAAATGCAGAATTGGCCGCAAGATAAGAATTCACATCTTGAAATGTAAAAATATGAATTACTAAACCATTTAATTTTGTTTTGTACTTGTAACTGCTTATATAAACTATGTGGATTCTAATAACGTTTAGTAGAAAATTAACTTTGATATTAATGGTTACTTAAATATATCGAACAATAACTCGCTTTATAGAATGGCATTACGTTTACATAATTACCATTGGCTTCTTGAGAAAATGTATTCTCTTCGGGTCCTGTTTTATTCTCCTTTTTTAGGTATTTTAATTCCTCTGTTTAATATGTATAATACAAGGTACGTATCAAAATATATTATCTGAACTGACGAACTTTGAGCAGACATAGAAACGTGTTACGTTACCTATCGTTTTGAGTAAGCAGCACAGATTTAATGTGCTCTGTTATGGACCAGTAATCTTTATGATGGTGATCAAATTAGATTGTTATCGCTGTTGTTTTACAATCTTTTCCACCATCCTTGTAAAATTCATATTACGATAGCTTCTTGAAAAATAAATACATAGATACACGTCTTTCTAGTTCGTAATGAAATCTGTAGCATTTGTGTGCGCAAGCAATTCATATTTTTCGAGGTATGCAAGCTACAGATCATTCAAGACCGGGGGCTTTAGACAAAGCTTAAATCGGTAATTATAATATTCGAAGCGAAACAAATTGAAATTAAAGACATTTTAAATCGCAAAATATCGGGTGCATATAAAGGATAAAGGATGCATGCACTCGTACTCTCACTGTGGATACAAGGTCACTGTTAACTTGCTTGAAATTGAGGGATGCGTTTGAGGTTTGCCCCTGTATTTTTTTACTGTAAATCAGCACGTGTATAAAGTTTATTTAGACCAAATTTTAACGAAATCGAATTATATATGACGAAAATATACGAATTTTAATACGGGTCTGACTGTACACATTTTATAGCCAAAAATGTTTCTTGAAGTACGCAAACACACGGTGTCACGTGTGTGTATTAAATGATAATCGTCAACTTTAGCTTAACTGTATTTTGTGCAGCAGTATTCTAAATATTATAATTTTATAAAATTGTTAATCTATTCATTTCAATTGTATAACTTTGCGAGGAGTAGTTTGATGCAATTGTTTAATTTATTGCTGTTAAGTGAATTATTCTCGATTAAAAAATCAAATACCGTATATCGTTCACAATGTTTTCATACGCTAGAAGATATTCAAACTTATGCGTATAATAGACTTTATGTACTTCAGTACGCTTTAATATTATGTTTATTGTTGTAATAATTTTGTGGATGCAATCAACTGCAAATAAACAAACAGCGTTG
This sequence comes from Nomada fucata, assembly GCA_948146005.1. Classification (NCBI taxonomy): domain Eukaryota; kingdom Metazoa; phylum Arthropoda; class Insecta; order Hymenoptera; family Apidae; genus Nomada; species Nomada fucata. Next base: position 12,403,522 of record OX411282.1, read on the forward strand.
CTTTCTAGTAGCTGACGATTCACTGGTTAGATTGATCAGGGCCGAGAATCTATTCAGTGCACATATTAAAAAGTCAAAGATACGAAGTACAGTAGGACGATGTAGCCATCGAACCGTAACGAATCATTATTTCCATCTCAATTAATATTTTAATCAAGCGCCTGTTCACTACGTTGTTCCATTTACGGTCTTATTAATGTCCGTTTAACCACCCTCTTATAGTACAGCGCCAGTTTTCATTCACACAATAATTGTGAGAATAATACCGTTGTCCAAATTTGATTGACCGTCTGATTTTTTTGTATTACTGATAATGGGGGCAACCGCGAGGTGAAGCATAAGCGAATAAATGTACCTACCAAATTGTTAGAGTTAGGATGCGCTTCAATTTATTTAGAAAAGATCGAATGCTTCACTGCTTAATTTTTAAACATTCACAGACTCAGGTACGTAAACTTTAGTAATTCTTGAACGTCGCAATCAAACCACATGGGTAGGCACAGTCGCCTCGGATAGTAATTTAGCGATTGACATTTATATGGAAACGAAGACGATTAAACAACGATATATGTCAATTTCTGATACTATGAAGAATACATTAGAATTATTATTACACATTTAAACTGTTGGCAAGAGGATGAACATACTTTCCGAGTCGACTGTATATCCATTATCGTTCAAATGCGACCAGCTAAATGGCTATGTATGTATATTAACAATACATAAATGTTACTTAAATGTATTAGTAGTTCCAAAATCACGCTTACGCAATTTCCCACAATAAACCATTGTATACAAATAATTACTGCTTTAGGAACTTATAAAAATACGTAGTGCAATAAATTAAATATACAATTTATTGACGTATTCTACGGGATTAATTACTACTCCTGGTAAACAGTTTTTACCACAATAATAAGAAATTAATTACAAGCCGTAATCAGTAGAGCAGCTTAAAAATAAGTATGTAATAGTGCAAGGTTTTTGGGGTGCAAAATAGTAGTGTGCAAATATAAAATTCTTAAAGTATGTATCCACGGACGATGTTAACGAAACGCGATCACTCTGTTGCGGTCTTGATCGGATCGAACGGTCCAAACTCAAGCCGTTCTAAACAAACGGTGATCGCTCGCCAGGCTCGTAGTGTACGCCGACGGAACCCTATCTTAATAAAAACACATAAGAAAGCAAATATAATGGAATAAATAATTGGCTTTCTTCTTCGTTTTCTAATATTGCGTTTGATCGGAAACGTTTTGTCTGTTCTAATTTAAAAAATTAGTTTCTTCTCACGCTTCTTCTGAACACTTCAACAAGTTTTTCTGCCAAGGGCACCTAATTCGCACTTATGTCGAATAAGTGATAACTTCACTTGCCACTGTGAAATGTGGGGGTACTTAAAAATAATTTATTATTCCTACGTTTGAACATTTTGTAATATTCTGCGTTTGTACGATTCATGTTGCTCGCTCGGTTAGCAGCACGGCTCTGGCAGCTTAAACGTTCGCACTCGCCTCCACACGCACACGCGCACACGCGCACACACCGCCTCCAAATTTAGTGGAAATCGGCGGCACATGCCGATCACACAGGGCAGCATCGGCCCTTGCGTCTACAATGTTATCACATTAAAGAACATGTGTGCGTGTGGAAGAGAGTGCGAACGTTTAAGCTGCCAGAGCCGTGCTGCTAACCGAGCGAGCCACATGAATCGTACAAACGCAGAATATTACAAAATGTTCGAACGTAGGAACGATAAATTGTTTTTAAGTACCCCCACATTTCACAGTGGCAAGTGAAGTTATCGTGAAGTGAAGCGATCGTGCAAGGATACTAAGCCGGCCATAACATCGGCTGTTGAGCATTGCCTAGGACAGGATTCACACAATGTTAAGCAGATTAATTCGTGAACGAATGGGTAAGTTTAACTAGCTTTTTCTAATATTAGTATGCGAATCGTTTCTCTTAAAACATAATTTATCCACCTGAAAAAGCACTGATAAAAAAAAGTATTTTTTTCCTAAGTAATAAAACACTTCATTCCTCTCGGATAATGAATAAACATATCGAACACGGTTATTACACGATTTATTAGTGTATTTCTTATTCACGAATAATGAATAATTCCACGTTATTCTTAATTAAGACGATGTGACATTTGCCGCATGCTTTCCTCGGTACCCTCGATGCCCCCATCACGACCTACCGCAAGTGATCGGTTCGCACCTGAGCGCGCGTCGGCCGATGCCCGGCGGGCGCTCTCATTGGCCAGTGTTTTTCGTTAATAACTCAAAAACGAAACTATGTATGACATTATTACCAAGGAAAAAGTGGTTTATCTACACCTCAGCTACACCCCAATTCCCGATGTTTCCTGAGTCTTCTGACACCCTGTATAAAGATCAATACAAAAATTATCGTTTCATTCTCGTGTGAAGGGGGATGCCTTATACTGTTCCTTTTCTTCCTCTTTATAAGGTTTGAACTGTTGTTTATATGAGAACCGATAGGGCCCCGCACGCACACGAGATTAGTCGTCTATGCTTTCGGTCAGTCCGTTAATTTGCATACTGTTAGTTCCTTCAGACCATTGCGATAGTAAGGAAGTCACTCCTAGTGCGTGGTTAATAAAGTATATTATAAAATCAGCAACGAGAAGAGTTATTTAATAAACCCATTTCCAACACTACGCGCCTACCTGAATAAAAGCTTACAGTTCCGTATAAAAAACAAAGGCCATCATGAAATCTAGATTTTAGGCAACCATAACAAGCAGGGTAAGATTTATCTTAAATATATTTTTAAACCAACTGTAGTTTGCGAAATAATTGCGCGAGAAACTTCAAATGGGACACCCTCTATAAATCTGACAATGCGTGTCGGATTATCTGGCGGCATTATATCAAGAATTCGTAATGAAGAATAGTACAACAAGTTGCAAATTGCATACTGCAAACGAAAAACAAAAATTACATGCGTTGCCATTAGTCAAGATATTCCGGCAGAAATATCGCCGCATTAAGACATCGACTTTGTTAGCCCAATGATATTAATTGCGAAATCAACTGTTGAAGTTATTATAAATCATTTTTTTTAAATAATAAGTTGTAATAATTTTCCAATCCTTAATATGTAACAAACATATTACTCACAAGGGCGAACAAATAGTTTGTTTAGTGTGCGTAACCTAGCAACTTATTCGATAAATTTGTACAGAAATGCAATAGAGTTTGTTATTCTGTTACAGGCTCAGAATTGTAGATGTTTTGTAACTTCGAAACTAATTGTATTCATGGTTTTTATGTATACTATATGCGTCTGAAGGCCGACCTCAATTTTTATGGATGGACACCCTGTAGATGTATCTAGCTTAGTTGATCAATCATGGTAATAACATAACAGTATAACTACTTTATTAACGCATTTTTACATGTAACAAATTGTACTTTACAAATTTGTTTGATTTCCATTCAAGACATAATTTACAAAAGCAACAAATTGCCGGACAAACTGCTACTTAAAATTTCATTCATGCATATGTCTTGTGAGTAAGTGTATGTTAGGCACCGCATCTCTAGTCGAGTGTCAGGTGTACCATCTGCAATAGGGTATGCATCCTGAATATTCCAATTCACAATTTCAGGACGAAGCTAGTTCCGAAAATTTTCAGGATGAAATTTTAGCCACGAGGAAGATTAACAGTTGTAGATAGTTTAAAAATATTTTTAAGGCTTTGTATGTTGTTAACTTAATAGATATAGGTAAGTATTAATGTTAATTGGTGATGGTATTTAGTGTTATTGACAACGATTGATTTAGATATGCTTTATTTATTATACGTACTACAATATCACATATGTTTACATATGCATATAACGGAAGGGAATAATAAACAATCTATATGTATTATGAAAAACGAAAGAAGAACTAAAACGCGTTACAGCATTTACAGCGCCCTATGCAAGAGGCGCCACAATATTCAAATGATGGAAAACTAGCGTTGATTAATAGAATCCAATCGGAAGAGTTAAATTTAGAAGGGAATTACATATTTCATATACGTAATATGATATATGTAAGACTAATATTGTAATATTATATGATATTTCCAGTGGGCGAAGTTTGTTAAATTTATATATGGACACCATGTAGGATGTAGTTAGAAACAAGATTTCTATCCACCAAGGTACTTCTACATCTGTTATACAATTGCAAGTACATGTGACAGAAAGTAACTTTATCGACGGACATTTTTACAATTTCATATACTTTATTACAATGCACACAAGAAATTTATTATAGTAAAATGGAATTAAAGACGAGCATGCTTTTATATTACTGACTCCTTTGACTGTTCAAATAAAAACATTTCTGAGAATCGAGTAGAAATCCAATTTCATAAAGGTTAATTGCGATATATTACGATAAGTAATTGCACAGAACCTACTCCAAGCCTAGCCCCTAGTGTACTTTGCATTCACATATTTAGTGAATTGACAGGTCGACACAATAGGCATGGTATGGATTGCACTTTTGTATTTGGAGCATATCTACCATCTTCCTTTTCACGAAGCAACACATACTGCTCTCCCCTATTCTCTCTTAGCATACCACTTATATTTTTTTTTGCGAACCTGTGACACAGTGAATCTATTTTTCGATTGCCTTGGACACTCGATACAACTGCCCTATAGAATAGTAATACTTGATGTTTTATCTTACATGCCATAATATTTGAATTTAAGTACATATTTAAAATGGGCACAGGAAATACAATGGGTGATCCGATTATTCTGAACAGATGTAAAAATATTTTTATGACTTCAATAATAGCGCAGTGTAAACTTTCTTGTGTTCTTAACGTACAGAGTGTCAAAAAACAGGGTCCACGACTTTAACAGTTTATAGTACTCATCAAGAAGTGCAAAAAGAGTCCAATCAACATGAATCCTGATATCAATCTTTTCGACCGAATGACGGTTTTTATCATTGGCGAACATTTGATGTCGTCAGTGAATTTCTTCATTTTTCTTGACACTCTCTATAGATACACGATTTCACTATATTTTTATATAATTGCGGGAGTGTTTTATTTAATTACTATACAGTGTGACCCATACATGTATCTATGTGACATGCTATCATCTTATGCTATTGTTGAACATTCGTAAGCGTGACTTGATACTGGCGATCTATGTGTTTGTTCTTGTTGATTATTGTATATTTTTACATCTTTAAATATTAGTGTACGTACATACACACGAGTTTTAATTTTGCGCAATTTAACGGATGCACTTAAAATCGTTGGCATATGTCATTGAAAGCATAACATTAAGTTGTGTAATAAAAGCGGTATGATTAAAAGTATATTTTAAATTACACATAGCGTGGGCAACAATGTTTGCTAAATTTGTTCTCTGAAGGAGTATTCAATTATTTTTGTAACGTGTAAATCAGAGGCCCTACTTTCACCTAAATTTCTATGAATTCCTAGTATGAAAAATGGGTTCCATATGGGTGCCAACTATGTTTATTAAGTCGTGCTATTAAACAGTACAATTGGTAAAAAGATAGTATATGTATACATAACTTATACGAATATCTCATTTTTATGTTTGCAATAAAAAGCATTGCATTAATAAATTGATAGATTTCTTTGCAATCAACAATTAATAAATTATATTTCTTACTCACATAGCCTATAGTGCATGTATTTTGCAATTTAGAATAATTTCAAAAGGCATTTAATTTTGAATACGCGTATACCAATGTTTGGTTGATTGATTGTTTGATTAATGGTAACGTTCTATTGCTAACCGAAATACAAGAGGACGACCGAAAATACAATTTGAATGGTAATCTCCTCATGTAATACACGATCTATTGTGAAGGAAGATAGAGGGGTTGCTGGTGTAGGGTAAACAATTGAAAAGAGAGTCATTGACTGGGAGCCATTGAAAACACGGGGGAACAGTTGGGCTTCTATTAAAAATCACCTTCTGTGAAAACTAATCGCGCAGGCACATGCTCCTCTGACTTGCAGCGTGTGTCATTACGTTAATCCACTATACTCTACATATTATTTTGCTCTTTGTAATGATCAAGATAGAGATAGATTCCCACGTATCACTTTCATTTATATGTTTTTCCTGCAAATTTATCAGTACATTTTTATCAATCAAATTATTAAAAAATTTTAAGCAATTTTTTATTTAATTTAAAAATGTATTGATATCAGATTTTTGCGAAGTATTTATATTTATAATATATTGCCAATTAATTGAAATATAATATTTGTAACAAATTATTTTTATATACTGCGAAAATTCGAAAACATTTTCTGCTTAAATTATGAAAAGTGGAGTACTGTGATTCAGATTCAATATTTAGAATAAAAATTCCCATATGCTTTTATTTGTTCCCACTTCCAATTATCACTTGCTCAGGTATATTAAAAAAAAGTAATATTTGATTTGTTCCATCAGAAGTCTATAGCTTCTTATAACTTTTATATCTTTCGTGATTATTAGCTTTTCTATGCAGACATGTATAAACCACAGGCAAGTGCATACATGTATTACGTTAAACAAAAAGTCAGAAATATATCTAAATGTTAAATTTATCTTACGCGTTATATGGGACGTGTTACACGAATTCGCATTCGTTATACAGAAGTTCAATGTACATTTATCAAGCTGCCCAACGTGCACCGTTCCCGGAACACGTAGCGTGAAATTGATATCGGTGAGGCAGGGAACGTGCTAAGGGTATTGTATAACGGTCTTGTAAAAACTGAGTGAGTGTAATAACTGAAAATGATATGTATATAATGATCTTCCAAGAAACGCCTCATTTCACATTGCCCTATCACAGGCTAAAGAAATACAATGAGGGTGAAGGGAGTTGTTAGATGTCCAATCTTTTATGACTTTTAATCACTAAAAATACTTACAATAGCCAAACCAGAACAGGCTAATCCGAAGTATATCCGCTTCTTGAATCAGCAAGGTTCAACCCTTTTCCAAAATACAAGGATGAATTATTGCATACCTCGAAGTTTATTTAAAGTACAAAAGTTACAGCAATAACGTTAAAGTAACAGCAACACGGAGAGAGCTTTAGAACACAGAACACAGTCGTATATTAGAAGACACAGATGTAATTTGCATGAAAATCTGTCTAAATTTTAAATGGACTAATTTTCGATCGCCTGCATACAATAAAAGCTGCATACAATAAAGTTTCTCCTACCAAGTAGGTAAAGTGATTAACACGCAATTTGTTTGGTGAATGAAGATGTTATGTATTTTTAATGTACTCATAACACATTAAAGTAGGGGAGTGGAGTTCCACATTTCTTTGAAATTAGCAGTACACTGAAAATTGAATCAATATCTAAAGTGAAAAAATTGTATTTACAAAATCAAAGACATGTGACGTCATGACATCAAGGTAAAATCAAGAACGTATCATAGATTCTTCCACACAAAAAAAAAAAAAAAGAAATTGAATTACATACGTAAGGTGATCGAATTTCAATTGGCTGTGTGAGATACACCAGTACGTATAAATATTTACATATGTATACATATATGCATTTCAATTTGCGGATTGATTGTTGTATTGCGATAATAGCTGAGCATTGCATACACAGAAATATGACGAGCCAGGGAGAGGTATATGTAGTTAGTGAGATCGATACATCGGACCACCTGAGACAATCCTTTCATAATCGAACTTCACACCCTTCGTGCCACGGCGAACACTAGCCTTGTCAATATGCAGCTAAAGAATAAGGAATTTCCTTATTTTCTTTTAAGGTTTACCTCCCAGCAACTACTAGGTTATTAGCGACGGAACCGGATATTTTATCTTACTTATATTAGTTTGGGTTCCTTTATACAGGGTGTCTCAGAACTCAGTAGCTGGGGTGATTCTGAACAACTTTCCCACTGGCAGCAATGTTGTTTGCAGCTTCATTTTTGAGTTATTAACGAAAAACACTAGCCAATCAGAGCGCCCGTACAGCCCGCGCTTGTGCACGCGATTCTCTATCATGCTCGGTCGCTGTGTCACTGCGTTGGTTCACGACTACGTGAACCACGAAGCTTCAAATAATATTTTGGTCAAGGAAAAAGTTCTTCAGCATCACCCAGATACCCACCATTTTCGGTGCAAGGGTAGTTGCGGGACACCCTGTACATGTACAGACATATAGGCGGCCATTATTTTCAGATACCCATTTGTTAATCACAAATAGTAATATTAATTACATTAGTATACAGTGCGGTATGCTATTGTTAGGAATTGGTTTGTTGCTTGGAAATTAACATCCGTTAATAACAAAATTGGTATTAAAATTAGACAAACAGTGCACATTAAATTCGAGTAGGCTACCACCTTCTTTACTTTTATGTATATGATCGCTGCTGGGCAGGTCAGTGTTATAAAATGCTTTCGGCGGCTACAACCCATGATATTGAAAGAAAGCACCTTGTATCGAAAGGCACAACGGGAAGAATTCAATCGCTACGGATGTCGAGTTTGAAAGAACCTTGTTACACGCTTCTCGGACATAATTAGACTTTTCGATTACGATGTTAATCTTCATTTAAGAGACAATATTATTAAGCTACATTTCTTTTTAAATATGCGTGGTTTAAGAGTGCCTATATAAAAAGCGGGCCACTCATTTTGACAATCCAGTCAATTTTTGTTTGGTTGCAAATTCAGCACTAACATGTGACATTTGTGAAAATGCTGCTATCATTACTTCTCTGTGGTGTAAGAAATCATTTTCCTTCCGACACATGTTCCGTAAATTCACAGTCTCCATACTATTAATATTGCATTTTTTGTATGATAATTGGGATAAGTAATTCACTAACGGAAAGGACGCAAGTACACTTAATCTTTACTTATTTAATTTGCCGAAATCATTCTCGTCCGATAGCGGTCATATACATAAAAGTAAGGAAACTCAGAGCCTTCTGGAATTTCATGCCTATTACTTCTCTAATTCTTATACCAATTTTGTTATTATCGGATATTGTTTGAAATTCAAACGAACGTTGGCGGCGGCGGCGTTCGCAACCGGCAGCGTTCGTCAAAAACAATTTTTTTGACTCAAAATCGTCTGACGACACCATGGCCCAATAAGAGCCTAGCGCCATTCCGTGTCGTCATTTTCCACCAATGGCACATCGCCCGCTATGAGGACAGAAAAACCGCGCTAAACCTTCGCGATAAAGCGTTTCGCTGGGAACGGGCAGAATTACGAACACCGTTCTCGACGCCACATCGGCGAGCTATCGCTGAGACACACGATCTTCAAACTTCACACTAAATTCTGTCTGCGTTAATTTGTGTCGGTATCGTCTTGTATGTGCTGTGTTGGATTGAAAAATATACTTCGTAAAGGGTGTATTTGTCGCTCTCTATCTTTCGGCCTGCCCTGCCTTCTCGCTCAGCGCTGAGCGAATCCAGCGTCCACCGACCCATCCGAAACAGATATTAATTGCCAAGCAACAAACTAGCTCCTAACAATATCATACTCCAATGCATATTAGATGACCCTGTTATGATTAATAAATGCGCATCTCATAATACTAGCCACCCGTATCCCTATACATAGCCATATGCGCGATCTGCTTATTATATGAAAATTTACAAAACTGTACGAGGCAAATCCATACTATATATCAATGGATTCAGAAAAAAATGTCAGTTCGTTTTTGTCATTATGTAAATTGTTGTATCTCTTAAAATAATTTAATAATAAATTTTTTGTTATAAGGAAATTACTTATTACAAAATCTGTGACCACTTTCGGTTTCACCTCAAAAAACCATGAATCTTTTCCTTAAGGAGTTTTCTTATATTTGTGACAGTTTTCAAGATACCATTTTTCTGCTGAAACTACAAGGGGTGATTTCACCTCCTAAACTTGCAATTGGGCCGCCATAAAAAATACGTGTCCCTTCTCGCCTGCTTAATATAAGTTCCATCAAAATCGGAGGCGGACAGTTCGATATGTTTGCTTGTAAGTATAATTTAATTATTCAGTACTTAAAATGTAAAGTGATGTCTAAATTTATCACAATGATTGAATCAAAAATCTTGTGTGCAAAAATTTTATATATTACAAATTATCCAGTGGCTGGATAAATTCAGTAGCACTATTTGAAGTTTGTAAAAGTTGTATGCTTCTTTCGCTTCGGTACGGAGTTTTGTATGAGATTATCATTGTGCTTGCTCCACGCAACAAACCGAAGAGCAGTACGGTTTGGTGTAGGAACATTCGTTCCAGACACATTTGCATATGTTCCTTGATCAATTTTTTTCATACTAAAGTACCGATAATTACGTTGAAAACTTTGAATAGTTTGTTGTACCTGTGACCCTACTTTTGAATTTGCTTCTTCTAGTGTAATAAATGACGACGATAATAATTGGGCAGCGAGTGACATCCATGGTGGCGCCGTACAACTATGCATCACGAAAGATTTGGACTGAATCAAACCGTTCGTATAAACTTTTCTCTCTTATCCAGCACGGTATTCTTCTGAAATGCAGGCGGGAAGAGACCCCCTCCCTCCCCCACTTCTCAACCAGAGAAAATAGAAAGGGATAAGAAAGACAGATGCGCCGTCCAAACGAAAAGGGTCCGCAAGGTAAGGCTGTTCGCGCGGCTTGAAAGGTCAGACTGTGGGCCACCAAGCTGGATAGCAGGCAACCTAGGGCAAGACGGCTCAGGAAATGGGCAACCACCACAAGGAAGGTACTCCCGGAACTCGTGGACGATGGAGCCGATAGTGACGGCAGGTTTGACGATGAACACGCTCTAGGGAACTGAGAAACCTTGTCCGGAGACGCTGTGTAGGCGCTGTGTGAGTTTTCAGAAGGTGGGCTCATACTCGGCTTTGATAACAGAAGCTTGAGCGGGTTTGCGATATGACTAGTCTACGCGTACGAACAGTCCAAGCAATGGATACAAGGAATTGTACCGAAAATGGAGCCATGGGCGGGGACCGTAATACGTGTTGTGGAGAAAAGGACACTTCCCAAAGTGTAAAGAATGAACGTAGTCTTTCCAGACACACCGGAGAATTCTGACATCATCCTTAAAAAGTTGGCCAGACAGAGCCTCTCGATGAAGATCCACATATGGAGGATCTGGGGTAAAATGGAAATCCCCAAGGCGGTGCACTGCGTCTTATAGAACGCTAACGCCTTCGGTAGTTCGTAAACCATATCTGCGAGATATTCCAATAATGCATGGTCCTGTGGTACATTCTCAAAGTATGTAGAACAGCCTGTAGAACAGTGCCTGCCAAAACCAGTCAGGGTCACATATGAAACAGCCAAGTCCTTCAGATAAACCAGTCTCACATCCTTTCTGTTAAATACTTTGGAGAGGCTGTTGGAAAGGTAGATCAGAGACACATTCCTATTTATTCTTTTCGAGGTGAAAATCTTTGCGAGACGCCCCCTATCCTGGGGAGGACAGGCAGTAGTACCGAATTTTTACTGGCTACAATCACCCCGGTCACCGTCCATGTGCGCTGCAGGGAAGCTCCGGGACCCCCGCAGATATCATCCGGTGCTTCCCCCGCCCTCACGGATAGGACCACTCCGCGGGAGGGGGGGGGGGGGGGCTTTTGCGATCCTCCAATCCACCTCGGGCAGACCGCGCCAGGGGTGATGCCCAGCGCGACCTTCTTCACGGGCTGCAACCTAGGCCGATCCGAGCCCAAATCGAGTCATCTGCGGCTCTCTGACGACCCGGCTATATCAGGAAGGACGAGAAGGTCCTCCTTCACCGCGTCGCCAGTCTACAGTCAGCAGCGGCGTACATCGGACAGGCCAGTGAGCTGTCCCCCTCCGCTTCTTACCGTGGGCAAGATTGGATAGCTCCTGATCTCACTCCCGGGCATTCTGCCAAAGAACATTTGTATTATCTTGTAATGTCTTTCATGTTGGACAAATTCCAAGTTGATCAATTCTAAACGTTTTTTTAAAAACCTATTCAAAGGTTCAGTTGTTATAAATTATACACAGTTCGTACATGGATTAAAAAAGGCTCACGACGAGATAAAATCCGTTAAATACAATTACTGGCATGTATAGAACCATCATTTAAACCTTCATTCTGATATTCTATAACGGATGTCTAGAGCGTTCAATTTTACATCAAATTTTACATCAAATTTTACAATTTTTACTTGAGGGCTGTACATCTTGTCATACAAGTATATGAAACAAATAATATTTGGGATTTCTAAGCTTTGAAGGGTTGTCAATTTGTAGGAAACAACTTTTTTCATAATGTTAATGTTAAAAAATTGCTTTCTGGCCACTTTTTCGGGGTTTCCAGATCACTGTGCGATGCTCGCGGCCGCCGTCAGTTTCGCTGCCCACATCGGGCAGCCTTCCAACGTATGCTGCCCCGTCCCCTGGGCAGCCCCACACTCGCGGAACTCCGTCGTCGTTTCCAACCATATCCAGCACAGGAACTCACCGAAGTACCCGTTCCTGGTGAGAACCTGCGTGATTCGGTAGGTCAGCCGGTCTCTGCCGCGGTCCAGCCACTCGTCTAGGCTAGGCAGTCCGCTGCGCGGCTCCGCGGTCGGCCAGTTCGGCCTTCCTGATGGCCACCCGTACGATATAACGTACCCCTCTGGCGAAGGTTCCGTACACGCCTGTAGATGCGAGCGTCTCCCTCCACCAGAAAATCGAAGGGCAATTGACCGCACGATAATCGCATAAAGGCGGTGCACCCTCTCCTCTGGTCCTTGAATGTTGGGCAGTAGATAGCCGAACGCAGCAGCTGTCCTTTCCACCCGGGGGACCAGAGGCTCGAAGTGAATCTCAAAACGTCCGCGGCTGCCTAGGAGTAGCCCGACGTAGTTCATCCTGTCCCTACCTGAACCCAGCTCGCACCCACCGTAACATCCGGCTGTACTGGCCAGGATAGTCAATCCACCTATCGGGGAGACAGCCCCGAAGGACCACCCTCACGCTCGTAGACCCGCGGACGGCTTGGGTCGGGGTCCGAGTTGCCCTAGGCGTTGCCAGGGGGGAAGATCGCGCTAGGTGTCACCCCTGGTGTGGCCTCACATAGAGGAGAACCGGAGGCTCCAAATGAGCCTCCCGAAGCTTGGGCCGAAGTGCCGAGGCCGCGGAGAGGCACCGGAAGATATCTGCGGAGATCACGGAGCCTCCCCCGCAGCGAACGAGGAGGGAGAGCGGGGTGGTTTTAGCGGGTAAAAATCCGGTTCAACGTCCTGCACTCCCCCACATTACACAGTGGCGAGTGAAAGTGACCGTGAAGTGATGTGAAGTGATCGTGCAAGAAAACTGACCGTGCAGTCATGTGTGTTCACCAACCCGGCCGTAACATCAGCTGTTGAATCGAAGCAGGGTAATTCGTAGACGAATGGGTAAGTTTAACTAGCTTTTTTTAACATTAGTTATGCAAATCGTTTTTCATAAAACAGAATTAATCCACCCGATATCGTGCTGTTAAAGAAAACATTCTTTTCATAAGTAATAAAACACTATTCCTTTCGGATAAGGAATAAAAGTATTGAACACACTTCTTAAACGACTTATTAGTTCATTCGCTTATTCATTAATAACGAATACTTTTGCGGCACGCCTCCCTCGATACCCTCGATGCCCCCATCACGATCAGGTGCAGCTGCAGGTACGCGCCCGAGCGCGCACCCGACGGGCGCTTTCATTGGCCAGGGTTTTTCGTTAATAACTGAAAACAGCATTTCGGTCAAGGAAGAAGTTGTTCAGAATCACACCACCAACCCCCCATTTCCTGATGGTCCTCGAGTTCTGAAGACAAACTTTGTAAATTCAACTGTATTCTTCTGAAAGACACTGTTCCCCCACCAATACAGTCTACTAATTATTCACGTAGACTTCCGTACAAGAAGCCCGCCTTATTTTATCGGTGCCGATAAATTAATGCACAACATCCTCTATATTAAATATCAAACAAATTAAATGTATCCGCGAAGCAATTAAAGACTTATTTAAATCATGAAACTAGTATTACAACATTAGTATTACACGTTTGGTTAATTTATAGAGATTGTAGATAATTTATAACAAATTTCACGTACTTCCATTTCAGAGGTTGCTGAACTTCCCATAAAGCAGCAATAGTACTATTTAAAAGGTTTTAGTTCAGGCCCTCTGTCATTGTCTGTTGTAGATGAAGTAGCTCACCCCAGTCACGTCGATTGGCCGGACCTAAGTCTTTATCGTCGTAGTCTAGGCACACAAAAGATTTCCCAACGTATACGTAGCACTGTTCTAATACCTTTTAAAAGCGTAAACAAAATTCAAGATTTGGCCTCACTTTATTGTAGCAAAAATTTTTCCATTTCTATGCCGCACTGGAGAACATTATGGCTATAGGGAACACTGGCCATGTCTTGACGAAATTAATATAGGGAGAAATTAATTTGCAATTAACGCTTTAAGTTGAACTTCTAATAACTTCTTCGATTTTTCAATACAACCTTTAAACAACGATAATTACAAAAATTGCTAAAGGTAGAATTCAAGTACCTGATGGAGTTAAATGCCGATCTAATTCGGGGGGCAAACTTGTCCGGAGAAGTGATTTTTTCGGTTAATTGGGCAGAATGAATCAAATATTGTTGGGCTAAATTGAGAGCATATTCAACATTTCTAAAACATTCAATTATATTTAATTTATCTCCTAATTTCGGCGCCGCTCCTTTTCTTTGGATGCTCATGGTATAAATCAAATCTGTACATGCTTACCTTATTTAGACGATACACTGATATGAGACATTTGACGGGAAAAGTATTACTATTACTTTATAAAAATAGTATTTGAGGCGGTCACATTGTCAAGTGTTTAAAATAAATTGGGAGCAAAAGTAAATTGAATCGACCTAGAAGAGATTTATTAGATCATATTTCTAAGCCATGCAGCAGCATAATATTATAATTGTATCGAGACTGTTTGAATATTAAAATCTTAGCCGTCCCCTTAATAATTTCCTGATGCAAATTGGAATTGCTTAATAAAAAAAACGAATCCTTTCCTATTGTTCTTTCAAATAAAATTTAAGAAACGGGTCGGTTTTTCAAATGGCAACTAACTTACTTTCAACATAGGTTATATTTGCTTACGCGAATTAGAATAGCGATAAATTAAGTGAACATAAATAAAATAATAGCTGGAACGATTTGTTGGAAAAAGGTAATTATCTGGCGCAAACGAAACGCGAAGGAGCAGAAATCGGTGATAGAAAAGGAGTAAGGAGAATAAGGAAAATTCCTATTGGACTGTCGTTTTCTGGAAGAACGATTCGCGAATCTCAGTTTCTCGGCGGAGCTACCGATTCTAAGCATCCAGGGACGAAAAGCAACTATAGTAGGAGGCCAGACACGGCGATCGGTTCGAACAATACCCATTGTCCAGCATATCATTTTCACGATTTTCCATCGGTCGACTTTCAACCGAGGAAGACTTCGTTCGGAGCCACCGATGAATATCGTTCCTCGATTTTCACTACCGCTACAGTACCAGCACCTTCACGTTTCTCTTTGGTAGACCGCTCGAGCGGATAAAACGAACACAATGCCTTTTGTTTCTCATCTTCAACGCCTATCGACGCGGAGATTCGTCATCCTCGATGAATTGATTTTTTGATCAGCTTTTCGAAGCCCCCCTTTCAGTCGCGATGATCAGTGTTCCAACGAATACTTATAACCTTCGCCTGTTTTTACATTTTTTTTACTGGCCACTCATCCTCTTTCGCGTTGCGCAAAGGTTGTAAAAATCGTTTCGTATCGAATCTAGTCGTCGGGGTTGTTGGCATTTTGTTAGCAAGCGTCTGTTTCGAAAGTGGACTGTACGAAAGCGTATTTTATGCAGGCAGGTGTGGACGGCGCGGAAAAGCGCGGGCGTACGAAAAGGGGGAACGCTTGTCTTACTCGGAAATTCTGGGATGACGAGTAATCATAATTTCGACAGAGTCAGTAGTATTCAGAGATTGCGATATATAATAAGCCTGAGGCTGCGTTCACATCACAGAGAGACAGTCCGATACGAGTGAGTAGGTACATTATACAAACGGAATACCTACCCCAACCTATGCCAACCTACCCGCCCATTGGCATCAAACCAACTACCACTACTATCACCGTCACCGCCACTACTCGCCCTCTTATTGCGTGATTCTATCCTTGAGAGGTATTCTCACTATCTACAGGGTGATTTTCTTCAAGTATTCACCTGTAATAGCATTTCGTTCGAATCGCACCGGCTCAGCTTTTTACTTCGTAAATAAATTCCTTTCCAGAAACCGGGGAAACCGAGGAAACCGAGTTTAATGTTTATGAAATTTGGGAACTTTCGAAGTTTTTGAGTTGGGACTTAAAAGCCCTGAATATTTGTTACTTTGTAAGTATTCTTTGTACCAAGTAACATACGTGGATTGTTTATTTAGATTTTTTTAATGGAGTTGGCGTTTGCAATCGCAATCGCTTATACGCTACCTTGATTTACTGATAGTCGACAGATCGATACACATTCTTTTCATGATGTGATTGTGTCACTATTTCTTGGCACATTGTTAAGGAATACAAAGAAAAATGCCCCCTTTGTGGAATATAATTTTTTAATTGTTTAGAATGAAAGTAAGGCTAAATAAGAATGGAATACTTCGTCTGCATAATATAGATACATCGACTTGTATATTTTATGGTGGTAATTTCATTATTAATAATTTTTACAGAAATTTAGACGTATACGTTTAATTGTCTCCAGTGACGGATAGCACTTGTGGGAGATATACTTTTATACAAAAAACAAAATGCCATTTTTACATTTATGCCACGCAGAAGAAGATTTGTTAACAAAATTTTAATGACGACCGCAGGCAAATATGTCTTTAAATGTTTTTTTAATTGTAAGAGGAGGGGTAGTATACTGTTATGGATTATCTCTATTTACTATGGCGGAACACAAAAATATTTACGTTGAATATTGATTTCGAGTGCGTTGATATTTCATTTTTATGCACCCTTTCTTTCTTTCCCCCTCTTTCGATACGTGGGTATATCTGTACGTGCCTAACACAGTAATAATATATGCATATATACGTGTAAAAAAACAGAGATTCACTACAGATTAATCAAAGTTTTTTAAAATTCTCCATCATACGAAATTGGTTTTGATAATTATAAAAATATATGGACAGAGTATTTCCTGCACATTTTGTAATAATTTGAAGTTATTGTACCCTTTAATATTTATCCTTGTAATCATTGTAGTTACAACGCAGCATACAATACACGCATCAGTATTCTTACGTCTTTCCTTCTTCCGTTTTATGAATTCTAACTTTTATAAAGCACAATGCAACCCTAATAAGCTGGAGATTTTTCATTTTTACTTCAGTTTTACTAAAAAGTATTGCAGATCGTATTCCATTAATGCTATTGTTGGAGTTAACGGTCAATTCAATTATTATGAAAATCTAAATTCAACAAATATCTTGCATATTAGAAGATAGATCGGATGGAATTTTTATTAGTAGAAGAAAAATAATGTTTGATTTCAATGCAGTAAAATTAGAACTCTTATTTCTGCTACTCCCCATATGCTTGCAACACGTGGCACAATTTAACGCATCTTCTAACGCATCAATAGCCATTGGTGTTATTTAAAAGCAATTAGTGTGCTAGTTTAATAAATCAGTACTAAGCACCATCGTGTTTCCCGTCCAGATGCAATTTCACAATGGTACGTTGAATTCTTTTGAAGGCAACTGCCATTGAAAGTACTCTAAATTAAAATGATGAATATAATATCTACTACAGAGATTATTATTGGTAAAAACGAGGAAGATAATTTCGAGGTATGTCACCCGTTAGATACGCCTACAGATATACTGATACGACAAAGAATTGATACGTTCCTTTCGTAAACGTCTCTCTTTTTTTCTTTCTCTTTCTCCTTTTCGAGCAAGAGTACCGATAGACCGACAATGGAGCACATCTGTAGGTACCACGAAACAATGGCTACCGAGATTGTGGAACCTATTGCGGATAGTATTCCATAATATACCCTGTTGTTTCCGCTCCCTCGGATAGAGCTACCAGTGCGCTCGATGAAAATATATGGCCCCCTTTCCAAGGTCTACCTCAACCGACACTATATATGCTTGTTATTTCCTCGCAAATTTTCATAACTCTTTTATTTTTCATTTACCCATTCTACTATCGTAACTAAATGCTGTTGCAAGTTTTATTTAACTTTCGACATAGAAAAATCAATGAGCAACATTAGAAACGGCATCAGCCATTCTTACGTAACTTTGCAGTAACAGTGAAGGGATATTCTTTGCTAAATCAATGCCCATAATGTTTTTTTTTAATTTTTATTTTATCTCTATGTAATAAATGGGAATGTAATTACCTTCATCAAGAGTAGTTGATCATATTTCCTCTTTCATTTTTTACGATTTTTAGACTAATTGTAAGTTATACGAATTACTCAAAATATGGATAAGAAAATGGATTTAGTATGATTTAATTTTAATGCAAATTTAGAAATCGTCAACAATTTTGATACGGTGTACGTACTAGGCCCCTAATCCAATTTTATCATATACTATGTACATAAGCAGCTGCCAAAAATTTCCTGCCAAACAGTAACTTATTTTTGCAAGAGATTAAACACGTGGTACTTTATAATTTAGTATACAAGCTATACTTGCAAGATAAGTGTTTGTTTTTCAAAATCTCCAATATCAGCAATAGAACACAATTATATTTTTTTTTACCGGAAATTGTTGGTGAGTATGTATAGGTATGTGATTTGTGCTGTTTTTGCGCACATTTGATGTATTTAAATATGAAGAATATATTTCATTGTAAAACTCAATTCAAACAAAATACTAACTTATGTATGTTGCTTTTCATCTCTTCGATTTCATTACACTTGTATGCACGATACCGGGATTTCCGTTAGGAAGCCCATGCGCTTGTATTTGGTTTTTGCATTTTTAAGGTTCTCGTATTGTCCCTAAATAGAGGCCCATGGACTTCTTAACGGAAACAGGTTTATTTGGAAAGAATATTTATTTGATTAATGAAAGGTTATTTTTATTATAAATATTGCAACAATATGAAAGTATGTTTCCAAATATTCCAACAATATCTATTGCAATTACATATCGGGCCGACGATATCTGGCAACACGCGCAGAGCGCCGATATACGTTACGAGAAAGCGCGTCATTATATGTCGCCAAGTAATGGACCGCCGGCTTCTATTTGGAAAACAGAATCCAAATATAGGCCCAGATGCGCCTATATTTGGGTGGGCCTTTTAAAGGAAAAGCCCGGTAGTTATTATTAATTTACCACTCTTCATGTTGTAGAAATGTAAATATAAGCAATCTTGCTACCATTTAAAAATAAAACTTAGTTGTTAAAGTTGTTAATCCGAATATATGATTTTCAAATTAAAAACGATGGTTAATGTCATAATTTGGCAGTTCGATTCCCGAATTGTGGTAGCGAAAAAATATAATGATCAGTGCTCGAAATGTTTGTTATCAATTTTCATCAACATAAAATCACAATCAACTAGATTACTAGGTACTTTGAGATATTGCACCTTTTCAGGGCAACCGGCAATTTTGAATGGAACACTGATGAATATTTTCAAGGTTAAAAAAAATTGTTCCTATAATATTACTTTCCAATTTCCGTATAGTTAATATAATAATGGGAAATTCAATATATGAAAATACAAGGATGTAATCCTAGTCTTTTGGCCAGTAATGTGTACTACACCTCATGGTATTCATATTTCGATTTATACCTATATTAGTAATATTAGTTGCTGGCGGTATATTCAGCTTTTAATTAATCGGACAATCTCTCGCTTGTAAACACCAGATTCGGAAATCTACGCAAAACATATACAACTAATTATCAAACATTAGATATTATATGATTTCGAAATACCATATGTATAAGTGTTGGGGCATACGCTATTCAACAAATACGTGATTCACTTTTCTTATCGCAGTCGAACCTCGATAACAGGAACCTGAAGAGAAGAGAAAAAAACTTCGAGTAATAGAGGTTTCGTGTATCGAGTGTTCGAGTAAGAGAGGTTTAGCAACCGAAAATTCGACTTATAGAGGCTTTGTATGACGGTTAACTTTCCGACTTGCGAGGACGGAAGGGAAGGCAAATTAAACTTTTTCACGCGAATTGCATTTTTATTGTATACATATACGTGTAAACGTAATGAGAAGATGAAAGTTAGGTCACTATACATACATATATGGACTGGTTTCTTATTATTTAGAAAGAAAGCAAACTTGACATGAGTTAATGTATCAACACATTGTTTGTCTACGAAAATTGACGAGAAATCGTAGAAAAACTATGCACGTGGTCATTTGATGTTTTCCGTCTTATGTTTTGAGACCATCTTAACGGTTGAAAGGGAGGAAGCAATTGAATGATTTCTGACACAAACTTATAAATCTCGATTTATATTATATTATATTATAATACGGGTTACAGAGGTAAAATGATGAATCTGGACATGTGGCAAATAATTCGACTTAAAATAAGTTTTATTTCAGGGGGTTTTGCAGCGGAGCGGAAGAGAATTAAGAAAATTTTCGTCTTACAGAGGTTTTCGGATTATAGAGGTTCGAATTATCGAGGTTCTACTGTATTACCCTTGCATAAATATATGCAATCGTTTGATAACAGCACAAATAAAAGGTCGTGGGTCACCTGGAGGCGTGTAGCTCCTGCATTAAAGATATAAAACGATATAAATTTCCTCAAAAACAGTCTTATTACTTGCGCGTCATAAACGTGCTAGCCATCTGCATGTGGAAGGTTAGGTGTTTATGAATCTATAGAGTAAGCAGTCGAACAATGCTAGCTGCTTCGTTCGCGAAGCAGCAGAGTCATTAATGGCCCTGACTCCATGCGCCATGACCTGTGTGCGTGCACTCACACAAACAAACGAAAGCATGCACGTATACGCCATGCGCGAGAGAGAGGCTCGATTTCGTAGAATCGATCCCGCGTCTCTATAATTGCATTAATGAAGCTTTCACGGGTATACCACACACGGGTAGACTTCGCCACAGCCCGATTGGTATGTTTGAACGCCAATAAATTCATCATACCTTGAATAGGTATTAAAATGATTATGTGGGCGTGTATGTGTTCAAAAGTTGATTTGTTTAGCTCTCACAACCGTAGTCTATACAAAAATACAATGTAACTGCGGGGGGTGGAGAAGGTTTCGTCGGGAAAAGAAAGAGGAAAGGGAGAAGGTTGCGTTTCGTCCGAGGCCTGCTAGCGGACTCATCAGTAAGGCGTACTAGCAGGCCCTGCCTTAGACACAGGGATAGTAGGGAACGGTCGGTGGTTACATATATAGTCGCGCGGACCTGTATAACCACCTTCGGGAGCCGGATCATCGTGCTCGTCCCCTAGCGGTGTATGTGGGAAGTGCCCCCACATAACCATAGTCCTTTTTATCACCACTATGATAGATAAAGATAACACTATGTACGTCTGATAGACCGTCTGATGTTCTCAGCAAGACGGGAATCGGTGTGACACCGGATACTACGACGCATGTCGCACGTGGTCCGCGACTCGCCAGTTGGCTGGGCCTGACCTATGTCAAGCACCAATATGAGCCCTCTCTCATAAGTTCAAAAATTATTTTAAACAAGTTAATAAAATTATATATGTATATACAGGGTGTCAAAAGACTCAGGGAACATCGAGAATTGAGATACAGCTGAGGGGTAGGTATTGTTTACCTACCTAGAGCGTTGCCTAGGACAGGATTCACACAATGTTAAGCAGATTAATTCGTGAACGAATGGGTAAGTTTAACTAGCTTTTTCTAATATTAGTATGCGAATCGTTTCTCTTAAAACATAATTTATCCACCTGAAAAAGCACTGATAAAAAAAAGTATTTTTTTCCTAAGTAATAAAACACTTCATTCCTCTCGGATAATGAATAAACATATCGAACACGGTTATTACACGATTTATTAGTGTATTTCTTATTCACGAATAATGAATAATTCCACGTGATTCTTAATTAAGACGATGTAACATTTGCCACATGCTTTCCTCGGTACCCTCGATGCCCCCATCACGACCTACCGCAAGTGATCGGTTCGCACCTGAGCGCGCGTCGGCCGATGCCCGGCGGGCGCTCTCATTGGCCAGTGTTTTTCGTTAATAACTCAAAAACGAAACTATGTAGGACATTTTTGCCAAGGAAAATATTGTTTACCTACCCCTCAGCTGTATCTCAATTCTCGATGTTCCCTGAGTCTTTTGACACCCTGTATAGTACATGAAATACATCAAAAATATGAATAAGATGTTCCATTATTACACACATGAATATTGCTTTATCAATCTATTTTGTTCAACATGACCCTGGAATCTCTTCTAACTTGCACTATTCTCTTTTATGTACGGCAAAAATTAAAACCTCAACCTGTGTCGATTCTATTCAAGTTTTCCTGAAAAGCGACACTGTAATTAGATAGGACAATATCAACTATGTTTCCCTGTTTTTCGTTTGTCATTCTACACAATGACCATAGCAATGAACAAGGGACTGAAATGAATTAAAAATTATCAATATATGCACATTCGGTACTCGTATGAAATGACTAAAAATAAATATTTTCTTTTATTTCTGATGGTATAATTGCATTCGCAGCAATAATTATTTGTAAAAAAGAAATAATAGTGTGATCTAAAAGAAAGGCGAAATAGTAGTAAAACATTACACCAGTTTTCCTGCACTGCATCTACGACTGCTCAATCTAAGACGGCTCAAAATGCGCTTCATACAGTAATAGCTTAATGTTAGAAATATTAAACAGGACCGTAATTGGCCAGATACATGGCAAGAGAAACGGTAGCGCAAAAAGCGTTCTAAGTTCAGATTCACGTATATTAAATTAAAATGTTTAACAAATGTTTTTAAAATATTACAAGCGTTCAACAACGTACAAAAGCGTTCAGCAGCTATGGCTATGTCCGGCAGGAATCAAAATCTCGGCTCGAGCCGATTCATTTCTCTGATGACCAGGATTGTAACAGATGTGGCAACAGTGCGATGGAACACCCAAAATATGTGATTTGGCAACTATGGCCGCCCACTCTCCGTGTATAATTCTGCCTAATTACATTAGATGTCACACCGTCAGTTTTTAATTCTGTATAATGATTTTAGATGTCACCCCGTCAAATGTCGAATGTGCAAATTTTTTGTTTGCACTAACGCCCGTTTCTTTGCCATGGCGCATAGATCGATTCGGAGTTGGCCCCAATGGAGCCGGGGCCCTTAACTGGTCCTCGATAATCCCTTGACCGGGGGCTGAGGACCGCGCGCTCGACGTCCCATTTTATACGGAGACCTTTACGACGTAACATACCGCGCCCCCCCCCCCCCCTTGAACGGTCATGTTCAAAATAAGGTACCTCCACCGTGTAGTTGAATGATACAATAATTATACTTAGTCTATGCTAGTCGTATGATCTGAGCTGTCAATTAGTGCATGTGTACAATTATCCAAGTTTACAGTACGGTCGGATATGCGTTATATCTCTACTAACACCTAGGTTAACATTAAAATGTTACAATTCTTGTTTGAACATTTGTACAGTATAGGTTGTGTATAACGCGCAAGGAAAACTAATACACAATTAGTCTCCATCGGTAGAAATGATGCGTTCTGTGGTAGGCATGCTGAGTTTGTCAACCTCTGCTGGTTGGACGATGATCACTCGTCCGGTGTTCCACGAGGGGATGAATAGCGTTCTTTCTCTTACGACTCCATGGTACCTTTCTTGGTAGATCGAAGAATCTGCAGTGTGTCACTTATGTGCAGTGTGCAGCTCCTGTAAATATTCGATTTGCCACTCGCTCTCGTAGTGGCATTAGTTTCGGCAGTATTGGTTATACTACGAAGGCAATTTAGGAATTAGCACATCGGCAAGATTGTGCTCCGGTAGGTTTTGTTAACAAGTCACCTGTCAGGAAGCGGATAGGTGTTAGAAAAGGGACGTCGTTGGAGTCGGAGGATAGATGTATTTAAAGCATGCATGGAGCTTGGATAAATGAAAATTTCGTATCGTAATCGAAATAGGTTTTAAGAATTAGGTGTTACTCCATCGTAATTCATTTCGGAACGATGCCTGTCTAATTTTCTGATGTTTGCAAATAACCGTGTTGGGTCTGTATTGAAAGAAACAATAGTATTGAAAGTCTGTATTGAAAGAAACGTAAAACAAGTGTTTTACGATTATTACTCTCGTTTGACGCTGAGACTTGC
Source organism: Nomada fucata (assembly GCA_948146005.1). Classification (NCBI taxonomy): domain Eukaryota; kingdom Metazoa; phylum Arthropoda; class Insecta; order Hymenoptera; family Apidae; genus Nomada; species Nomada fucata. Next base: position 12,427,945 of record OX411282.1, read on the forward strand.
GCTCGTCAAGTCTAGGTAGACAGTGCAACGCGAACGATGGTTGGCGGTCAGTTAGGCTACCCTGTAGGTTATATCTGCCGCTATCTGCCCACTATCTACCTCCCTACGACTTCTAACGTTTATCGAAGACGTAATTAAGACGAGTATTTCACTACGAGAACACAAATTAAGTAGGCGTCTAAATGAACAACTGAATTAATAATATTGTTGATAGTGCTATGTGTTGTATGCACATTAACAGTTTAGGTATGAATTAGACGGCTAGCTTTATCCAAGATCTGATTACGTAGTTGCATATGAGATAAAACGCATCGCAAAAGTGGTCGTCCTTTCGTTATTTCAAACTTGTAGTTATATCTGTTACGAACCTGGATATGGTTTCTTACAAGTGTATGGATTACTGACGCCATTCTATTTGTACAGTAAGTGCATTAATTACTTTAATAGGCTCTGACACCTGCCGTTAGGATGGTCAGGCCCAAAGGAAGGTATTCGGATGAGTCTTGAGTTTGACCCGTTTGTAAGAGATGAATTGTTTATCCCCGTGAAGATTTCGATGGATACTCGTTATATGAGACCTTTCGATTGAAATCCTTGTTAATTTTGAAGCCTCATGGAATCTTTGCGTGCAAGGGCTGCTTGATTTGACATTCGAAGAAATGTCAGGTACTGATACTAATTGTCGACTATATTCAAGTCTTGAGGCTTGCGTAGATGAACCCGAATAAATGATCTTAATCGGCGATCCTTCACCGCGGTTGATAGCGCATTTGCTTTCGATATGCGGTCTCGGTCGTATATAATAGGATTCTTCATACTTGGGGGATTCGCATGAAGACCGGACTCGGCCGGTTCAGATACCTGCGCGGAGGGTACGTCGACTGTCCTTTTTGTCGAGTCATGTTTTGCTAATTGGGGCGCAGGTAAATTAGTTTTGTTCACCTCGTTTATAGGATTGATTACCGTTTCGGTCGAGTAGACGGAATTGCGGCAATCGCTTGAGAAGAAGGTACTTCTTGTTGTGTCTCAGTCGCGCCGTCGCGAGGTTTTAAGAGATTCTTCTCAAATTGCTGAGCTACTGGTATTTCCGCATCGCGACGAGGCTCCACGGTGTTAATAGGAATTGCGTCGTCTTTTGACGCTTCCGAATTATCACAACGTGATACATTCTCCGGTTCCCTAGGGTTTGACAAGGAAGTTGCTTGAACCTGCTCGATGCTCTCTGAAGGTTTAATTGCAATCGTTTTTATATCGTAGGGTGAATTTGGTTGCGCATTCTTTAGCGCTGCCAATAAGCTAGCACCTGTTTCCTTTACGTAGAAGAGTCTGTATTTGAATATCTCAAATTTTCCCCTTTGAATTGTTATATCCTCCGGGATCATTAAGAGATTTAGAAGTTTAGCGTGGACCGATTCGTAGTCGTCCAGGAATGATTCCGAAGCCTTCATGTACCGCTCAAGTGTAAGTAAATCAGTGCGGCCTGAAGGTGAACAGAGAAATTCTGTGAGATTTGTTAAATTAGTTTCGTAGGAATTTCGTAAGGTCGTAAAATATACTAGCTCTTCTATACTAGCATTCGCGACGTCGTTGCGTGCTTCTTTGGAGGATACTGACTGGGCGGGTTCGCCTAAAGCTTTCAAACGGTTGCTGTATAACTCCGCGACTAAATAATAGAGGTTTTCAAATGCATTTAGATCCGATAGTTGATGTGATTTTTTCCCTTCTCTTTCCAAAGCTAATTGTGTTTCCTTAAATAGGTTAAAATACTCCACTAAATTGTTTTGACGGATTCCTACTGTATTGTCACATACTTCGGTGTATTCAATTACATATGGTATTAGACGCGTAACAAGACGTTCACTGTTCTAATCTAATCTAATAAATAATTATTAATATCGTAGCAGATATTGATGCTGGACAAGCATGTCCTAAGCACCGGCCTAGTGGTTAAGGTTGGCCTGAAGCAGCAGGGCCATGGCCCTCTCACTGACTCTGGTCCATGTCCCCTTCCTCCACGAGCCTCTTCTTCTCCGTCGCGGCTGTTGACGCCGGTGGTGGCTTCGCCTCCTCCTCGCCCTTACTCTCGGGAGCAGGAGCCCCCGGTGCTGTCGCCCCGCGGTCTTCTGCCCCTCTAGGCTTAGGGCGGCCAGTTTGGGGGCCAGTTGTGTTTGTCTCCTTCCTTTGGGCGGGGGCGCGCACCCCTTGTCACCATCCTATGCCCCGAGCGTCTTCCCAGGTCGGATCACACGGGGCACTTCGGCGCGCTGTTGCACTGCGCCACCCTGTGCTCGGGGCGCCCGCAGTTATGGCAGCGCCCGCTGCTGACGTGTCCCGTTTCCAGACAGCGGAAACACTGCAGCGGGCGGTCCGACAGCGCCTCCACCCGGGTCATGGTCCACCCAACTCTTATCCTCTTGACCGCTGCGACCTTCCTCGCGGAGGTCGAGACGACCGTATCTCTCCGGTCTTCACCTTCGCCGGGCCACATCTTGCTACCGCCGCAATGGTCGCGGCCACGTCGCCAGTTGTGGTGGCCGCCACCAGGTCCCTGACCCTGAGCTCGGCTATCTTCACGGGGCGCGCCACGGTGTCCCCATCCTCCGCGCTCAGGACCTCCCGCATTTTCTGTCCCAGGGCATCCGCCTTTGCGGCCCCCTCCGGCCCTTGGATTTCCAGGTGGAGCAACCCGGTAACCACCCTTTTGGCCCGCAGCTCCGTGATGCTGAGCTCCGCCAGATCTATTTTACTGGCGGAGCTCATTGTCGCCGCGTATGTTGTCTTCGCCCCTTCCCTGATGGTTAGGGCGCCGCAGCTGGGCGCGGGGCCCTCCGCTGCTGGACATTGGGAGGGGCGGCCTTGACTCCGTTCCCTCTGTTCCTCCTTGTCGGCTGCTGCTGCCTTTTGGCCTTTCTTCCGGCCACCACGGCCCAGGTGTCGCCGCTCCTCTGCGTCTGTGGGATGAGGAAGGGACCCGGCGTCGGCGCGGGAGGCAGTTCCCACCGCCGTGCTGCGGCAGGTCCGGCAGGCTCCCCCCGAACCCCGGTCGCTTGTGCCCTCCCCTGTGGTCTCTGGCCTTCCTGCCGCCGACGAGGCCCTCCGGGGAGCGTCTCTCGCCCACCCCGCCGGCAACTCTTTCTTCAGGGAAACAAGCCGCCCCTCCACACGCCCCACGAAGGCGTTGAAGAGTGCCCCCAAACGCTCCTCGTTGATGGCCTGGGCACACACGGAGGAGGAGGGGTGAACAGCTCTCGCCTTGTCCCATTTGTCTTATTTTTCCGCCTCCATTCTGTTGGCTGCAGGATACCCGTGTTGCAACCCTTTTTTTTTACGAGGTGGAAATCTTCAAAAGGCACCTCCTGCCCTGGGGACGAGCAGGAAGTAGTGTCGGGTTTTTACCGTCTAAAACCCCCTCGGTTGCCTCGGGACGGTGAGAAGGACCCTCCTTTTCCTCTTACAGTGCCGCGATGGGGGCAACACCCGACGCAGCCCTCCTCCAGGCCGTTGATCAGGGCGGCTCGAGTTCTCACCCGAAGCCGCTCACGGCTCTCCGGCGGCCCCGCGCACAGAGAGCGAAGCGTGTTCCCTCCTGGCGGGCCGCCAGTCTGCTTGCCAGTGATGGCGCCATTCCGAGGGGTGCAGGGGGAAACACCACCGCACGCTCGACCACGCCACCGCTTTTCCCTCTTCGAAACGGAGGGGGGGAATGTTGGTCCTGCCGACGGAAAAGGGGCCGGCGAGACCCCCCCACACTCCCCACGCTGCTGCTTCCGGCTATCGGGCTGCCCTTTGGGGTAACAGGAGAACAAGCGTCCTCCCACGGCAGGGCCACCCATCCGCCGGGCGGGGACGACGGTCCCCCGAGAGACGAGGAGGGGGAGAATGCCTCCTGTCGACTCATTGGCTGACACCACCTTTTACACTACGGGAGGGGCGGGGATCTCGCCAGCGGGCACGTCCGTTGGCGGCCAGTCCTGCTCCTCCGCTTCTCGGGTCGTGCGGGATCAGACAGCTCCCGATCCCGCTCCGCTGCCTCCTTTCTGCGAAGGACTACCTCGCAGAAGGAGGCCATAGCTGTCCATGCCCTCCCGCTGCCCAGCATCCTCCTGATGATGCTCGGCAGCGAGACGTCCGCCCCCACGTGTGCCATGAGTTCGCGGCGCTCCACCACCCACTCCGGACACTCCTCTAATGTGTGCTGCGCCGTATCCAGTGCAGCACCGCACTCCCGACACTCCGCCGTCGTCTCGGTCCGTATCCGGCACAGGAACTCACCGAAGCATCCATGTCCGGTGAGCACCTGCGTGACCCGGTAGGTGTGGGTCCGTCTGCCGCGGTCCAGCCATTCGTCCAGCCTGGTCAGGGCAGCCCCGACCGCCCGCTGCGCGGCTCCCCTATCCAGGAGCTTCGCCCTCCATTTGTTCCGCGCGGCCAGCTGGGCCCGGCGTCTTATGCCCACCTCTTCCACGACGGACACCATCGCGCCCCCCGCTCGGAGTTCTCGGACACGCTCTTTGACGTGAGCGTCCCCCTCCGTCAGTAAATCGAAGGGCACGGTGCCCGCCAACGTCAACGCCATCTCGTGGAATATTTGTGCGGTACCCCCTGTCCACCCTGATGGCCATTCTCCTCTGCACGCTCTGCAGCAAGATTCTGCTACGCCGCCTGACCATCAGGGCAACCCGTGTTACAACCCTCGGTCAACCGTGGCCATTTGGCGGGAGGCCAGTTAGCGAGGCGACCAGTGGGGGAGCGGGAACATCGAGGGCACCACAACCATCACTTCCTTCTCCCTAGGAGTCCCTCTTGCAAGGAAGCCGGGAACTCTGCGGAGGCTACGCGATTGGTGGAGGGGTCTGCGGCCCTCTCCGCAGCCGCAGAGGGCACTCTGGCCAGGGGGTACCGCACGATATCCCACGAGATGGCGTTGACGTTGGCGGGCACCGTGCCCTTCGATTTACTGACGGAGGGGGACGCTCACGTCAAAGAGCGTGTCCGAGAACTCCGAGCGGGGGGCGCGATGGTGTCCGTTGTGGAAGAGGTGGGCATAAGACGCCGGGCCCAGCTGGCCGTGCGAAACAAATGGAGGGCGGAGCTACTGGATAGGGGAGCTGCGCAGCTCGCGGTCGGGCGGTCCTGCCCAGCCTGGACGAATGGCTGGACTGCGGCAGAAGGACCCTTACCCACTGGGTCACGCAGGTCGTCACCGGACATGGATGTTTCGGTGAGTTCCTGTGCCGGATACGAACGGAGATGACGGCGGAGTGCCGCGAGTGCGGTGCTGCGCTGCATACGGCGCACAGTGGGGCCATTTCTCGAAAAGCTGGCCATAATTCAAAATTTCACACGATTTTCACAAAAATAGGTATTCTTATGTTTTTGGGGTTGCTGAATTTAAATATCTTATACAAAATGCAAAATTCATAACGGACGATCTAATATCAGTGGTATAAACATTGATTTTATGTTATCTTTTGTCAAAATTGACTATTTTCCGATTTTTTACTAAAATTATGTAATTAGAATGTCTAATTTAATATAATGACGCTAATTTCAAAACTTTGTTGAAATTAATTATTTTGAAAATTTTACTTTTGCAAAATTTGTGTTTAGTAGGTCACGTAGTTCAAATGTATTGTCGAGAACAAGATTTGGCATTGGTCCTTAAAAAGGGTACAGCAGAGAAAATTTGTGTTTTGGGAAGGGAGTAATTTATGGTCCGGATGTTGAGTTTGCTCATTCCGTTTTCCGGAAAAGTCGAATACTGCTAAAAAAGTACAAAGGGTCTCAGTGGGTAATAGCGACCAGATGACTTCATGACTGGAGGTCCGAGGTAACTAACAGGGTTATAGTTTCCAGATGGGTGACAATAGAGAGTCAAAGGCGTCGAACAGAAAGTATAAGACAATAGTTTCGGCAACAAATACCCGGAAGTCCTGGTTCCTCTGTCGATTACACTTTGTATACTTTCCAAGTCTGAACTCAAAACTTCGTGATGTTATCCAATTGACTCATGTCAAGGAATCATGTTATCAAGCTATAATCTCGGACCCATCATTATTATTATTAATTATTATTTATTTATTATTATTGTATTAGTGTCTTCGATAGATTTCTTTATACCATATTAAATTTCTCACAAATATATTAACCTTTGCACGAGATATCAGCCCTACGCTCTAGTGCCACAGACCGAAAATTCATCGTTTCGATACTTTAAATTTAAATATCTTAAAAAGGGGCAAAAAGGGGCAAACTTTCTCAACTGGATATCATAGCTGACATGCCACTTTATATCAGGAGACTTGTCCCAGCGTGAAACTCCGTGAATAACATCTTTGTTTTCCTTCTTGTTCATTAAGATATGGCTAAGATTTATGATATATTGAAAACGGAATTACAATAATAAATTAAAAGATATGTTACTTTACTTCTGTGGAAAATTTATGTTTATAACACCTAATTTAATGGTAAAATGTTTCACATATGAATTTTATTAAGATAAACTTTCCCTGACGCAATTAACAAGCTCCAATTTTCAAGATACGAAGGAGCATGAAATTTCTTCAACTTTGACGGCCTATATCTCAGTAACCAAACAATATATTTAAAAAATCCGAGCGGCATTAGATGCATTGATATGTATACAACAAATCTGCTATTCTGAAAACAAGCTGCTGAATACTTCAAAAATTGAATTTTGGCCAGCTTTTTGGGAAATGGCCCCACTGTGCGGCGCAGCAAACGCTGGAGGAGTGCCCCGAGTGGGCGGCGGAGGGCCGTGAGCTGAGGGCACATGTGGGTGGACCTCTCGCCGCCGAGCATCGTCAGCAGAATGCTGGGCAGCGGGAGTACCTGGACGGCGATGACTTGTTTCTGCGAGGTCATCCTTCGCAGAAAGGTGGCAGCGGGGCGGGATCGGGAATTATCCAATCCTGCCCGACGCGAGAGGCGGAGGGGCACGATACGCCGGCCACGGACGCGTCCGCCGTCCCTCCCGTGATGGTGTAAAGCGGTGTCGGCCCGGGAGGCAACTGGAGGTGTTCCCACTCCTCGTCTCTCGGGCGACCGTTATTGCTGCCCGGCGGATGGGTGGCCCTTCTGTGGGAGGACGCTTGTCCTCCTGTTACCCCGCAGGGCTGCCCGACTATTCCTCCTGCTCTTCACCAGAGCAGAATCAACCGTATTCCTTGGGTTATATCAACCTCGCCGGTCTAGGCGTTGCCCACAGCCCCGGCTCGTAACAAAGGTTACAAAATCTGACCCGTGGTAAACATTGTTATTATTAACATAAAAAAAGGGAAACTAGAAATGCCTTACTTTCACTTTAGTGCACTTGAGTTCGATAACAATTATTGAATTTTCTGTACACGGCACTTAATAATTGTTTCTGCACGTGGTAACCGAGTATAATGGTGGCACAAAAGCCAGGGAACATCGGAGTACAGGTTTTTAACTATACCCAAAATTCACAGTGGCAAGTGAAGTCATCGTGCAAGCATACTAAGCTGGCCGTAACATCAGCTGTTGCGCGTTGTCTAGGTCTGGATTCGCACGGGGAGCAGAAGCTGGTGCAGGACATCCTGGCGGTGTTTCCGCCAAGTCGAAACCCTGATGGAACTGAAGTTCTCCTACATCCTGGCCGCGTTTATCGCTGCTAGACACGGAGAACTTAACTGAAGTTGGTGGGCCCAAACTGGCTAAACCCACTCACCTCACCTCCACGTGGGGCTCTCTGGGTCCCTGCACCGTATAGCCGGAAGAGTGAGTGGTAATCGGACAGAATCTTACACCACGAAAGGGCAAGAGAGGAGCTTATATAAAAACAAATACAAATATGACAGACACAACATACGGAATGGAACATTACTGCTCAGGAGGACTCGAAACCCCCAGGGCCGCCGTAGCGAGGGTTGTCAAGCAGGCCCCTGCTGCGTCGTCATCTTATGACTGCGGGGTGTCGGTGGTGGAAGACGAGGCCACCGCACACCTTCTTACTACTGGCGGAAGGAGGGGCGCACCGGGATGAGGACAGGAGGCGCAACCCAACTCTGGGTCGAGCATCCAGAGGAGGAGTAAAAGAAGCAGGGTCGGAAGGAAGAGACCCAGAGACTGTGCTGCCCCAGATTCTCCGCGGCTGTGAATCCGCGGCGGAAGGGACTCAGCAACAACTGAGGCCGATGAGGGGACAACCGAAAGACACGGGACCATGGGCAGTATCAAGTTCAGCAGGAGCTCGGAGCGGGCCTCACCGAAGGTGGAGTATTTGCGCCCGGAGGCGCAAAAAGAATCCAACGGGGGGTTGGGTGGAGCGGTCCTGTACCACATGCGGAAGGTCGAAAGGATCTCCGCTAGTTCGAGGAATGTTAAGGGCAATTTTGTGCGTGCCCTGAGAGTGGCCGCCAGAGAGACCACTGTGGCGGTCACGGAGCTGATGCAGCGCTCCTCACACTCCACCGAGGCGCGGTGGCTAGCGACGGAGAACTCGCAGCTGAGGGCAGAACTCTCCGAAATAAAAAGGGAACTGACGGAATTGAAGAGGAGTCTACGAGCAGTCGCGAGCCCCGCAGCCAGCTGGTGCACCACAGGTGTCAGAAGATCGGGGAACAGATCTCCGGGGGGGGGGTGTTGTTTCGCTCCCGCTGAGACGCAGCGCCGGTACACGAGGGCGTGCCGCCGGCGGCGCCGTACTGCGGCCTCGGCGGCTCTTCTGTACGGGGTGTACAGCAAGGCACGGGTGGTACTGCGACGCTCTATTGCAGCGGTCAAGTCCCGTGCCTGGCGCGAGCTTCTGGGGACGCTGGACCGGACCCCGTGGGGGCGCTCGTACCTGATGGTCATGGGCAAGATGCAACCATGGGCGTCCCCGTTAACGCAGACTATGGAGCTCCGACTACTGTGGGGCGTCTTGGACGCTCTGTTCCCTGCGGCGGGGGGTGGCGGATCCGGGGTAGCGGACCCGACCGACTGGTTCGCCGGGCTGTGCGTCACGGAGGGAAAGCTCGCGTCAGCCGTCCGGAAGATGACGGCCCGCAGCACGATGCCGTCCCGGGGAAAGTGCTCGTCTGGACGATGCCATTCCTGGGGGATAAGTTCAGGCGGGCGTTCGATGCCTACCTGTAGACCGGGGAGTTACCCTTTTGTTGGAGGAGGGGAAGGCTGGTCCTTCTGAGGAAGGAGGGCACGCCTGCTGAGGACCCGTCCGTGTACAGGCCGATATGCCTGTTGGACGAGATCGGGAAGATGCTCGAGAGAATTATCGCGCGCCGCATTGCTGAGCATCTTTTCGGGCTGGGACCCGATCTAGACGAGAGTCAGCTTGGATTCCGCAGGGGACGGTCGACCTTGGACGCCGTTGCGCGCGTCCGATACCTGGCGGGAGAGGCCACGGTCCAGGGTGCGGTGGTGTTGGCGTTGTCGCTAGACATCGTCAATGGCTTCAGCTCCGTACCCTGAGAGGCGATCAAGGGGACGCTAGTTCGTCACCGAGTGCCCCCCTACCTTAACAGGAGTCTCGGGTCCTACCTGTCCGGCAGGTGTATAGAATACCGAGGGAGGGCTGTAGTGGAAGTCAGGAGAGTGGATTGCAGGGACCCGCTGGGGTCAGTCCTGGGCCCGTTGCTGTGGGACCTTGTGTACGACTCCGTCCCCCGGGTTGCCCACTCCCCTGATGCCAGTGTCACCTGCGAGGCCCGCCTTGAGTGTCTGGCTCCTCGACTGGATGGGGTTGCGGTCGCGCTTGGCCGTATACTCCCGAACATTGGTGGCCCGACTACGGAGGTGCGTCGCCTCTACGCGGGGGTCGTGCAGTCCATCGCTCTGTACGGAGCGCCTGTAAGATGGCGAAGAACATCTGAGGGCCTCGAGGCTTTAACGTGTGGGAAAGATTTCCCACAATATTAAGCAGGATAATTCGTGAACGAGTGGATAAGTTTCATTAGCTTTTCCAAACATTAGTTATGCAAATCGTTTTTCCTAAAACATAATTTATTCACCTGAAAACGTACTGATAAAAGAAATATTTTTTTCATAAGTATTGAAACACTCGTATTACTGATTCATGAATAACGAATAATTCCACATTATTCTTAACGAAGACGATGTAACATTTGCCGCATGCTTTCCTCGGTACCCTCGATGACCCCATCACGACCAACCGCAAGTGATCGGTTCGCACCTGCGGGCATCGGCCGACGCGCACTCTCATTGGCAAGTGTTTTTCGTTAATTACTCAAAAACGAAACTATACATAACATTTTGGTCAAGGAAAAAGTTGTTTAGAATCACCCCAGCTACACTCTGTACCCCGATGTGCCCTGGCTGTTGTGCCACCCTGTATATGTATATCGATACAATGTGCACTAAAAATTGATAATCCCACTTCTGATTATGTGAGACAATCGAATCATAGTCTCAATTGGGTATTACAATGATTGTGTAGGCACGTATATGTTAAAAAGGTGTTTCGTTTAAAACGGTGCTCTCTCACTCTTGTAAGCGAGAAGTAAAATTAAAACATTTTTTATAGTGGTACTTTTTAAATGAAACTTTTATCAAACTGTTTGTTAGAATCTACCGATTAAAGCTACGGTTACGGTGGTGTTACGTATGAAGAATATTCCATACGTCGCTCTCAACGCGTTTTCGAGCACGCGTCTGCGATGGGAGAATGCCCTAATATTCTTTCGGTTACCATAAACAGATAAAGGGGTCCTGAGAACATGTGCGACCAGCTGCATTATGACCAAGACGGGCGTAGTCCGACGAAGACTTCTTAATTTCCTTATATGGAAAGTTCTAATGCATTTCCGCGCATTTTGGGGGTATATAAACCCTTTGGTTTCTACCCTCGTCGGTTCAGAGTTACATAGTCACGCGTAGAGTCGCGTCGTGCCACGCTCGTACAGAGTCAGTTATATCAAGTGAGATTGGGCTTAGTGCATCTTTCGAATCATAGATTAACCCGTCAGAATCCGCTAGTCCGGTTGAAGTTCTTTCGGCATACTCTTAAAAGCGACTCTCAGACCCCGCATCGCCAGTGCGTCAACACCGTGCAAATACTTAGGTAACTTGCACACTTAATATTATTTCATGGCGACAATTACATATGTACAGACGACTGATCTCAATATACAGGGTGTCAGAAGACTCAGGGAACATCGAGAATTGGGGTGTAGCTGAGGTATAGATAAACAACTTTTTCGTTTTTGAGTTATTAACGAAAAACACTGGCCAATGAGAGCGCTCGGCGGGCATCGGCCGGCGCACGCTCAGGTGCGAACCGATCACTTGCGGTAGGTCGTGATGAGGGCATCGAGGGTACCGGGGAAAGCATGCGGCAAATGTTACATCGTCTTAATTAAGAATAATGTGGAATTATTCATTATTCGTGAATAAGAAATATACTAATAAATCGTGTAATAACCGTGTTCGATACGTTTATTCATTATACGAAAGGAATGAAGTGTTTTCTTACTTATGAAAAAAATACTTTTTATTATCAGTACGTTTTCAGGTGGATAAATTATGTTTTACGAAAAACGATTCGCATACTAATGTTAGGAAAAGCTAGTTAAACTTACCCATTCGTTCACGAATTAATCTGCTTAACATTGTGTGACTCCTGACCTAGGCAACGTTCAACAACTGACGTTATGGCCGGCTTTGTATCCTTGCACGATCACTTCACTTGACGATAACTTCAGTTGCCACTGTGAAATGTGGGGCTACTTAAAAACGATCCTCCGACCGGCTAAACCCAAAGGTATCTCCAATAGGACACCACCGAAACGGGGCTCCGTGAGTATACTGGCCGCTACCTCTAAACCCTCCACTCAGCGGAAATGCCCATCATGTGCTAACAACCACACGCTGGGATATTGCACTAACTTTAAATCGCTACTCCCTCGACCACGGAGCGAACACGTTAATCGGCTAAATGCCTGTCTTAATTGCTTGACTGTCGGTCAGGAGACAGGTGAGTGTCCGTCAAGGAACTCGTGCCTAGCCTGTCGCCAGAGGCACCATACGCTTCTGCACGATGCAATGGGAAGCGGTTCGCGCGGGTCAACCTCTGACCACTCCGCTCCCACAACATCGGCGTCGGCCCACACGGACGACCCGGAAGGAACAGGAACAGCTTCTTACTTCGCTCTGTCGACGGCTCCTCGACACGTGGTCCTGCTTGCGACCGCCTCGGTCAAGTTGGAGGCGCCACGGGGAGCGAGTATCAATGTTCGGGCCTTATTGGACACCGGTTCGGACACCTCCCTGTTCTCTGCCTGGGTAGTCTAGGCCCTACGATTGCCACGGCGGGCGGTGCTGGTGGCATCACGGGAGTTCAACAAAATGATAGAGGCCTCGCAACAAGCGAAGTCCGGCTTAACGTCCGTTCTAAACTGGACTCGAATTATTGTCTGCCGGTCCGCGCCCTCCTGCTTAAAAAACTAACTTCTTTCCTGGCAGCTCAGCAATTAAAGCAAGGTTACTGGCCGCACCTTGATCACATCAGGCTTGCAGATCCTGAATACGGTGTGCCTGCCCGGGTGGACCTGATCCTAGGCGCTGATGTCTACGGAGCTCTGTTCCAGGACGACTCTCGAGTGGGACCCCCGGGTAACCCCGGTACTAAAGTTGTTGCTCAGCTGCGAGCGTCGGTTGGGTGCCGACGACTCCCTGAGATGCAAGTATAGTCAATTCATGTCCGAGTACCGGGATCTACACCACGTGGAGGCAGTTCCAAACTCTTCCTTAAATCGGGATGCCTACTATCTACGGCACCATCCGTGGTAAAGAGGCACGATCGAACGGCAAAGCTACGGGTTGTATTTAACACTTCCTTCCGGACGGCTTCAGGATACTCCCTAAATGATTGCTTGCTACCAGGACGAAAGCTGCAGCCGGATCTTTGTATGATTCTGTCCCGCTGGCGCCTGTTTCGAATAGTCTTCACCTCAGACATTGTAAAGATGTTTAGGTAGATTCAGGTCCATCCAGGAGACGCGGACTGTCAGCGTATTCTATGGCGACCACACCCTGATGACGCGGCTGGCGGCTTCCGACTCACCACGGTCACCTACGGGACGGCCTGTACACCCTTCCTCGCCCTGAGAGTCCTTGCGCAGCTGGCCGAAGACGAACAGGAAACGTTTCCGCTGGGTTCTGCTACCATCCGCCAGCACAGTTACGTCGGCGATATCCTAACCGGAGCTGACGACGAGAAGAGTGCCGCGGAGCTTCAGCATCAGGTCATCTCGATTTTCAAATCTGGAGGCTTCGAACTAAGCAAATGGGCCCCGAACTCACCCGAGCTTCGGGACCCGGACGCCACAGATTTTCGTCCATTTCAAGACTTCGAAGGCGTTAGTACCTTGGGTGTCCTTTGGAGCCCAAACACCGATACGTTTTCACTCAGGGTTCTACCGTTAATGGAGGTGCCGACCACCTACAGTAAGCGTCTGATCCTTTCGGAAGTGGCCAGCCTCTTCGACCCTTTGGGATGGGCGTCACCAGTACTGATCTACGCAAAAATCTTGATGCAAGATCTTTGGATATTGGACGTTGGCTGGAACGAAAATCTCCCCCCGAATATACAGACTTCGTGGTACACCTTTAGACGATCCCTGTCCAAACTCGACTCGTTGGCAGTTCCGCGGTGGACGCATTGTTTGAGCTGCATGTCGAGGGTAGAGCTCCACGGATTTTGTGACGCATCCCAGAGGGCATATGAGGCTGCAGTCTACATGAGGGTAACAGAAGGAGAGCAGTTTATAACTACTGTCCTCGTGGCCAAAACCAAACTCGCCCCGATCAAGGCGGTAAGCATATCCCGACTTAAGTTGTGCGGTGCAGTCCTTCTAGCAAAACTTTTAACTAAGGTGAAGGAAGGCCTTAACATACCGACGATGTTAACGGCCTGGACCGAATCCAGCGTTGCGCTACACTGGATTCGAGGGCACGCGTCTCTTTGGAGAACGTTTGTCGCCCATCGAGTTGCAACGATTCGATCGAACGTGCCTACCCAGCATTGGCGTCACATCGCCTCCTCCAACAATCCTGCGGATCTAGCTACGCGAGGTATCTCCCGGCCAAGTTGTTGGATTCGGAACTGTGGCGGAGAGGACCCTCGTGGTTGGCGCATCACCCCCACCGATGGCCGACCTCCCTTCCGGAAGAGAGCGGGGCCGCGGAGCAGGAGAGGAATCATGTGCTTCTCTGCAAAAGGGACCGATACCGGGGAATTACTAACAAGATTCTCTTCGCTTTTACGACTACTGTCGGTGACTGCATACTGCTTCAGGTTTGGGAACCTTAGCTGAAAACGAGCTTGCGAGACTGGTTTTCTTCGAACCGCCGAAGGAGCAACAGCTTTACGGGCCGTACTTCGGATCTCGCAGCGGTGTAGCTTCCTGAAGGACATCGACGACCTTCGACGGGGATCCGAACTGTCCAGAACCTCCGCACTCTCTTCCCTGAGACCGTTCCTGGACGACGAGAAACTCCTGCGAGTGGGCGGACGCCTTTCCAACGCTGCGATGCCATTCAACGAACGGCATCCCTATATCGTCGCGAAGATGTCCTCACTGGCGGTCCTCCTTATACGAGATGTGCATCGTCGCACCCTCCACGGAGGACCCCAGCTGACCAGGAGCCTCCTTTCAAGGAAATTCTGGATCATCCACGGCCGCTCGCTAGTGCGCGTCGAGATCCGAAACTGCACGGTGTGCGCTCAATATAATCGCGCCTCACCCACACAGATTATGGCTCCACTGCCGCGAGAACGCATCCGACCTCAGAGGGCCTTCCTTAACACTGGCGTCGACTATGCGGGGCCGATCCTGTTGCGGACTTCTCCAGGACGCGGACACAAGGCGTATAAGGGTTACATTGCCCTCTTCGTTTGTCTGGTTACACGAACAATCCACCTTGAAGCTGTTTCAGATCTATCCTCGGCCGCATTTCTGGCGGCTTACCGCCGGTTTATTGGACGCCGAGGACGCTGCGTTACCATGGCCAGTGACAATGGAACCGTCTTTCATGGAGCCGATCGGGAACTACTGGACATGTTCATCAGCGCCTCCACCTTCTATAAGGAGGCCGCGTCATCGCTGGCGGCGAACGGACTGGAATCGTTGGCAGCGAGAGTACCTCCAAATCCTGCAACAGCTTCCAAAGTGGCGTCGCCGGAAGGACAATCTGAAGGTCGGCGGACTCGTGCTGCTTCGAGACGAGCTACAACCGCCAGCGAAGTGGGTAATGGGTCGCAGTGAAGCCCTTCACCCGGGAGCGGACGGACAAGTAAGGGTGGTCACTCTTCGAACGGCCCGAGGAACCTTCAATCGACCCATCGTGAAGATCTGCCCGCTTCCACTGCGTTCCAACGACGCCAACCAAGTCGTCACGCAACTATAAGCTAAGGGCCTCGTTTAACAGTGGGAACGTGGAATTCGTTCTCCGCCACGCGTAGAAAGCGGGCGGAATGTTCGAGCCGCTTCGGAACTCGAACGATCGTTTAATTTTTGTATTTAACGCTGGCTCGGTGCCGTCCACCTTGCTCCGCGGACCGCCGGAGCTTGGTGGCGGGGACTCGCCGACGGCGGGCGGCGCGGCGTGTCGCGGGGTGTTGCGACTTTTTAAGCCGAACCATCGGCAGTCGTTACATCTTAGCTATTAACTTTGGACAATAAAGCTATTACCTTTGTACAGTAGATTTTCACGCTTTTTATATACTACCACAAGGTACCTTTCGGGCAAAATCCAGCACTCTAACGGTGACGATTTCCAAGCCTTCGAAATAGAAGGGCGAAAACTCCCAAACACCCTTCGGATAATGAATAAACGTATCGAACACGGTTATAATACGATTTATTAGTGTATTTCTTATTCACGAATAATGAATAATTCTACATTATTCTTAATTAAGACGATGCAACATTTGCCAGATGCTTTCCTCGGTACCCTCGATATCCCCATCACGACCTACCGCAAGTGATCGGTTCGCACCTGAGCACGCGTCGGCCGAAGCCCGCCTAGCACTCTCATTGGCCAGTGTTTTTCGTTAATAACTCAAAAACGAAACTATGTATGACATTATTACCAAGGAAAAAGTGGTTTATCTACACCTCAGCTACACCTCAATTGTCGATGTTCCCTGAAACTTCTGACACCCTGTATATGAATATATATATATGTAAGACGTGAAAACTACTATTCCTTCTCTTTATTATTCACAAAAACTATACAAAGCAATACTAGAACGTAGGAGGATGTAGTAGCGCGTAAAAAGATAAGACAGATCTATTTACACTGTCTCAACAAGTATTACTCCGTTTACACACTGTTATTTTGTAAATACGACTCCTTCGTTGGACGATCGATGCCAGAATGCCCTGCTGCATCGTGATCGCCAAAAAGGACGCGTTGTTGGGGTTTTTCCAGGCGCCATGGCTTCAAGGGCCTCGCGCACGTATTTCCCTTCACTCTACGGTGTCCTATGGGTACGTGCGCTATTGGGCCCCGCGCTGACGTAACCCAGATGCCCAGCTACGGCGCTTGCAGCCGAAATCTCTTACAGATATATATATGTAATATATGTATATGTAATATATAATATATATATATATATATATAATATATGTAATATATATATATATATAATATATGTAATATATATTTATATATATACACCCATTTCGGGGGTATATAAACCCTTTGGTTTCTACCCTCGTCGGTTCAGAGTTACACAGTCACGCGTAGAGTCACGACATGCCACGCTCGTACAGAGTCAGTTATATCAAGTGAGATTGGGCTTAGCGCACCTTTCGAATCATAGATTAACCCGTTAGAATCCGCTAGTCCGGTTCAAGTTCTTCCTCTTAAAAAGCATACTCTTAAAAGCGGCTCTCAGACCCCGCATCGCCAGTGCGTCAACACCGTGCAAATATTTAGGTAACTTACACATTTTATATTATTTCATCGCGACAATTACAATTGTACAGACGACTGATTTGAATATATACATACTACTTGTTCACCATTAAATCGAGTAGATTCGTTAAACCAATCTTTACTCCGTAATCCTTTATATCAGTAATAACGTTCCCACAGATACAATTTAACCGCTCGAGTTGCATCGAATATTAATTTAAAGTTAAGAGACAAACTAAAATTTCCTGCGACTCCCTGATTTCGCATCAGGTTCGTTCGCACGCTTTAATCAAAGAAAATAACTACAAATACTCCAAACTAGTGGCTCCCCGATTTCGCATCGGGTTCGGCCACGAAACCTAACCCATCCTACAGCTCCCTGGTTTCGCACCAGGTTCGTCTGTATCCTACAGCTCCCTGATTTCGCATCAGGTTCGTCCGTACGTTTTCCAACCTCCGAACAGCTCCCCGCCTTCGCGCCGGGTTCGTCTGTGAATAAACCAACCTCCTAGCAGCTCCCCGATTTCGCATCGGGTTCGTCCACGACGTTTCACTCTCCTGCGCCTCACTGATTGACTCTATTCCTGAGGCTCTCCGATTTCGCCTCGGATTCGTCCTCGTTTCACACATCCCAGCGGCTCCCCAATTACGCATCGGGTTCGTCCGTGCACCTTACTAACAAATTCCCAACCGCATTCCTTGGGTTATATCAACCTCGCCGGCCTAGGCGTTGCCCACAGCCCCGGCTCGTAACAGTGGATGCGCATTCGTACGGACTGGCGTTCTAACGAATACGCCCGAACAACCAAATTCCTTAGTTGTTATGCCAGTGGTTATACTACATGCAATTTATTTTCAGATGTCGCACGAATTCGTGACAACAGTCTGATCTCCATCTCTCCATGTAGTAGTGAGTAACGATTCGATCAGCTACCACATATGAAGCAAACATTACCATAGTAACTATTGAAATCAATAAATTCTTGAGAATAATAATTATATATAGGCCCGCATTATTTTGTTTTTTCCGACTGCACGAAGAGGTCAGAACATATTACAATAATCAAACGAATTTGATTCGTGGTAGGTCGCAGAGAAATTTGATAGCCATAGACAGAGTTATAGACGTAAAAAAATGAATTTTTATCGTTTCATTTAATGCGAATGTGTTTACCATCTATATGACCAATGCAATGTGGAAAATTCCAATGTGCGAAATAATCTTCTGCGATCTTTTTCAAATCACTGGCTTTGGGTACAGGCATGTGCCCTTCCTAGAAACAATTCCATATGGAAAAACATGTCTCGGAAACTATTTTTCCTAATGCACAGTGTGATATTCTATATGAAAAGCTAAGTGATCTAAATGACTGGCCGGTTGAAAGAAATCTGCAAGAAACGTGCATCCTTTATATATCTTGTAGAATGAATTATTATTTGTATATGCCTACATGTCATTGTTTATTTAAAAGATGTAATTTATTGTACATTGCTATTATTCTCAGTTGTAATAGTTAAAACTGAGGGGGGGGGGGACTACGGGGCACATGCCGGAAGGAAATCACAGAATCTCGGGGCCTTACTTTAAGGCCATGATTTTTTTTTTGAAAGCAACAATTCCTGGCAAGGAAAATGCACAACTTTTGGAATTGGAAAT
Source organism: Nomada fucata (assembly GCA_948146005.1). NCBI lineage: Eukaryota > Metazoa > Arthropoda > Insecta > Hymenoptera > Apidae > Nomada > Nomada fucata. The sequence goes on from OX411282.1 coordinate 12,446,525, forward strand.
AGTTGCAAGAAATTTTTATGCAGATATCTTAAGTAAGTTTTAGCAAATACTTTCATGTAAATTTTATCGCGTCCTGGACGGTCCATCCCCTTTATAAACAACATTAAAATGGAAAAACGGGGGAAAAATAGGGATTCGCGAAAGGGTATTTTTCACAGGGTTTAAATACACATACCTTTCATGTTACACGTGCTTGTAGCTGAAAGAGCACTCTTTAAAAATATATAAACAGATTTGAGTTAGATCCACTACGTAAAAAGATATAGCACCGCAAAGTATACCAAATTCAAAAAGAAATGTTTTAAAATGAACATTCTTCCCCCCTTTTGAAGGTGTCTCAGACAATCCATTTGCACGCCAAAATTTAGTCTATACATATAAGAAGCTATGCCTAAAATTTCATACATTTCCAAGAAGGTTGAAAAATTGAATTTAGTTCGTGTTTTTACGGTTTCGGGCCACTGTGCGTCGGTGGCTCCTGCTTTGTCGTCACTCACACTAGCATACACATATACTACAGCTATGATAGCAGACGTTTGTTCAGACGTTTACTATCGTCTTGTAACAATTCGACTATATGTCCGTCAGAAAACGCATCCACTATAACCGCTACTTCTCACGTTTGTCTGATGAACAGTTCGGATGTATTCGTCAGGACGCCAGTTCATACGAATCCCTATCCACCGTAACCGTAGCCTAAAGTGACACCAAACACGAGATAGTTTGGCTAATTTTTACTTAGCATGGTATTAATAATTTTATGCCCTTTATCTTATTATTTCCGATGACAACTAGAATATGTGTATATTAATTGTTAGCAATAAGGTAAAGTCTTGATTAGTTCACTTTGCTCGGGACCGAATGCGAACACTAATCGTTTGCAGATACGTTTATCACAGGAATTATCTTATATTTGAAAATGTTACTTCGTCATTGTTATTGGTTGGACATAAATAAGAAATTGAGTCTTTCATTAACAATAAAATTGCCCCAACGAAGCAGAAAATTAAAGAGTTTGTCTAGTAACTATACAAATAACAATTTTCGTATGCACTATCTTTTTTATCAAAAAATAATGTAAAGTATAACTTTCAACATTATTTGCCAACAATGTGAATTGTGTCAAGATGTCTGCAACAATCTTGTTGCTTACATCGGTGTCTGTCTCAAGGTTGCCAGTTTCAGAAATACCATTATTCTCAACGAATGGTGTTTATTGGCGTTCAAAAGAATATTCCCCGCTGTGGTGAAGTCTACCCGTGTGTGCTATACCTGCAAATGTTTCATTAATGCCATTATCGAGCTCAAAATCTTTTCATATAAGGACAAATGATGCATTCTTCTAATAGCATTCCCACAGACGAGTGCGCCGTCCGCTGTTAATATTGCCGATAAAACAGAGCAAGTGACATCGCAAATTTAGTTCAGGTAATGGTGACGAAATGGCGTCTACTCCGGAGGACTCCCAACGTAGAGTCATAGCAAAACTGAAGCGTTGGCTTGTTACATGTGCTACAGTAAAAGCTTGATGCAGTCGATGCATACATTTTCATACGATTGTAGGATAGGTCATATCCATTTTGGCCATACATTGAGTGGGAACTGTATAAATAAACGCTTTTACTGTAACATATATAAATATTTTTTCTGAAATACGCTCCACTACTTCAAATGGTCGATTCCAACAAATACATGTGAGGAAGTATATAAATCGGGATGAACAAAATTGCTCTTCTTCCTATGGTGTACCATAGACTTCAGCTTAATTTGTCTAATGGCCGCTCTAAATCTTTGCAGAAACATATTACGATTTTCCTCTTCACGATTGCTTACGAGAAACTCTCCACGTATTCTTAAAGTGGTTCCACACAGCATCTCAGCAGCTGATGCTTTAATATCAGCTTTATAGCTGGGTTGGAACCCCAGCAACACCGTTGCAGTATCTCCAGCCAACTCTTATCTTGGTAGAACATTATACCGGCTTTCAATGAACTATGCCATCTCTCAATCATCTCGTTTGACTGGGGATTATACGCTGCTGTCCTCGCCTTGTTACAACCTAACAGTCGCATCAGAGACTCGAACAACTGTAACTCGAACTGTGACCCTTGGTCAGTCGTTATTGTTGCTGGTGCTGCGAACCTGGATATCCTGTACTCATAAAACGCTGCGGCGACATTTTCCGCCGTGCTGTCGGTTAATGGTACCGCCTCAGGATACCTGGTAAAGCGATCAATGATTGTGAGGCATTATCTAAATCCTTTAACTGCAGGTAATGGACCAATTAAATCAGTATATACGTGCTCGAATCGACTCTTGGGGATCTCTATTTCTTCCGGCTGTGGCTTATTGTGACGATGAATCTTACTTTCCTGGCACGTAATGTAAGCGCGACTCCACTCTGCAATTTCTCAAATCATCGTTGGCCAGACAAAGTTTTGACCTATCAACTTCCTGGTAGTTCTTCCGCTAGGATGCGATAGATTGTCACGGAGTACGTGACTGTTCAGTTTTTCGGCAGATGTGCAAAGGGCGCACGGAATGAAGCTTTAAAGAAGACCCTGCTTACGAACTACCCCAGCACTGCCAATGTGTCGCCCACCCCCAAGTTCCCCTGTGGAAAATAACCGTGCCCTTCCTAAAGAATATCACGTCAAGGGCGTAATGGAAGGGGAGAACACGATGTCTTGAAAGGGACTTGGAAACAAGAGCAGAATATTATAAAGCACAGAGCATAGTACAGATAGAAATCAGTAGAAGTACTGACAAACCACCATCTACACATACACGATACCTGTAACAGATACAATAAACCAATCAATTGTTGGATGAACCCGTGTAACTATTAAATATTATCTTCACGGTCCCAAGCCGTACAAACTTGGGTGGTCCTTGGAGTAAAAAATAGACGGCACTTTGTGCAAATATCCAGGGAAGTTACACACCCTAACATTTGATCCTTCGAGCCGGATACAGCATCGTGGAATTGGATCGTATTGGAGCAACAACCGATCCAGCCGCAAGTGTATGAGTCCAGTAGAGAAAACATCAACAGAGTCCAGTGACACGTAGCGATAGAGGTTACAGTAAAGAGTGTAGTGTGAAAGTTAAGCGGTCATCTTCCGAAGAGAACAAACTGGAGATAGCCAAGGATCGATGCTAAGTTTAACGTCAACATCCACCAACAGAAGACAGCATCGTACACTTGGATCGGATTGGAGCAACAACCGATTGAGCCGCAAGTCAGCAGCACAGTGGGTATCAGTGTTTATAAAGCAGTATCAGTGGGCTACGTCCGTTCCTGTTACGTGAGATCAATTTCCCTTCCCTTATTTGTAAAATAACGTATAATGGAAGCCGAGCTTAGAAAATTGATTGCCGACCGCGGCAGAATCAAGGCCGCGTTGACTCGACTAAATAGATATTTCACTGAATCCGCGCAAACAGTGTCGATAAAGGCATTGCAAAAACGGTTAGAGGCAAACGTAGGTTTGAATGGCAGCTACAATACAATTCAAGTTCAGATTGAGCAGGCTACTCAGGGAACAGACTCGGAAGCATCTCACGCGGCAGATAGAGACGCGTTTGAAGAAACGTATTTTAATCTAGTAGCAGACATAGGATCATATATAGAACGCGCGCAGGGTACGGGTGGACCAGTAAGCCAGATAGCAGGGCAAATAGTGTCTCCTGTATCCTCGAGCTCACGTCGTTCGGTAAAAAATGCCGACAATACAGCTACCATCATTTGACGGCAACTACAGCGAGTGGGTCAGGTTCAGTGACACATACATCAGCCTAGTACACGGGAGCGACGCACCAGATATAGAAAAGTTTCATTACCTGAACTCCGCGTTGAAGGGTTCAGCCGCGCGAGTAATTCGATCTCTGGGAGTGGCCGAAGCGAATTATCACCTTGCATGGGACGCATTAAAGGTACGGTACGAAAATTCCGCAGCGCTACAGAAACATCACGTGTTAGCAATTTTAGACATGCCAATTATTCAGAAATCGTCTCAAACCGCGCTCCGAGAACTACTAGATGATGCACGAAACTATTTAGCAGTACTACGATCGTTGAACGTACCCGTTGAAGCGTGGGATATTATGATTATACCAATCTGAAGTAGGAAATTAGATGTGGGCTTCTTCAACGAATGGGGAAAAAGGGACCACAGGAGCAGCTGATGTTACGTTCGCGAAATTTGCCGCATTTTTAGAGGTTCGATCAGCGTATCTAGGAAGCACAATGTCAGCGGCCCAGGTAGCCATAGCAAAAACCGATAGCCCAGCAGGATCTCCCGGTAGTTGACGGCCGCTCCGAACAACCACCCGTGGCTGTTACAGCGGGTGCCTGTCCAGCGTGCGGTTCCGGACACCCCCTGTTTAAATGCGACAAGTTCAGGGTTCAAATCAACGATTTCTACGTTGATGATTTACTAACTGGTCTGGACACAATCCCAGAGTTACGAGAGACACAAGAAAGGTTGTCGAACATTTTGCAAAGAGCAGCTTTGCGGTTTAGAAAATGGGCTACAAACTGCCCAGAATTTCGACAACACACCCTCCATTCAGAAGACAAACTGAGCACGGATCATGAATCCAAGATCCTCGGATTACATTGGTCGTCGGCAAATGACGAATTATATTTTAAAATCTCTCCATCAATCCATCAAAGAATAACGAAAGGGTCGATATTGTCGGAAATTTCCCCGATACTCGACCCATTTACCGACCCAGGTTTAGCTGGGTCTGTCATTACTCGCGCGAAATTGATAATGCAACAGTTATTGCAGACAAAAACAGGATGGGATGAGTCACTATCTCAAGAGTTATGCACTCAATGGACAGACTACAGAGAGGAATTGTCACAGCTAAGTGAATTAAAAATTCCTCGGGGCGCACTCGATGCAGCAGGTAAAATCGAGTTACATGGGATCGCGGACGCGTCCGAACGGGCATACGGGGCTTGCGTCTACCTGCGATCAAGCAGCCGTACTGATACCTGGGGAGCTATTCGACGACCGTACTTGCATGGATCTGCGGTAATTCAAATAGATGGAAAACCTTCGTCACGAATAGGGTGACACAAATTCAAACGTTAACAGATTCAAATATCTGGGTACACGTACGGTCTGAAGACAATACCGCGGATGTGATCTCTCACGGCAGCAACCCCAGAGTATTGACTAGCAACGAATTGTGGTGGTTGGGTCCTTCATGGTTGACAGTGGAATCAAAACATTGGCCGCAAACTGTAGAAGAAACAGTCGCGATACCACATGAAAGGGTAAGATCAGTAGTAACCGTTACGGTGACTTGTATGCGGACGAAGTTTTCCTCCGTTACTCGACTTGCACGCGTTATTTAAGAATAACAGTTTATTGCCGTTGCTTCATAAACAATGCTCTAAATAGGGCAAAAAGGAAAGGAATCATACACGGGGCCCAGAACGAAACGTTAACAACCGTAGAATTACAGACACCTCAGGAACACCTCGTTCGACTTGCACAAAGAGACTGCTTTAAGAATGAAGTAGAAGCATTGAGACAAAATCACGCGGCTCCAAAGCAAAGTTCATATTCATCATTCTCGCCGTTCTTAGACAATTCAGGACTTCTTAGGGTAGGCGGAAGATTAAATAACGCCATGATTGCATACAATAAGAAGCATCATATCGTGCTGCCCGCAAAGCACGCATTAACCGACCTGATTATTAAATATTAACACATCAGGCTACTTCACGCAGGTTGCCAGCATGTAGTTGCATCGCTCCGTGAGTGTTTTTGGTCAGTACATTGTGGTCAAAACGTAAAAAGTAAAAAAAACGTAATACTTCGAGCCTGTGTGAGATGCTTCAGAGTCAAACCAAGGGGAATACAATGCCCAATGGGGCAATTACAAGCGGCCCGGGTTAACCCTGGCGTCCCATTCCTGATCAGTGGTGTAGACAACGCAGGTCCATTTGCAACAAAGGATCGCACCCGTAGCAAGGTCTCACTAAAATCATACGCCTGCATTTTTGTATGTTTTGCCACAAAGGCAACGCATATCGAACTCGCCACCGACCTTAGCAAAGACGCGTTTCGAAAATGTCTCAACCGCTTTATTGCACTTGGGTGGTCCTTCGAGTAAAAAATAGGCGGCACTTTGTGCAAACATCCAGGGAAGTTACGCACCCTAACAGATTGTGTACATTGTCGAATACCCACCTCCTAAGTGTTTTTGGCTCATAGGGTCGGATATTTCCCTTACAGATATCACCAAAGAGAAATTTATCAGCACAATTTTAAAAAAATTTCTGCAAATTTGAACCTTTTGATCGTTCGGAAATAATACTATTTAACTGATCATCCGTTAACTGGGCCTGCATCAACTCCTCGGTAGAGATGATGCAAGGCATTTCTATTGATCCTACTCTTGAAAACGCGTCGGCTACCGTGTTCTCTTCGCCTTTTATGTATTGTATATCGGTGGTGATTTGACTCATAAAATCAAATTGGCATCTCTGTCTAGAACTAGCTTTGTCTGCTTTCTGCAGTAATGCATGTATCAACGGTTTATGGTCCATTAATATACGCAAGTCTCTACCCTTTACAAGATGCCTGTAAAATCTGAGACTCTTGTAGATAACTAAAAGCCCTCTGTCGTACACGCTATAACTTAATCTGGGCCTTTTCCAATTTCCTCGAGAAAAATCCGAGTGGCTCCCACCTACCGCTATTAAATTTCTCCAACACGGCTCCTATGGCAACATCTGATGCGTCCATACACAAGGCTATTGCAGCATTTTCAATCGGATGACATAGGAGCGATGCATCCGAAAATTCAGCAAATCCTCGGTCCTTTTTTTTAGCTCCTTTGAAGTATACATTTAAAGGAGTGAGCCAATATGCTGCGCGGGACAAAAATCTTCTGTAAAAATAAATAATATGCACGGGCCAAGTCTATGACCGACAACACTGTACATCCGCTGATTTAACGTGCCACATTGTGTAGATGTAGCAACTGATATTTATCCGGCAAGGTCAAACCATATAGTCTGCGATAATCTCCACATGGTCTCCATTTACTTGTTTTCTTGAACACCATGTGGAGCGGACTAAACCACTGACTCATGGATGGCCGGCAAATGTTCTCTTTGAGCATTTGCTCAAATTCCGCCTAGGGTATCCTGAGTTTCCTTGGGGGTAGTCGCTTCGCCCTTTCAGCAATCGGGGTTCCTTTTGTAAAAATATTGTGTACGACTGAATGTCTAATATTTTTCCTGACGATTGGATTGGTAATTGCGGAGAACTCCCTTAACAACGACACGTATCTGTCTGTACGAAATATGGTCGTAATCGTCTCCGTCTTGTCATTCGTAACAGTGGCGTTCGTAAAAAGATTTGCCTGTCCATCTAATAGTCCCTTGCGTCGCAAATCGACTAGCAGATTGAAATGATGCAAAAAGTCTGCGACAATGATGGACTTGGCTACGTCTGCTACAATAAACCGCCAGGAAAAGTCGCGACGTAAATCAAAACTTAATGCAACTAATTTTTCGCCGAACGTATTAATAACCGCCCCGCTTGCTGAAAAACGCGTACAAGTGCATGGTTGCACGCACCCCTTACCAATATTTCGTGGTACAACGGAAACATCTGCGCCCGTAACGATAACAAAACCGATTCCGGTCTTCTTATCGGCTACAATTAAGCGCCGACTTTCCGCGACGTCTTCCAGCCCCGCTATTTGAGACGTCGCTGTCAGTCTTCCGACCGCTTGTCCAAGAGCATGGCTTCCTGCAACGGAATGACCGGGCTCCGAATTTCGTGTGGAAATAGCAGTGTGCCGGCGTCGCTTCTGATGCGGCTCCTCGACGGCCTTCTTGGACGCGACTTCGAACGCTCGGCACGCCATCTATAACAGCAGGCTCCTGGATGGCGGTCGCTGACCTCCAATTTGGAGGATGAAGCCGGCGTCATGACCGGGGCGGTAATGGCGTCGGTATGCGCCATTGCTTGCTGCGTGAATAGTGGCAGGGCTTTGAGCCATACCGATTGTACCACATTTTCGCTAGTCTCGGGACCTGCCATCTCAATTATTTCTCACAATAATTCCGATGACTTACGATCCCGGAGCTTGAACCCCGTCAATACCTGCACCAGATTCGTTTCCTTAGACGACGTTAATCGGGAGGTTAACGCCGACTTTATCGCGCTATACGACGCTCCTGCCGGCGCGTGAATCAGATCGCTGATCGTGCGCATAGCCTTTTGATCCAAGCTCCGGATCGCGGCTGAGCGTCGCACGGCGTCGGTCGTTATCCCGAACGCACTGAACTCGACCTCGAGCATCTTGAACCATAACTTTGGCTCTTCACTACAGAACGGCGGCAGGTGGATTCGACGGAGCCTTTCCGCTTCCACGTCCAAATTGCACGGGGTCGACGTCTCTTTTGGCGTCGTCGTCTTGTTTTCGAATGCAGCGGCTTCGCTGCGCGTCGTTATCTTCAAATTCACATACTCAATTTTTATAAAAAATAAATGACTTTATCCCACAATTGAAAATGAAACCTATTTTGCACTTTTAAAGACTCAAAATCTTTATTTAATAATGACGCTCACGATCTGCCGTGGTAAAACTCTTATTTCTTTGCTAGCTCTTTCTAAACTAAAAAAAAGTATGCTAGGTGCTAATGACTAGATTCAAAAACTTAAACCTAGTGTTATAAATTTAAAGGACTTAAACAACTAGAACTAACGACTAGTGTCTTAAAACTAACTATAATAACACTAACCTAGATAAACCTAGTTACGTCCGCCGTGCGTAACACCGATCGCGATTTTTTGCAACTTCGCAGAAAAAACTACATAAGCGGAAATTTTCAAATTTTTCTGAATTTTCGGATAGTCGAACTTATCTCGTAAGTAATATTGAGGATGTGGATAAATCATATCGGTCAGAAATGTGCAACGAACAAACACAACCATTTCTACTTAACAGAAATGAATATGGATATTATTGTTATTATCATTATTATTACTATTATTATTATTATTATTATTATTATTATTATTATCATTATTATTATCATTGTAACGAAGACAAACGCCCGGTCACAGCCGTAACACCGCGACCAACGCTTGCATCGTAGAAAGCCACGTAATCATTTTAAGACAGAAGCAAACTCCACTCTCTGTACTACCTAAAGATATAAGGCTTATATAAGGTTCTGTCTAATCTAAAGATATAAAGTTCTGTCCAGTCTCTACCATCGAGATCAAATAGTTTTAACCTTGATTTACACCACTTAATTAATGCGATACTATTAGTGATCTACGGACCACTCTTAAGAAATTCTGCGATATGTCGGAAATCAAGTTAAATTACCTAAATTTATCATTAAATACTGAACCGAGAAGTAACATGTTACTTCTCTCTATCCTTTTATTCAAATGTGAATAAATATCCCGTCACATCATTATTATTATTATCATTATCATTATTAAACGGGCTGATACCCTTATTGTAAATATACATAGGTAATCTGTCGCAGGATACAGAATAATTGAAGAAAATGGTGTTTATTTATCGCTTATTTATAACTAATGCTACTTTTTAGCAATATTTTTAACGCGTAATATCATTTATACTACTATATTTTCTATTAAATAAAACATACTCCAGTGCAATATAAAAGTAAAGTGACTGCAAAAATAATGCCATGGACATACGTATGGTGATTATATGTATAAAAACATTCGGTGAGTCTATATATGTATATTAATTGTTACAACAAATAACTTTTAATTATCTTATTGACAAACCAACTCTCTGTGAATTGCAAATGATTTCCAGGTAAAGAAAAGAAATGAATTTTGCCCGACTTCAGTAGCATTTTTAATCCCAAGCGATCCTGAAAAAAATATTTATTAACTAGCAACTGTTAACTAGCAAAGATAATTGATTAAAACTCTAAAGTGCATTAATTTAATAAGATGCAACAGTATAATTCTATACCTGGCGATATAAATCAGTTTCCTCCAAGGATTGAATTTGTTCTGTTTGTCCTGGTTTATAGAATCCGAACCATTCTGATTCTGGCGGCGAAACTATGGTATCGTTGGAAAACTTAACTAGTACCATAGCATTTAACTTCTGCAGGTTTTCTTTGTATGCCTGGAAAATAGTTAAGCAATGCATATAATTAATATAGCATAAACACTTCCATACACTACTGACAGAAAATTTGTCATCATATGTGGCCTAAAAGTAACATTCGAAAATTCACATTCGCTTCTTCATAAGTTTGAATAATTGTCAGGTGTATAATTCTCACTGAGTGATAGTCCAATCATAGTGTATAAAAGTAACAATTTCCCTTAGCCCCAGCATCTCTATATTACGGAGCAAATGTATTGGCATATAAGATGAATTTAGAAATAGTTACTATTCTGCAACAAGACTGTGGGATATGGTGATATGGTTTCAAAAAGGGGATGGAATAACTTCCCCTTCAATACTTGTACTTAGTTTTATTACACTGTGAAAAGAACCTGGAAACACAAGGAAGTGTTCAGCTTTTATTACCAAGACAAAATTGTTTTTGGCAACCATGTCTCAATAGATGAGGACGAATTGATAGAATGCCTAATAGATGGTATCTCGGACAAGCAGTTGAGAAATCAGGCGCGAATTCAGCACGTTGATTCCTTCGCGGACCTTTTGAAGGCGTTTGAGAACGTGACACTGGATGACGGAAGAATTCAAACACCCCGTGACGCACCGCCAGACGGAAAACCGGAGGCGAAGGAGAGCAGAAGGCAGGGATATCAAAACAGGAATACAATAGCTGAGGAATAGCTGAGAAACCAGCATCGAGTGGCAGAGATCAACGAGCTGCTATAATTGTATCAAATATAGCCACATGGCTAAAGATTGTGCAGCAGCGAAGAGGGAGAGAGGCTCGTGCTTCAAATGCGGTAAAATGGGGCACGTATCTAGCGATTGTAAGGGAAACAGAACGGGTAAATTGCGTAGATTTAGCAGAAAGAACGAATAAGTTTCAGAAAAATATTGTTGTCAAGATCGGAAATACGAAAGGGCAGATAGAATTTCAATTGTTGGCACCTCTAGATACAGGTAGCCCGATATCGTTTATGAAAGAAAAATTCATTTGGCGTTCATTAATGCGAACCCCTTCCGGAAAATCCTATTGCGGCCTTAATAAGAGTAATTTAACTAAGTTAGGAATAGTAACGGTTAATAATGCGTTAATCTGAACATGACCATGGTAGGCTTCTGCGGTCACCGGACGAGATATGTTCGAAAAATATGAATTAACGTTCATTTCTTCTGATACTGATACCGAAAATGATGCATCCGCCGAAATTTTGAATATTGATACACAGGAAACAAAAAGCAAAATAACAGAGATATTCCGGTTAATCCAGAAATACGGCAGGAAAAACAATTATGTCTTAGAAATATGTTTGATATCGAATATTTATTTAACAATTTTTTTTTTATTTATCAAAAAATTTCAACACATATATCATTTAGAGATATAAAAAGAGGGTACCCAGAGGTATTTCAGCACGAATAGTAAACAATATTTTCTTAAGGCGGAGGGTGTGGGGGGAGGTGTAACTTGAAAACACGTATTTTTCCAACAAATTTTTTACGCAGTTAAGTAAACACAATAAAACGATGCAAGTTTGAATTAAACTTTTTACAGATATCTCTCAGCGTTCCTGAGATATCTCATGAAAAAGAGAATTCTCGATTTTTTTCAAGGGTTGATTTCACCCCTTAAAACCGAGTTATGGCACAATCGGAAAGTAGGGTTGCATTACGGATGACACACTGTACTTGTATGCAGAGGTTCATAATTTTCGGAATCTTCCGGTTGCCTAATCTTCCTTGTTAGCGACAGACAAGGGTATACGTCCCACGGATGGTGGAATAAGTGCAGTTTTGAAATTCCCCATACCGGAAACCATACGCAATGTACACAGCTTTCTAGGACCCTGCTCGTATTTCCGCAAGTTTGTTGAGGGATTTTCGATCATAGCAAAACCCTTATATGATTTATTGAAGAAAGATACAGTTTTTAAATTTTCGGAAGATCGAAAGATTCGGAAGATCAACGCTTTCAAGATATTAAAGTCAAAATTAGTAGCTGCACCCATATTAGCAATTTACGATCCTGAGGATAAAACAGAGTTACACACGGATTCTAGTGCATTAGGATTCGGTGCGGTACTAATGCAACAGCAATCTGACTTGAAGTATCATCCGATATTTTATTTCTCAAATCGCACGACCAATACAGAAAGTAAGTATCATAGTTTTGGTCTGGAAACAATTATTTACGCGCTCAGACGTTTCCAAATTTATTTACTAGGAACTCCGTTCAAAATGGTTACAGGTTGCAACTTAGTAAAACTTACGCTACAAAAAAGGGACATACATCCGCGAATAGCCAGATGGGCGATGGAATTCTTAAATTACGATTATAGTCTAGAGAACAGGTCCAGCGAACGAATGAAGCATGTCGAGGCGCTCAGTCGTGCAATGAGCATATTAATAGCATAAGACAACCGTTTAGAATATAATCTATCCGTTTGTTAGACACAAGATAGAAAGATTAAGGATATCGCTGATAGGTTGGCCAAAGGTGAGGATGCTAATTTTGAAATGCGATATGCCCTGGTATATAGGAAAAGGGGTTCGGAATTGCTTTTTTATGCGCCGGAAAATATGGAAGCCAATATAATCTTCAGATATCACAATCAATTAGGCCACCTAGGTATAGCAAAGACCGCTGGCACAATATAACAAAGTTACTGGCTTCCGAATCTCAGGCAAAAAATAGAAACGCATATAAGAAACTATATGAAGTGTATAGCTTACCATCCTTCAGTTGGAAAGAGGGAAGGCAAGTTACATTACATTGTATCGCGAAATATCAATCTCACTTGATATAACTGACTCTCCACGAGCGTGACACGACGCACAGTGGGGCCATTTCTCGAAAAGCTGGCCATAATTTAAAATTTCACACGATTTTCACAAAAATTGGTGTTCTTACGTTTTTGGGGTTGCTGAATTCAAATATCTTATATAAAATACAAAATTCATAACGGACGATTTAATATCAGTGGTATAAATATTGCTTTTAAGTTAGCTTTTGTCAAAATTGACTATTTTCCGATTTTTTACTAAAAATTATGTAATCAGAATGTCTAATGTAATATAATGACGCTAATTTCAAAACTTTGTTGTAATTAATTATTTTGAAAATTTTACTTTTGCGACATTTGTGTTTAGTAGATCACGTAGTTCAAATGTATTGTCGAGAATAAAGAAAGGGATCTATAAGAGTATCTTTGGAATATGTCCCGATTCTGTTTCTACCTAGATACTTTTTGACTATAAGCTCTTCTATAGAATTTACACAGCTTATGACAAGATTCTAGGACTTCTTCCGTAAAACATCCAATTGGTTTAACGTAATTTTTCGTTACGGGTGGCCCATGGATTAAAACTTTATGTACCGTGGCTGCCATGTAATACCAACTTCGCAGTATCAATACCATAATTTCCAAATTTTGTATAATTAATAATTCTGCCACAAGGAATAATAATTAAGATATTATGAAATCTTTCAATTATTGCGAGGGAGTGGAAAGAAGATTTGGTATTGGTTCTTAAAAAAGGCACAGAAAAGAAAGTTTGTCTTTTGGGAAGGAAGTAATTTATGGTCCGGATGTTGAGTTTGTTCATTCCGTTTTCCGGAACACTTGAATACCGCTAAAAAAGTACAAAGGGTCTCAGTGGGTAATAGCGACCAGATGACTTCGCGACTGGAGGTCCGAGGTAACTAACAGGGTTATAGTTTCCAGATGTGTGACAATAGAGAGTCAAAGGCGTCGAACAGAAAGTAGAAGACAATAGTTTCGGCAACAAATACCCGGAAGTCCTGGTTCCTCTGTCGATTACACTTTGTATACTTTCCAAGTCTGAACTCAAAACTTCGTGATGTTTTCCAATTGACTCATGTCAAGGAATCATGTTATCAAGCTGTAATCTTGGACCCATCATTATTATTATTAATTATTATTTATTTATTATTATTATATTAGTATCTTCTATAGATTTCTTTATATCATATTAGATTTCTCACAAATATATTAACCTCTGCACGAGATATCAGCCCTACGCTCTAGTGCCACAGACCGTAAATTAATCGTTTTGATACTTTAAATGTAAATATCTTAAAAAGGGGCAAAAAGGGGCAAACTTTCTCAACTGGATATCATAGCTGACATGCAACTTTATATCAGGAGACTTGTCCCAGCGTGAAACTCCGTGAATAACATCTTTGTTTTCCTTCTTGTTCATTAAGATATGGCTAAGATTTATGATATATTGAAAACGGAATTACAATAATAAATTCAAAGATATGTTACTTTACTTCTGTGGAAAATGTATGTTTATAACACCTACTTTAATGGTAAAATGTTTCACATATGAATTTTATTAAGATAAACTTTCCCTGACGCAATTAACAAGCTCCAATTTTCAAGATACGAAGGAGCATGAAATTTCTTCAACTTTGACGGCCTATATCTCAGTAACCAATCAATATATTTAGAAAATTCAAGCGGCATTAGATGCATTGATATGTATACAACAAATCTGCTATTCTGAAAGCAAGCTGCCGAATACTTAAAAAATTGAATTTTGGCCAGCTTTTCGGGAAATGGCCCCACCTGTGCGACGTGGCTCTACGCGTGACTGTGTAACTCTGAACCGACGAGGGTAGAAACCAAAGGGTTTATATACCCCCGAAATGCGTGGGAACGCATTAGAACTTTCCATATAAGGAAATTTAGGAGTCTTCGTCGTTCCACGCCCGTCTTGATCGTAATGCAGCTGGTCGCACATGTGCCCGGGACCCCTTTATCTGTTTATGGTAACCGATAGAATTTTATGGCATTTTCCCATTACAGACGCGAGCTCGAAAATGCGTTGACAGCGACGTATGGAATATTCTTCATACGTAACACCCCACACGGAAGCAGAAAGTTGGCGATACCAAATCCAACATATCACCAACTGTCAAAGCAACATTGCAACACCAACATTGATCGTACAAGACAGCATCAAAACACAAAATCGAGAACAAAATCGAGACACGAGAATGAAACTCTCATTTTTGGGTACTCTTCAGGTAACTGTTAATCTCGCGCTTAACTTTTCAAACTTTTTTTAACTTCCTTGTTTTAATCTGCTTAGCGCACGAATGAAGACTGCATAATATCTCCAATTGCAAAAACATATTCTAGACAGTTTTTTTATAATGATCTAATTAAAACGTACCACATTTATGTAACGTTCGTTGTTGATGTCAGCTATAAATATACTTTTGTTCCTATATTCTGCTTCGTGATATGGATCATGCCAGTATGTAGCTTGAATAAACTCTTTTTGTACGAATCTGTAACGCAATGAACCTTTATGATACAAATATTAAAACTAAAAGAGAATTACGAAATGAAATTTACAGTTCCCTATTATCTTTTGCACAATAACATTATGCTCAAGCTACATAAGTTTTTACTTCTGGAATTTTTCAAATAGATTATGCAATCAAATTCTAACTATTATTAAAAAGATATCAAAAGATCTATCTCTTATAATTAGACACTCTGGTGTCTCAATAATAATCGTAAATCAATCGTCTATAATAGATCCTTTAACAGGTTTCTTTTCAGGTTCCATAATTCATTATTTTTCATGATCTGCCGTTAGGTTCGCAAGATACCGTAAGTTAATATGTCGCAAGCCGTAATATACTTCAAATGTAACAGTTATAACTAGTTTAATTCCACGTATTGTTAATATTTATTAATCGAACTGTAATATTGCACCGGGCGGCAATAGTATTCTTCGCGATCGTACAATCTATTGTATTAAGTACAATGTGTAAAGAAATGTCGTCCCTCCGTAGACACTACTAGCAATATTATTTATTGCATCACTTGAGCACTAGTGAAAAATTGCGTCAAAATTAGAACTGTAATCCTTTATTTGACTTAAATGGAATGGAAGAAGAGAATAGAAAGTAGAAAGCCCAAGCTTTTGTTTTCATTTTGTGGAAATAAATTTGGAAGAATTCTAACAAAGTTTTAGAATATTCAAAATCAAATATTTTTCACTAATGCATAAGTAATGCAATAAAGGCTATAGCCGGATAAGGGGGTCAAATGTCCCCTTAAACCAAATTCAACTTGTGAGTTGATCATTCGACAGCTTATCAAGAAAAACCAATTTGTGTCAAGTTTCAACCCTGTAACTCAACTGGGAGGATAGTTACAGGGGAAAAATAAATACCTAGCTCTTGCCCAATATCTCCCATTTTAACGAACAAACAATTTTGAAAAAATATTAGTTTGTCTCGTAACTCTAACTTCATATTCGATACAACTCGAGCAGATAAGTTGTATTTGTGGAAACGTTACTACCAATATAAAGGATTACGGGGACAAGATAGGTTTAACGAAACTAATCGATTTAATGCTGAACAATTTAGGTAAATATATTGAGATCAGTCGGCTGTACAAATGTAATTGTCGCGATGAAATAATATAAAGTGTGTAAGTTACCTGAGTATTTGCACGGTGTTGACGCACTGGCGATGCGTGGTCTGAGAGCCGCTTTAGAGTATGCCGAAAGAACTTCAACCGGACTAGCGGATTCTAACGGGTTAACTTATGATTCGACAGGTGCGCTAAGCCCCATCTCATTAGATATAACTGACTCTGTACGAGCGTGACACGACGTGACTCTACGCGTGATTTTGTAACTCTGAACCGACGAGGGTAGAAACCAAAGGGTTTATATACCTCCGAAATGCGTGGGAACGCATTAGAACTTTCCATGTAAGGAAATTTAGGAGTCTTTGTTTGGCCCCGCCCGTCTCGGTCATAATGCAGCTGGTTGCACAGGTGCTCAGGACCCTTTTATCTGTTTACGATAATTCAAAGAATTTTAGGGCCTTTTCCCATCACAGACGCGAGCTCGAAAACGCGTTGACAGCGGCGTATGGAATATTCTTCATATGTAAATTATTGCGTTGGCAACAATAATTATTTGTAAAAAAGAAATAATTGTGTGGTCTAAAAGGGAGGCGAAATAATAGTGGAACATCACAAGAGTCTTCCTGCACTCCAGCTACGACTGTTCAATCAAGACATCTGAAAATGCACTTCATATATTACATTAATATTATAAATATTAAACAGTACTCTAATTTGCAAGATACGTGGCAAGAGAAGCGGCGGCACCAAAAGTGCTTTAAGTTCATATTTATGTATACCAAATTAAAATATTCAACATATATGTTTAAAATCTTTGTAAGCAAGTATTCATCATTGCCATATAGTTGGGAATTAGACAAAAATTAATGTCCAAAAAATGAACCCAAAGAAGGCTCGAACTAGAAGAAAAGTATAATTATAGTACCACCTTCAGTACAAAATTTCCTTCAATACAAAATCGGCATTTTTTGGCGTTTTTTATGTTTTGCAGCTCGAGTTTTCAATTTAAAAATCTGCAAAACTTCTATAATATGTACCTCCATAGTAGAGGTGTCTCTAATTTTTTTCAACATTGTTTGTTCCATAAAATGGGAGATATTGGGCAAAAACTAGATATTTGTTTTTTCCCTGTAACTACCCTCCCAGTTGAGTTACAGGGTTGAAACTTGGCACAAATTGGTCTTTCATGATAAGCTATCGAATGGCAGCTCACAAGCTGAATTTGGTTTAGGGGCACATTTGACCCCCCTTATCCGGCTATAGCCTTTGATTTGTAGTGTATTATACATATTATGTTACTTCCCCTATCGAATCTATTGTAATACAGTAATGTCTCCATTAAAGCGAAAACGTGGTACATATACAATCGAAGAGTTTATTCCCACTACCGGGGGGGGGGGGGGGGGGGATATCCCTGAAGGCATCCAAAAGTTAGTATATCGATGAGCTAATGCTAATTGAAAGTTGAAACTTTGCTATTTCTCATCCTTTTTTTATGAAACTTTTACACGATCGCAGCTTCTCTTTTCTTTTCACTACCTGTCCTTTGCTGCGGTCGAAACTTATTACCGCTAATTAAGCCACCAAATATAGTTCAAATTATATCGTGTTTGATGTCATTTTAATTAGAAAAATGTCAGCTATGCTATGTAAAAGTTTCATAAGAAAAGGATCAGAAATAACAAAGTTTCATCGTTGCATTAGTGTTGTTTCACCGATACGCTAGATTTTGCTTTGGCTTGGCTACCCGGTCCTTTATTTTTATTCGCTGTCCTTTTCTGCGTTCGAGACTCCCGGCAAATTTAAAAAAATGTACAAAGTATTCTATTTAAGGGCCTCGACTCTAGGCGCCATGACCTGTGTGCGTGCACTCACGCAGCAAAGGAAACATGCGCGAGAGAGTCTCGATTTCGTAGAATCGATCCCCCGTCTCGATAATTGCATTAATGAAACTTTCGCGGATCTAACACACACGGTAGACTTTACCACTGCCCGGATGGTATGTTTGAACGCCAATAAATTCATCATTCGTTCCGGAGAACGGTATTTCTGAAACTGGTAAGCTTGAGACACACACCGGTGTAGGCAACAAGATGGCTGCAGCATCTTGACACATTTCACATTTAGTAAATATTGAACAAATATTTAATGGTTTATTTACTGCTAAAACACCATTCCCGGCTTCCTTGAACTAGCACAAGGTCACAGAAATTCAATTTTTCACACTCTATCGCTTCTGGAAGGCAGAGAAACAGTATTACGATTTGCACGCATCCGATGTAAGAATACTTCAATGATTCTCCGTTGGAGGCGTTTCTGACACATTTTAGATAATTTTACGACGTTATCGTCAGAGTCGATAAAAATACAAATCAGTCGGTAAATGTAAGTTATAATTTCACACCACGAACGACGATTCATAACGTGAATGCGTGATGCGTGAACACAGTTGCAAGTCAAGCATAGTTGCTGCAACGTATTAAAACTTCTGTCACGCTGTGAAACATCTGTTACAATTATAACCATCAGCAAACTGAATCGGCTTGAGCCGAGATGTTGATTCGAGCCGCTGCAAAATGATTTGTAGGTTCGAGTCCTCTTAGGGTTCATTTTTGTTACATTAACTTTTTTAAGTTACTAACTATATGGCAATGACCAATATTTGTTTATTGTTAAATACTTTAATTTAATATACGTAAATATGAAGTTGAAACATTGTTTTCTATCGTTTTACCAATTATGCAACTGTTTAATATTTCTAACATTTGTACGTGTATAGACGTCAATCCAAAGCTCAAAATATGTAACTCAAAATTTCAATCATTTGGTGGTACTGTTTCCGGTAGCAATAGTTTTATTTTATGCTGAGGCAACGGATTAGGCAAATAAATTAATCTGTTAAATATTAAATGTTTTATTAGTTTGTTCTTGCTTGTGGTGTACCCAACTGGTAGTTGGAGTAGTAGTAGTAGTAGCCGCAGTAGTAGTAGTAGCCGTAGTAGTAGTAGTAGCCGTAGTAGTAGTAGTAGCTGTAGTAGTAGTAGTAGTAGTAGTAGTAGTAGTAGTAGTAGTAGTAGTAGTAGTAGTAGTAGTAGTAGTAGTAGTAGTAGTAGTAGTAGTAGTAGTAGTAGTGGTAGTAGTAGTAGTAGTAGCAGTAGTAGTAGTAGTAGTAGCAGTAGCAGTAGTAGTAGTAGTAGTAGTAACGATGGGAGTAATCGTAAGAGAGCGCATGAGCGCGCGCTCAACAATACAGGGTGTCAGAAGACTCAGGGAACATCGAGAAATGGGGTGTATCTGAGGTGTAGATAAACCACTTTTTCCTTGGTAATAATGTCGTACATAGTTTCGTTTTTGAGTTATTCACGAAAAACACTGGCCAATGAGAGCGCCCGGCGGGCATCGGCCGACGCGCGCTCAGGTGCGAACCGATCACTTGCGGTAGGTCGTGATGGGGGCATCGAGGGTACCGAGGAAAGCATGCGGAAAATGTTACATCGTCTTAATTAAGAATAACGTGGAATTATTCATTATTCGTGAATAAGAAATACACTAATAAATCGTGTAATAACCGCGTTCGATACGTTTATTCATTATCGGAAAGCAATGAAGTGTTTTATTACTTAGGAAAAAAATACTTTTTTTTTATCAGTGCTTTTTCAGGTGGATAAATTATGTTTTAAGAGAAACGATTCGCATACCAATGTTAGGAAAAGCTAGTTAAACTTACCCATTCGTTCACGAATTAATCTGCTTAACATTGTGTGAATCCTGACCTAGGCAACGCTCAACAGCTGATGTTATGGCCGGCTTAGTATCCTTGCACGATCGCTTCACTTCACGATAATTTCACTTGCCACTGTGAAATGTGGGGGTACTTAAAAACAATTTATTGTTCCTACGTTTGAACATTTTGTAATATTCTGCGTTTGTACGATTCACGTTGCTCGCTCGGTTAGCAGCACGGCTCTGGCAGCTTAAACGTTCGCACAAACGCTCGCGCTGCGACGTAGTCCACGCAAGGGCCGATGCTGCCCTGTGTGATCGGCATTTGCCGCCGATTTCCACTAAATTTGGAGACGGTGTGTGTGCGTGTGCGTGTGGAAGCGAGTGCGAACGTTTAAGCTGCCAGAGTCATGCTGCTAACCCAGCGAGCAACGTGAATCGTAAAAATGCAGAATATTACAAAATGTTCAAGCGTAGGAACAATAAATTGTTTTTAAATACCCCCACATTACACAGTGGCAAGTGAAGTTATCGTGAAGTGAAGTGATCGTGCAACGTTACTAAGGCGGCCGTAACAGCATCAGCTGTTGAGCGTTGCCTAGGACAGGATTCACACAATGTTAGGCAGGTTAATTCGCGAACAAATGGGTAAGTTTAACTAGCTCTTCCTAACATTAGTTATGCGAATCGTTTTTCTTAAAACATAAATTATCCACCTGAAAACGTATTGATAAAAAAAATATTTTTTGTCATAAGTAATAAAACACTTCATTCCTTTCGGCTAATGAATAAACGTATCGAACACGGTTATTACACAATTTATTAGTGTCTTTCTTATTCACGAATAATGAATAATTCCACGTTATTCTTAATTAAGACGTTGTATCATTTGCCGCATGCTTTCCTCGGTACCCTCGATGCCCCCATCATGACCAACCGCAAGTGATAGGTTCGCACCTGAGCGCGCGTTGGCCGATGCCCGCCGGGCGCTCTCATTTGCCAGTGTTTTTCGTTAATAACTCAAAAACGAATCTATGTACGACATTATTACCAAGGAAAAAGTTGTTTATCTACACCTCAGCTACACCCCAATTCTCGATGTTCCCTGAGTCTTCTGACACCCTGTATATACTATTGCGCGGTTGGCGGGGTAGGGCGCTTTCTACTGCTGCCTTGAACCATGGCTGCAAAACTCTAATAGATATGACAATATCAACTATGTCTCTGCATTTTTCGTTTGTCATTCTACATAATGACCATAGCAATGAAAAAGCGAATGAAATCAATTAAAAATCATTCATATATGCATATTGGGACGCGTATAAAATATCTAAAAATAAATATTTCCTTTTATTTCTGATGGTATAATTACATTCCAAACAAAAATTATTTGTAGAAAAGAAATAGTGGTGTGGTCTAAAAGAAAGGCGAAATTGTAGTAAAACATCACACGAGACGTCTTAAAATGTGCTTCCTGTAGTATACTTTAATGTTAGAAATATTAAATTGTACCGTAATTGGCAAGATACATGGCAAGAGAATCGGTAGCACAAAAACCGTTCTAGGGTCAGATTTACGTATATTACATTAAAATATTTAAAAAATGTTTTTAAAACATTGATCATTGTCATATAGTTAGGAATTGGAAAAAATTATAGTAAAAAATTATAGTCTACGTCCGGCAGGAATCCAAATCTCGGCTCGAGACGATTTATTTTGCTAATGGCCAGACTTGTAACAGATGTGGCAACAGTGCGATAGAACCCACAAATTATGTGATTTGGCACTCTCCATTAATAATTCTGCCTAATGACATTAGATGCCACACTCTCAGTTTATAATTCTGTATAATGACTTTAGATATTACCCCGTCAAATGTCGAACCTCCCAATATTTTGTTTCCACTAACGCCCGTTTCTTTGCGATGGCGCTTAGATCGATTCGGAGTTGGTGGCAAAGGAGTCGGGGCCCTTAAGCGAACATTCAGTCCCGAGGCTTTCGCTTCAATGGAGACATTACTGTACTACGTTCTCAACAATACAAATAAGTACTGCAAATATGCTCCATATCTGATCATGCGGTCTATGTAGTTGCATATTCCAGTCATTAATCCACAATTTGGCAATCCAAAAATACCCTGATGTTGTCCACCTATAGAAATAAAATTCTTAACCGGAGGATTAGGACATCTTTGTATTACAGCTCTCCTGCAACACAGAAAGTTTGGAACGATTAATATAATATAATGTGGCTAGCGGATCAGGACATAGAACAGCTAAATATGAACACTTTTTGTATATCTGAAAATATTTCTCAAAGTTTACTTCCAAATTGTTGCTCTTTTATACTCGGGCGCAATTATTTTTAAATCTAATGCCAGCTTCAGAAAATGAAAATACTGTTAAGTCTGCGTCACTAAATTGCGCTGCTATCGACGATATTATAACAAATACATTGTTGCTACATGGTAATAGCAAAAGAGCTCAACTTTCCCAGTTACTACACGGTATGGATAACAGTGTAATTTATGTATGACACTCTCTGATGTGTGTGGTCTTTCTTCTATCGGTCCCGTAGTGACGAAAACTATGCGACCGCCCTCAACGTATGGGTATTTTTTAGTGTAGTGGAGGTTAACACCAAACTGCTAGCCACTTAAGCTCTCCAGTAATACAATTATTAAACGATTTATTCGTTTATTTATTATTCATAAATAATGAATAATTCCCTATTATTCTTAATCGAAGAGGATATAATATTTGTCGCATGCTTTCCCCGATACCCACGCTGTGTCAATGCGTTCGTTCACGACCACCACCGACCGCAATTGAGAGCCGCGTGTTGGAACGTTCTGATCGTAGTGCGAAGATACATTTTACGGACTTATTATTATTATATATAGTGCAACGAAGACCAACGTAAGGTCCCAGCCGTAACATCGCGACCAACGCTTGCATCGGCAAAAGATGTAAACGTTTTAAGACAAGGGCAAGACAATGAATAATTCCCGTCACAATTTGGCGATTCTGCCAGGATAGAGAGACTTGTTGTATAAAAGTGATTGTTTGCAAACTTCCACGAATGGAAATTACTCATGTTCGAAACCCAATGAAGGGACTACGTGTGCCAGAAGACGATCAGCGAGTCTACCGACCTGTGCACTCAATGGATGGTCCAGACCACTTGGTTGCTGGAAACTGTCGATCGTAAAGACTAGCAACCAGCGCTCCCCTTCACGAGATTGAGTGTAATGGTTGGTAAGCACTGGCTTACGATTCATTTAATTTCTATCGAGAAACGAACACGGGGTTCCAGTCTGACTGCAGCGACTGCGAAAACGAAACCGTTGAAATGGACGGCAGGCTAGACGCATTAGAAAGAGATGGCCTCCCTAAACGCAGCCAGCGTAAGGATGGGATTAGCTAGACAGAAAAAGTAAGAAACATTGCCGACAGACATAGCGAAGTTAGAGGAGGAAAATACGAAAAGGGCTGGCAAAACAAGAAGTTTAGCCTCTATAAGATAGGACAACTAGCAACGGACGACAAATCTGTAGATATAAACCATACGACAGTTGAGCACCTCGAGCCGGAAGACGAGGAAGTGGTGATACTAAAACCGCACGTTCCATTACATTGTGTAATAACAGAACTTCCTCGTACATTTAAAGAGTCAACAGTACAGATAATACGCGTACCCGCCGAGGACGTAGTCCGCACGATCCGCGCGTTGAACGGGAGAGACGATATAGAAGTAGAAGACTTTATTAAAGCAGTAAAACGGGCCCGCGTGCAATGCAACGAAGAAGACCTCTTGCTGGGATTAATTATAGCCGAAAAGATTGCCGATCAAGCGGCACACAGTATCCGACACCCATTACCATTACCTCGTACGGGGACCCAAATGAAAATTTGCGACTGCACGCCCCTCCCTCCGCCAGCACCCCCACGCCAAGAAGAAAAAGTACCAACCAGTAACCACTACGCACCAAATCATGCGTTGCCATTACAGCAACGACTCCAAGTAAAATGTACCATCTGCGGACAAACAGGACACAAACACGACCAATGCTTCAAGCAAACTTTTCAAATTCCCCAAACTGGGAAATTGCCACCGAGAATAAATCACCTGCAGCAAGGAATTATGAAGAACGAAGAGGAATCTCATGAATCTCCAGTACAAGCGGACGACTGCGATACTATACCGCCAGACTTGGAGGGATATGCCGATTCGGACGACTCTGATTGGACACAGGAGCAGGCATAAACATCATAAAATCCAGACTGCTTGACAAAATAACCAAACGACAAAGCGAAATTCAAAAATTAAAAATGGAAAACGACTGGCACACTTCGGCAGAAACAGTTACGTTATATTCATTGGTACAGTATCATAAATTTCATGTTGTACCAGACAATTTTCCGCTTCCAGAAGACGGAATGGTAGGACTACTCCACTTAAATCCATATAAATGTTCAGTCGACAACGACTCACTCACGTTAAACAATTTCTGTATCTGGTTACGAGACGAACTCCTTATACCAGCACGACACATGATAGCAGAAGAAATAAAAACAGCAACATGAAGGCGTACGTCAACTCCAAGACAAAACACGAATCTCGCAGTTCGAAAATCCTTGCTGACAACCCATAACAAAATTATTTTTAGCTACTCGGACATATTTGCACTATACAGGGTGGGTCAAAACCCAGGAAACATCGGAAAATAGGGGTAGGTGGGGTGATTGAGAACAACTTTCTCCTTGATCGAAATGTTGTTTGCAGCCTCGCTTATGAGTTATTAACGAAAAACCATGGCCAATGAGAGCGCGCGCCGGACTCGCGCACAGTGCGTACCTCTCAGCGGCGCACAGCCGTGATGGGGACATAGAGGGTACCGAGAAAAGCGTAGGGAAAATGTTACATCGTCTTAACTTAAGGATACTGTGGAATTTGTCGTTATTCATGAATAAGAAATAAACTAATAAGTGGTGCAATAACCGTATTCGATACGTTTACAGTAATGTCTCGATTAGTGTACATCGCTCGGGACCGAATGTGAACACTAATCATGTGCAGACACGATTCTCGAGCTAGTTCGGGCCCCCTTTGATGTTGTGGCAGCCGATACTCGGGGCCGCGTTCCAGGATAGAACAAAGTTGAAGTACCCGTGTACGTAAAACAGTACCAACGCGATTAAAATTCAAGATTAAAACTTGTTCATTTTTGGTTAAATGACTCCAAACACGATGTGGGTTGGATAATTTCTGCTTATCGCGGTATTAATAATTTTGTTCTCCTTTATTATTGTTTCCAATAACAACTAAAATATGTGTATATTAATTAACAGCAATAAGGTACTTAGTAGAGATATTTTAAATTTGGAAGTAAACTCTCGTACCGAGAGTCTCTTAATCTTAAATTGCTATAATTAGTTTATGGCAAAATATTGTTGTATTGAGAATTATTCCCATTCCCGTGACAATACATTCGGTGTTCATAACAGTATATAATTTGTACTGATAAGAAATTGTGAGAATTTATATCTACTACACATATTCTAGTTGTTATCGAAAACAATAATAAAGGAGACTAAATTATTAGTACCATTGTTACGTCGTAAAGGCCTCCGTATAAAATAGGACGTCGAGCGCGCGGTCACCAGCCCCCGGTCAAGGGATTATCGAGGACCAGTTAATGACACTGCTGCCTCGCGAACGAAGCAGCTAGCATTGTTCGACTGCTTACTCGATAGATTCATAAACACCGAACCTTCCACGTGCAGATGGCTAACACGTTTATGACGCGCAAGTAATAAGACTGTTTTTGAGGAAATCGTTTTATATCTTTAATGCAGAAGTTACAACCCTTCAGGTTACCCACGACCTCAGCAGTCAATTGCATGCGTCATAAACGTGGACTTCCAAAGGGGCCTCCGAGCTGGTCCCAACACACATCTGGCAGCTCATATTTGGACACCCTGGCAGAAATTCCGCTGCATTGCCAAATTGATGGCAATGTGAGAAGACACACCCTTACCTCTTAGAAACGCGCTTCGGGTGCTAAGGTAGGGTGTAGCTACACCTACAAAACACGCTGATTGGTATTTTGTAATTTCTCCCAAGATCCAATCAGCGTGCAGAAGAAAACTTCCGAGTCGACGTTTTGACAACGTCCGACGAGGAAGACAGTTCCATTCCGACTACCCTCGAGACAAGAAGAACCTTGATCTTGAGTTACTATCGCTTTACCGCAGAAGTCAAGATGGAGCCTTACATCTTAACATAGCGACGGAACAAGGGCTCCGGAGTTTGATTTACGACCATTCTTCGTTATACCTGTCGTGATCCAAGTTACGAATTTCGTGACCGATACGACACCACAACCATGATAAATAAATATTGTCTCAACGATATCGTGTTTAGTGTTATTTTAATCAGGAGATTCTAACGAACATTCTCGTAATATTTCATGTAAAACGGACCAAAAATGAACAAATATTAATTTTTAATTTCCCTTGCATCAATGTTGGCTCTCACCGGTATTCGATCTGGGTTCAGATTACATTCTAGGCGCCTCACGCTTCGCTGGTTCCAGGGGGGTGACAACCCCAAGTAGTGGGGATAGAAATGAACACTAATCGTAGACACAATTATGAACACTGATTGAGATATTACTGTAGTTCGTAGTTTATATTTGCCTTTAAAACTACTCCTTTCTCAAACATACTGCACGAAAGTTTATTCGGTCGTAATATCGTCGATAGTATTATCGTTGCTGGGGACAGTTGGAAAGCAAATTTGTTTAATGACTATGAATATGTTTCGAGCCAGGGCTGTGGGCAACGCCTAGACCGGCGAGGTGGATATTACCCAAGGAATACGGTTGAGAATTTGTTAGTAAGGTGCACGGACGATCCCGATGCGAAATCGGGGAGCCGCTGGGACACGTGTAGCGAGGACGAACCCGATGCGAAATCGGGGAGCCACTGGGTTAGAGTAGTTGGAGTTACTTTGTTTGGATAAGGCGTGCGAACGAACCTGATGCGAAATCAGGGAGTCGCAGGAAATGTTAGTTTGTCTCGTAACTTTAAATTAATATTCGATACAACTCGAGCGGTTAAGTTGTATCTGTGGGAACGTTACTACCGATATAAAGGATTACGGAGTAAAGATTGGTTTAACGAATCTACTCGATTTAATGGTGAACAATTTATATATATATGTAGAGGGATAAATTAGAAGAGAAACTACTTTATTGTAAGAAATGTAATTTATGTAATTATAATAGGATTCGATGTCCGTCTTTTTCATTCAAGCGTCGGTTGCCAACTAACTTATTTGTTAATAAACGCACTCGCCGTTTGTTAATGTTTATAATGTTTCCTCGGTTTCACTCTGATCACTCAGCTAGTTTCACTCTCCACACTCGATAAATACTAATTTGACCATGTTTTGCATGCACTTCCACTTTGTCTAGGAAATCAGTTCCGATCAGTATTTTTTGTCTCGAAACTGCGTCAGAAATGACCCGAATGAGAAGCGGATATGTATAACCGTCGACCGTCAGATTCGTATGAAATTCTCCTAACACTGGAATACCGTTAGAGCCTACTCCTGAAAAACGCGTCGATGATTGTCTGAGTTCTGATATTCCGCTCTTCATCTTTAAATATTCGTCTTCACGCATCAACGAAATATCACTTCCTGTGTCCATAAGCGCCTCCACACACTTACCTTCAATCAAAACATTTTTCATAAAGGTCTTACGCGAGCAACATGATACAACGCAAGCGTTCTTCGACTCGTCATTCCTCTTCTTGCATTTCGCCGCGATATGTCTGATACCGAAACATCTGATACCAAGATCTTTCGTAGGAGACACCGCACTTACATGGTTACGCATGCCACAATTATAACAGCGTGTCTGGTTCGCCACGACTCTTTTCACTCCACTACTACTAGCTTCATTCTTCTCACTCCTAGGACCATCACTGGTCTTCTCACTTCGCTCTATTCTTGTTGCAGAACTAGAATTCATTATATACCGATCTCGCAGCGTTATTTTCGATGAAAATCGAAGAATACGTGCTTGATCGCGCAATGAATGGTCTGGGATTCCTTCAATAATATAATCCAGCATCTCTTCTGTGTCTATTGGTACACGATTCCCCAATATTGTTTTATCATGGACATATTCGTGAAACGTCTCTTCTTTCTTCCACGAGCGTTCTTCAAATTTTCTTCGCAAAGTGACTCTACTTTGCCGATGACGAAACATGGCTTTCAATTCTTCAATAATCCCGTCAGGGGTCATTCCTATATGCTCGGGTCTTGAGTGAAACCATTCAAGTGCCTTCTTCTTCAACTTCATTCCGATCAGGACTTTCACGGAATTATCTTCTAACTTGTACGCATCCTTTATAAATTTAAGCTGCCGTTCCCACGTATCAAAATCACTGGAAACACCGTCAAACTCACTCACCAAATCTTCGATCGTCGTCAAATTTATTCGCATAGGTGATCGGACCACACCATTGCCTTCATCTAATGTTCCTGATACTCGATCACTATTCACCACTTCTGCACGTTCATTACCACGTAAAATTGCAATCTCTCGTCGAGCGAGCTCGAGTTCACGTTCAGCGAGTTCCTTTTCTCGTCTAAAAAACTCAACTTCTCTGTCGTGTAACTCATTCTCTCGTTGCATATTATATATATATATATATATATATATATATATATATATATATGAAAGTTCTAATGCATTTCCGCGCATTTCGGGGGTATATAAACCCTCGAGGGGAGTTTCTACCCTCGTCGGTTCAGAGTTACACAGTCACGCGCAGTCACGTCGCGTCACACACGTACAGATTCAGTTATATCGATTGAGATTGGGCTTAGTGCACCTTTCGAATCAGAGATTAGCCCGTTAATATCCGCTAGTCCGGTTGAATTTCTTTCGGTATACTCTAAGGCAGCTCTCAGACCCCGCATCGCCAGTGCGATGACACCGTGCAAATACTTAGGTAACTTACACTTTTTCATATTATGTCATCGCGACAATTACATTTGTACAAATAACTGATTTCAATATACCGGGTGGCCCGTAACTCCCCGGCCGTAACAGTCCCGCGCCCCGGCACGACAGTCAACTTACTGGTGGTCGCTGGAGATAGCGCAGATACGCTATGCCTGCGCACGCGCCCGGCGACACCTCCAGAGGGCCAGAAGGAGACGACGTCGCAACCTGACGAGGGCGCTGGAGCTGCATCCGGGCTGCAGGGAGCTGGTTGTAGGCCGCTAGCTGGCCATCAAGAAGGCAAATGCGAGAACGTCGTCCGAGCTTCTCACGAAGCTCAGAGAGAACAAACTCCACCCTTGAGCGCCCCCCGTGACGGACGCTGTGAAGAAGATGCATGGGAACACCGCCCCAGGCCCAAACGTCATCCATGGCCCTGTGCGTCCTCGCGCCCCGTCTAATGGGCCTGTTCGATGGCTGCCTAAAGACGGAACGTGTCTCGTCCCGCTGGAAGAGAGGTAGGAGCATCCCTCGGCATGCCATCAAGAGAGTGAGGTTCCTCTCAGATTCGGTCTCATCCCAGGGCGGAGTGGCGTTGGCTTTCAATCTAGATATCACCCACGCCTTCAACTCCCTCCCATGGGGTTGCATCGGGGGGAGGGCGTACCCGGCCACCATTGAGTGTCCCCCTACGCGGGGAGGATTCTCGGAGACTATTTGAGGGACAGGTGGATCGAGTATCCCGTTGGGTGTGGCAGGATGCACTCGAGGGAGGTGGATCGCGGTGTTCCGTAGGGCTCAGTTTTGGGCGCCCTGCTAGGGAACATCGGGTACGATGAAGTATCGGGGGCTCCCCTCCCTGTCGGCGTAAGCGTCACCTGCTACGCCGACGATACGCTGCTGATGGTCACTGGCGGGAGCTGGGCAAGGACCATCCGCCTCGCGGAGACGGGATTCACCCCCGTCGTCAACAGAATCCGGAGACTGGGGTTGCATATCTCCTTTCACAAACAGAAGGTATGTGGCTCCACAACAAGGACCGCCTATATTTAAATGTCGTGCGGTCCGGTCCATGTCACTATACGGTGGTCCCACCTGGACGAGCGCCCTTATGGTAAGGCGGCGTAGCAGTCAACTGGTGCGCCGTGTGCAGCGGAGGATGGCCATCAGGGTAACAAGAGACTACCGCACAATATAGGACGAGGCCTCGCTGACTCAATACAATATTTTAATTATTTGAACCCGCTAACACGGTTCATTTCGGACTTTTACAGTCCTCGCTTTCTGACAGTTCACCCGACAGCGGAAGCGATCCTTAAGTGCCGCTTGAGGTCTACCAGACTTTCCTATAATTTCGTAATAGTCGTTCATTAAAATGTCGGAAATCACAAAAGGACCTTCGTATTTCTTTTCTAATTTAGCGTTAAGTGTAGTGGCTGGTTTCATAAAAACCGTATTACCCTGTTCGAACACAACACCTCGTCGCTTTTTATTAAACCTACTATCCTGCTTTTCGGTGTTAGATTTTTCAATAAAAATCAATACTAAAATTAACGTTTCATTCTCGTGTGAAAGGGGATGCCTTATACTGATCCTTTCATTCTGTTTATAAGGTTTGAACTGTTCTTTATATGAGAGCCGATAGGGCCCCGCACGCACACGAGATTAGTCGTCCATGCTTTAGGTCAATCCGCTAATTTGGATGCGTTTAGTTCCTTCAAACCATTGATATAGTAAGGAAGTCACTCTTATTGCGTGGATAATGAAATATATTACAAAATCGCAAGCTGAGGAGAGTTATCGAATAAACCCATTTCCAACATTCGGCAATTTCCAACAGACGTTTGCACGCGACTTCCTGTCCTGATTCAAATGAACCTCCTCACTTGGACTTGGTAAATCTGCCTCCACGTGTACTACGTTACCTGCACTACGTTCAATACCGAATAATAACCGATGCGGCGACAAACCCGTACTACTCTGCACCCTACTATTCAACGAGTTTTGTACATTACTAATTTTGCTCGGTCATTCTGAAATTTTTGATAATTCCGCCAGTTAAGAAATTTGCGACCGTAGCTACATATCTGTCGGCTTGAACATGAGCTGTTGGGATAACGATAGCAATTAAGTGTCACTAAACATTCTGCTTTTCCAAAAATGATTGTAACAATTTATATGTAAAATTTGTACCGCGATCTAACACAACGACTCGTGGTCTTCCGAAAAGTGTCAAGTTTCCCTGAAAACTTGCAATGTCTCCCCACCGGACTAAGATTTTAACGGAATCAACAGCAAGTATTTCGTAAATGCATCTACAATTATTAGGATACGTTGATAACCATCCTTGGACCGAGGGAAGGGGCCGACACAATCACAATGTATGGAATCGACAGGAAACGGTGTCTTTTTAACAGTATGCAGTAACCCTTATTTAGGCCCGGCTTGACGTTTAGATACAGTGCAGGTAAGGCAATGCCTTACGTACTACTTTACAAAAGGTCGCATCCGCGGGAACCAAAATTTATAAGCAACCCATTCGTAAATCTTTTCATTGCCAACATGTGAATTGATGTCGTGATACAGTCTTGTAGGAGAGCAACGGACGTAGAGGCCCTAAGTAAACACCGCGAAACAAACAATAACTAAAAGAGAGCAACGAACTCGGAAGGCCATGGCCTTCCGAGCTACTGTTATTAGACAGGAGCGAGAGAGAGGGGGCGAATGAGAAAAAGAGCACAAATGCGTGAAAGTGCGGGCGACAAATATATTGTTAGCGGTGATAGCGATACAGCGATATTGTAACATCTTGCGAATATTTTTGTGGAGAAGCACGAAATACATTCATCTCAATTTACACTCGTTGCTTTTATTACGGTTCCACCTTCCGTTCCTACTGTCTTGATAAACCGAACCAACTGCCTTTGGATACGTAAAACCTGTAAAGAATTATTTGCTTATAATACATAGGTTGCCTCATAACAAATCATTTACTTCATAGTCACTAATTATGGCGTCCTTAGCTTTCACCTCATCAATTAATTCTATAGTATGTTTATCATTTCTCTGCGCGACTTGTAACCACGACGCAACCGAAATTAAGTTTGCATTGGAAGCATCTGCAGAAACTACACTATTAGATATATCCATCGGCGGGTTTCTACTAAGAAAATCTACAAGTTCTATAGGGCTTTCCATTAAAGGCACTCGAACTTTAAATTTAAATAAAACAAGTTGTGTATGAGATATCATAATGTTGTTTTTTTTTTATTTGAAAATACATTCGATCACATTATGCATGGCAAATAATATCGGTCAAATATTATTTGTCGTTTTCACTGGACGGTATCCGAGAGGTCTAATTTTCGATGACTCGTCCACATAAAACGGGCTCAATATCATTGATGGCATTGACTATGTTGTCTTTTAAGGCATCAGTCGTCTGCGGCTTATTCGCATAGACCTGTGATCTAAGGTAGCTCCACAAGAAAAAGTCTAATGGCGTTAAATCACGCGATCTCGATGGCCAGTTGACGTCGCTGAAACGCGAGATAATCATGCCGTCGAATTTGTATTACAGAAGTTCCATTGTTGCGTGCACTGTGTGGCACGTAGCGCCGCGGCGCTACGTCTTGTTGGAACCACACGTCGTTGAGATCCGTATCTTCCAATTTAGGCCACAAAAAATTAGTTATGATCGATCATTTTGGAAGAAGTACGGGTCAACGACCCCGCCCGAACAAAATCTACACACAACAGTGACTCAAATAAATCCGCAAATATTTTCACGCGTTTACAATCACGAGGGTCTCGGGCTCATAAGAATGATAACGCGACTCCTCACTCGTGGTCCTCCGCTGGAGCATTTGCAAAACCAAATGGCATTCGTAGATACTCATAGTGACCATCCGATGTAATGAAAGCAGTCTTCTCAATTGTTGGTGCGGCTATCGGAATTTGATGAAACCGTATTGATGCCGTATCAAGGATAGTGAAATATTTTCCTTTGACTAACCGGTATAATTGATCACCGATCAAAGGCAACGGATAATTGTTCTGTATGGCTATTTTATTTACTGCGCGGTAGTCTACGCACAGTCTACCATCGCTATTTGCTTTAGCAACGAAAGTAATTGGACATGAGAATGGCGAGACACTATCCCGTATAATGCCATTCTCCATTAAATCGCAACTTATTACTCTAACTTTTTCCCTTTGTGAAAACGATAGCCGATATGGTTGATATCTGACCATTTGTTTTCTTTTAAAACAATATTCAACTCACCGGCGTTCGCGGGTGGAACTTTCTTACCTGCCGTGAACATGTGGTCGTAGCGTCCCACTGACGACCTCAAGAGTGACGAATCTCAGGTGACAGCTGTTCAGATAACCATACCACGACACGTACCATGTCTTGGCTGCTCCCGCCAACGCATGAGTCAGCAAATTCAACCGCTGAGTGTATGGTAACGAGCCCGTAGCCTTTTCCAGGACATCACACCATTTCTCCGCATTGTCTCCAATATCCGTGCCTCCGAATTCGGACATCGCCTTCGCTACATGCGCCGGTATCGAAGTAGAAGCTCTCGGCTCGCGATTCATCGTAGCTTCCGTGAATTTCTTAAAAAACGATTCGAATGTCGACGCACTTGGTTCACTTAATACACTAGGCTCACTAGACGCACTATTATCGCCTCTTCCATCGTGAGGCGTATGATTCTCTAACACAGTCAAACAACTATGCTAGTATCCCACTTCTGATGTTAGAAATTCTACTTTAAGAGTATGCAAGCTAGATCTTTCCAGGGCAGTTCTGGGGTGAAGACTACGCGGTCAATCACAGTTCATTCACCAAAAGGCATAACCTTCTCCACTCCGTGGCCAGATCCTCCAGGAGCCGAGTCCCTATACCTTGGTAATACGGCAACAGGCCGATTACTATATTTGGTCTTTCACTCCACACTCAAATAAACAGTCCTTCGACACCATAAATAGTCAATCCTGGGACATTCGATAGTTGATTAGCGTCGGGCCACCAGCCATTGCCTGTCGTCCAGATTGCCCGTTTCTAAGACACTCTCCGACCGACTAACATGAATGCTTCCCCGAATAAATAGCACTTCGCTACTCGGTCCTTTTCTTTTCGTTAAAAATACGCTATCGCTAACAGGTTAATGCCCTGTTGCCGCCCCTAATTAAATTAATGACTTTTGTTACTATTTTCATCGTAGAGCTCAAAAGTAGTATTTTTATTAATACAATAAAATAGGGGTCAATTAATGGCGTTTTTCCTTAAGAGGCCTCACAATCCCATTTTCTTTGCCAAACATTGTTGGTGCCCCATCCGTTACGATGGCACTGCACTTACTGAAGCCTCTATATTTTTTAACTTGTCCATAAACAGCTTTAAAAATGTCCACCCCTTTTGGGTTTCATGGGTCGGCACCAAGTCTAAGAGTTCATCGCGTATCATAAAATGGTTATCTGTTATGCGGACGAAAATGGCTAACTGGCTTGTATCAATCATATCTGTGCTTATATCAGCGCGCAAAGAAAAATATGTACACTTATCAAGTAACAATTGTAATTGATTTTTGAAATATCCATTAATAGCTTAAACGCGGTAATCTGTAGTTCTCCGCGATAAGAGTACACTTTCAAAACTTCTAACAATATCCTCATTGTTAAAGGTTCTAGCCACCTCAATGGCATACTGTATTATAAATTCTCCATCAGAGAAACCCTCCAATGCAACCGAATAGGAAGCAAGAATACACTGTTTTTAATGCGTATGATTGCTAGTATTATCACTATCATTATTTTTAGATGTAAATTCCATCTTGGTTGCATTTAATAGGAGCTGCGGATTTTGTCCCGAATGCGCTTTATAAGCTCTCGCGTGATACGTATTATAATGACGGGAAAAAATTATTTCGTTTTATTACAGAAAGCTTTGTATTACAAAGTCAGCATTGCGGTGATCCACGACACTTTATAAAAAAGAAGTCAGTTTCCCAGACTTCTTAGAATTGGCGATTTTCTCCCTCGATTTTCCTTTTTGCCATGGTTAATGCCAACAACTGTAAGGTAAATCACTAACTAACTAATACTCGAATAATTAGAATAATTGCGTAGGCGTGTATATATTAACAACGTATTCCGTTTATTAATTCCTTTGGCAAAAGCGTAGGTCGTGAGGACGCCTACGTCACCATGGCCCTTTTTAACCATTTTAGGATTCGCCCCGAAAGAAAGTTACGCTAGACAAAGAAAGCGTGCATCGGCGAAATGCACATGGCCCACCTCGGCAGTTCCTGTGCCTCGAATATTCTAACACAATCACGAAATAAATAAGAACAAGAACAAAAAACAATAAAAATCAATAACACTACATAACATAATACTAATAAATACTCGTCACTATTTTGCTTGTATTGCTACTGATAGATCAGGATATACCATGTGGCCACAAGGCTCAAATAACACTGTTCAACACGGGTCTGATTTTGTATCCTTCAATAGGCGTTTCTTGTAGACTTTTAGATAGAACAGTCCTTTCTGCTAAGGAAAGCACCAACGGAAGTTACAAAATGATTTTTGTTTTCAATATCAAAGCGAAACAGTTTAGCAAAACACGTAGAGGCGGCAGTGCTCTATGACAGCGGCTCCCCGGTTATCGCTCGGCGTACCGGAATCACAGATTAATGTCTAGAAGAAACGCTTATTGAAGGTTACAAAATCAGACCCGTGTTGAACAATGTCATTGGTACTAGGATAGAACCGATTCATTTTGATAACGGTCAGTATTGTAACAGATGTGGCAACAGCGCAACAGAAGACTTGATCAGTTGCGGCAACTATGCCTCACTTGTGTCTGTATTCACATATTTAATGAATCGCCCTTGGTGGTGTAAAATTATAAATTACATTTACCAGCTTGTTTGTCTTCCCATCAACCCTCATGATAACGTAGTAAAATTAAGTAAAATATATCATAACCGCATCTAACGGAGAATCGCTGAACTATTACGTACGATGAATACCAATCATAGATTTGAGCGTTTGTCTTATAGACGTGATAAATTGTGAAAAAACAAATTTCTGTGATCTTGTGCTAGCTTGTGCTAGGAAACCATTAAATCGTTCAATAATTGATAAATGTGAAATTAGACGAGGTGTCGTCAGCCATACTTTTTGCTTCATTCTGTGTCTGTCTCAAGCTTCCAGTTTAAAAAATAACATTTTTGTAATCCGATGGTGTTTATTGGCGTCCAAACGGACGTCTCACCCTGGGGTCAAGTGTACCGGTGTGTGCTATACCGGCGAAAATTTAATTTATGAAATTATATAGAAAAACTATCTAATCGTGCGTATACGTGCATGATTTCCGTTGTTATGTGACAGAACACCCACAGGTCAAGGTGCATGCCGCCCGTTGGAGCCGGTCACCGCGGAGGGGGAGGCGAAATGGTTCCGTGGGACTATGAGGAGGGTATGTGACGCTGCCATGCCCCGGGCCTCACCTTCGCGCGGGGGGGGGGGGGGGGGCGTGTATTGGTGGTCCCGGAGATAGGGACCTCAGGGCCGTGTGTGTCCGCGCGCGGCGCCGATACTGTACATTGATGACACATCAATATAGGGGGGCTCGGGTGACGCTGCGGCACGCCATTGCTGAGGCAAAGAGCCGTGCCTGGTTCGAGTTCATCGGGACACTGGACACTGACGCGCACGATGGACCCCCGACTGCTGTACGACGTCCTGGACACCTTGCTCCCTGCAGCTGGGGGGGGGGAGCGGTCAGCCCGGAGGGGGAGAGAAGAACGTACTAGACCGACTGGTCCGAGGAGCTGGGCGTCACGGAGGGGGAGCTGGCGTCGGCCATGCGAAGGATGACGGCCGCAGAACGGCGCTGGGCCCGGATGGGATCCCGGGGAAGATTTGGGCGTGGGCGATGCCGTTTCTGGGGAACAGACTCAGGCGGACTTTCGATGCCTGTCTGCGTCCCGGGGAGTTCCCCTCATTATGGCGGAGGGGAACCGTCATCTTGTTAAAAAAGGAGGGCAGGCCGGCGGAGGAGCCGTCTGCCTACAGGCCGATATGCCTGCTGGACGAGATCGGGAAGATGCTCGAAAGGATCATCGCGGGACGCGTTGCGGAGCATCTTTCCGGGGTGGGGCCCGACTTGGATGAAAGCCAATTTGGCTTTCGCAGGGGCCGGTCAACGCTGGATGCGATTGCGCGCGTCCGGTCTCTGGCGGCAGCGGCCGCGTCCCGGGGCGGAGTTGTGCTGGCGGTGTCTCTGGACATCGTCAACGCCTTTAACTCCGTACCCTGCTGGCAATAAAGGGGGCGCTAATTCGTCATCGAGGACGGAGTGGTGAGCAGGGGAGTGGACTGCGGGGTCCCGCAGGGGTCGGTCCTGGGCCCGTTGCTGTGGGACCTCGCGTATGACTCCGTCCTCCGGGCTGCCCCCCCCCCCCCCGATGTCAGCGTCACCTGCTATGCGGATGACACTGGTGCTGGCGTCGGGGAGGGACTATGGAAGGACCGCGCGCCTCGCTGAGCTGGGCGTGGCCTGCGTGGTGCCGGCGGTGGAGAGGCTCGGCCTGCGGGTCGCCCCTCAAAAGACCGAGGCGATGTGGATGGTGGACAGGCGTCGGCGGGGGGAACCGCCCGCTACCGGGTTGTGTATGGACCGGTCCTGCGTCGGGGTGGGTCCGCGCCTCAAGTACTTGGGGCTCACCCTGGACGCCCGCTGGAGCTTCGAGGCCCACTTTGGGCGTCTGGCTCCCCGACTGGAGGAAGTGGCGGCCGCGCTGGGGCGCATACACCCGAATCGAAGGAGCGCGTGAGGGCCTCGAGGCTTCGGTCTCGGAGGCGTGCCGTGGCTGAATGGAGGGCCAAACTATCCGCGTCGGCAGGCGCGAGTGGGCGCATCGTCGGGGCGATACTGCCGAGCCTGGAGAAGTGATTGGGCGGCTCGGGGGGCAGGCTTACCTACCGGATGACGCAGGTGCTCACCGGGCACGGGTGCTTCGGTGAGTACCTGCACCGGATCCGGAGGGAAGAGACGCCGCAGTGCTGGCATTGCGGCGAGGAAGTGGACTCGGCGCAGCACACGCTGGAGAAGTGCCCGGCGTGGGCTGCGGAGCGCTGAGTCTTGAGGCGAGCGATGGGCTCGGACCTCACGCTGGCGGTGATCGTCGCCGGCATTTTGCGCGACCCGGCGGCCTGGAGTGCCCTGGCCTCCTTCTGCGAAGACGTTATGTTGCAGAAGGAAGCGGCGGAAAGTGGCAGGGAGCTGGCAGGCCCCGCCCGTGGAAGAGGTGGTGTCAGGGGCAGGGACGCCCGTGGGCGTGGGCGTCCACAGTAACTCTGACTGGGATCCCCCGGGGGATGGGATGGTGGGAACCTTCTGTTCCCACAGGGGGACCACAGGACGTCTGATTGGGGATCAGGCGGCCATTGCACGTGGCAAGTGAGGGGCCGCATTGCGTAGTGGTTGCGCGATGCGGCAGAGGGTAAAGCTACTTGCAGATTTTGAGGACGGTCCTTCTGACCCTCCCCGGGACGGACCTCCTTATTAGTTTGAGGCATGGCGAGGGAGGGTACGGCGTTGTCTCTCAATTGATTTTCATTTTCACCTCTGCGTTTTCTACAATTTATACTCATGGTGTAATACAAATACGATTCTTGCTTCAAAACTACTTAGCTGAATTTTATTAACTTACTAAACTAAACTTACTTACTACACTAAACTGCTAAACTTGTTACAAACTTGTTAATTAGTAATTTATTATGAAATGTAGTAAGACGTAAAATGTAGTTATTGTCTAGTAAGCAGAAAATCGACAACTGGAACAATTGCAATTGAAAACAGTGAAACCATTCTCTGATGAAGAAATGGTAAAATAATGTTTATTACCGATAGCAGATATGTCCTGA
The DNA here is from genome assembly GCA_948146005.1 of Nomada fucata. Taxonomy (NCBI): domain Eukaryota; kingdom Metazoa; phylum Arthropoda; class Insecta; order Hymenoptera; family Apidae; genus Nomada; species Nomada fucata. Next base: position 12,485,807 of record OX411282.1, read on the forward strand.
TCAAATGGATATAATTTCTAAAATAAGCTTGTCGTGATCAAGAACAAAACCTTAACATATCTAATGTTTCGCCTAATATTTTTATTTTTAAATGTAAATCTTCAAGGATAAATCAAAGTTTGAATAAAAAATTTGAAATCTCTGAGAACTAGAATCAAATAATGTACTGCATATTCCAATTCGGCAAAGGGAAATCCATTTCCAAATCGCGATTGATAAAATATGTGGGAAAACACGGAGATTCTAAGAAAATTGCAATTTAAATTGAAGATTTCAGTTTTCGACTTAAAAACATACATGAAAATCAAAGAAATTTTGATATTTGCTCATCTCAATATATATATTGAATGAATCTCCGAGGAATTCTAAACTTCAGAATATCACACCTAATATTGACAATACGAACAAAATCAAGGATATTATTTCATTTGATTACATTTCAATAATTAGTTAACTCCATTTAATTAAAAAAATATGTAAACGTATACCCCTCTACGCTATAAAACGTACTCTATATTAGTATGTATATGTTAAAAAAAAACAGAAGACAATTTTGCTATAAATCAAATGAGAAATGGGTAATTTGCGTCTAAACTTAAATTATTTGATTAATATATTTGAGTATTTAATATTGTTTGGCCCACTGGAGTCAAACCTTGTTCACCACTGGTCTAGTATATAAGGATGTTAACGACGAACTATTACTTGTCGTGCCTGGGACGATACAGGCCGAAATAATCCGAGAAGCTCACGGACGAGGAGACTTTGCAGCAAGGAAAACAGAAGAAATTAATCAAAAGAGATTATTGGTTCAAAGAAATGCGGCCCAAAATCGAATAAAGATACGCAACTGCATAGTTTGTATCTTGGCCGAAAGGAAACAGGGCAAACAGCAGGGTTTCTGTTTTTTATCATCCATGCGTTTGATAAGGGGGAAGTCCCTCTCGACAAGTTTCACATCGACCACATCGGTCCCCTGCCGTTCAAGAAGGGTTATCAGCACATTCTTGTAGTGGTGGACGCATTCACCAAATTCGTTTGGCTTTCTCCGACCAAGACGACCACCAGCAGAGAAGTTATAAGTCGATTAAAGAAGCAACCTTTGGTAACTCAAGAAGAATTATCTCCGATCGAGGCACCGCTTTCACCTCGAATATGTTTAAGGAATATTGCGCCGACGAAGGCATCGAACATATACTGATTGCAACGGGCGTACCAGGGAGCAATGGTACCAGGTCAAGTGGAGAGCATAAACAGAGCTCTAATACCACTACTACCAAAATTATCTGTCACTAACTGTAAGCCGGACGAATGGTATAAATACGTAAGTAAGGCACAGAGGTATATCAACGAATCGTCAACACGGAGTACGGGCATTTCGCCGTTTCGTGTGCTAACCCGAACGCACATGAGATTCAAGAACGATCCACGCCTTAAGGAACTCCAAGCAGAAGAAGCTGTCGCCATTGAAGAGCAAGGAAATACATTACGCACTCATGCTACGAAGAGTAGGTTCCAAGAAGAGAATAGGAGGACTTATAATAAAAGGAGAAAAAAACTAACTAGCTACAAAGACGGCGACATCGTAGCATTCAAGCGGGCGCAGTAGGCATCAGGACAAATATGCATTCCAAATTTTTGGGACCCTATCGGGTCGAGAAGACTCTACGTAACGACCGCTACGTCGTGCAGAAGCTAGGCGATGACGAGGGTCCGCAACAAACCTCAACCACAGTTGATCACATGAAGCCCTGGGCAAGAAACATTAACGATCGTGACGTGTGCCTTAGTGAGGATAGCGGAAGAGACAACAGTGATACTGGCACGTAAGCCGCAAAAGTATGGGCCATTTGAGTTCAAATGGCTGGCGCAGAATGGCCGAGTTGTTGGGACACCCGGTATGCGTGTGCGTATCCGCGTGCGTGTCGGGAGTGGAAAAGTGACAGAAAGAGAGAGAGGACGCGCTTTGATAAACGTACTTGATCTTTTATATTGTACTTACCTTATCATAATAAATACTATACTTTTATCTCAACATTAAGAATAATGTGTAATTATTCGTTATTAATCAATAACAATTTAATTAACAAGTCGTTTAATAACTGCTTCATACTGCCATTCATTATCCAAAACGAATAAAGTGTTTTATTACCAATGAAAAATGTGTTTGGATAATTAATGTTAGAAAAAGGTAGTTAAATAATCGTACCCATTCGTCCACGAATTTACCTGCTTCCACGGAAGCAAAGGTCTTTGGCACTTGGTCAATGTACCGATCCTGACTTACCTGAACAATTTTATGCCTAGACGTGGACGACAGTATTCGTATCGGAGGACGGCTCAGAAAATCGCTGTGCCAATGCGTTGGTTCACGACTACGACCAAACGCAGCTGAAAGGTAGGCGCTACAGCGCGCGCTATACGGGCGCTCTCATTGATCAGTGTTTTTAGTTAATAATTCAAAAACGGAGTTTCAACCAACATTTTGGTAAAGCACAAAGTTATTCAGAATCACCCCAGCAACACCGCATTTCCCGATACTACCGACAGGTACTACCGATACTTCAAAACTAACAAGTCGGTTAACACGTTGACTGCCACGCCAAAATTACATATTTGGCTCAGGACGCCACAAGTGTATTTTTTCCTTCTTCTATGCATTAATTGTCAATTTTCATTCACCTCGCACAATTATAAACAGTTGAAGCACTCCGGTACCACCAGTGACCACCGTGGCGTCACAGCAGAAACAATCTGCGGCCATATATCACCACGGTGGCAGTCAACGTGTTAATAACTGTTTTGTGAAATGTGAAGAAATATAATTCCATATTTGAACCACTTATTGGCTAAATCCGTTAACTCCAAGAAAAAAAGTAAGTCAATTTAAATTAAATATAAGAAGTTAAGTGCCAATCAGGCGGTTTGACGATAAAATTTAAAAAAATTCAATACATGAAGTTAACTAATTTGGCTAATGTGCGAATGGAAACAATATGGGGTACGCGGGTACTCCTGGTTACCGGACAGGCGTCAAAATATCGGTTGCTAACATAAGAACTAAAAAACAATGTGACAAAGAAAAGCAAAAAAATAATTCCATCCATTTAGAAACAAAAACAAAGCATCCATGCAATAGTTTTGCAGGTGGAATTGATGAACATTACACCCTAAAATGGTGGGGGAAAGTTCAATTCAATATATTTTCAAGGATAGTATTGAATTCGTAATTAAATTGTCTTTGACACAACTGTACGGAATACACTGAGAATAAAAAAAATACATAGGCAAAAGAATGTTTTGCATAAGCGAATTTTTAGAAGTACAGTGGACCCCTGAGAAAGTGAAGTATACTTGGTCTTAGCATTACAGTTATAAATAAGTACAATAAGTAAGCAAATGTAAAATCTTATATTTCAAAAAGAGAAACTTCCGCTATGTTTTCTGTTCTTTAATGTAATATCAAGAAATGTATTTGAAGCATTAACGAATTTATGCAATTTTCTGATAACAGTAAAGAAGATAATTATCCCTATATATATACATAGGGATAATTATATAGGGATAAATATATAGGGATATATATATAGGCGTCGGGTTTCGAACCCTTTCAAGCAAAAGGGCGAAACCTCCCGACCAAAATGTAATAAAACTAAGTTCAACATTTATAACTCCCGTTTATAATGGAAAAGATATAAAAATGGTGGGCTAATATTAATATTAGCCATTGTGGTATATATGCTTGTGTGAGTGTGCGAGTGAAGCCTAAACATCGATGTTATATGGCGGGTTGGCGCAGCCATCGACGTAACTGCGTAGCGACGCACTTTTGTGTTTGGGGAGAGCATTGTCGCTCTACGACAGTGCCCCAACCTGCAGTTGGTTACAGACTTTCTTTTTTAGTATTCTTTATTTAGACTGGTTACAGACTTTGTATTGTAAAGAAGGTCTAATAAAGAATACTATAGCTTACAAAATGTCGTTGTACTGGAATAACATCACAGAAAACAGATCACAATGATTCCCATATACCGCAATCCTGACACCGCGACAATAGACAAGCAGTGTATAACAATTACAATGGTCGACAAATTTCGACTTTTTTGTAACCTTCGACAGGCGCTTCTTATCAATTTTTAATGGGCTGAATACGAATCTGGAAACTGTTTTTCTCTACAACGTACCGTTTTTAATAAAATCTATTTCTAAAAAAATCGTTGGATTTTCTTCTAGGCTCTTAATTTTTGAAACAAATTGAAAGATATCAGCCAATATGGTTGCATTTTCGCTGTCCTTTCACTTTGATCACTATTTAAAGATATTTTAATGTTTATAAGCTAATAATTATTTAGATCATTTTATTCGAGAATTTCCGCAGAACCATTTGGCACCAAGCGCAACTGAACAACTATTACCGGAAAAATACACAAGACTTCCAAAGTTGAATCTTTGCCATTTATTTACAAACGGTATGTTCTGGTGTAAAACGGTTTCCACATTCGGATTCAGCTCCTTAAACGCTACAAGAAACGACCATTGAAGGTTGAAGGTGCGCGATTGATGAAAACAATAATTAGTTTATACCCTATTAATGAATAACGATGTAACATTTGCCGTACGCTTTCCTCGATAGCCTCGACGGCCGGTACACAAGCGCGCTGTACAGGCTCTCTAATTCGGCAGTGTTTTTGGTTAATAACTGAAAAACCAAGCTTTAAGCAACATTTTCGTCAAGGACAACGTTGTTCAGAATCACCCCAGCTACCCCCATTTCCCGAGGTTGCGGCAGTTACGGGACACCCTGTATAAAATTCATCTGTGGGATAGAATTAGTTATACTTACAGCAACTGAGAACCCTGCGAAAATCCAATGGCATTATAACCATCTTTCAGGTGTTTATTTTGTGACAGCTGGTGGCATACCTCTTGTATTTGTTCGTTTACATTGCCAAAGTAACTGTGTTCAACATCCTGCAAGATTGAACGATTGGTTACTGCAACACTGATAACCGAATAGATAAAAATAATTACATTATATTTTCTACTGTAGAGCACAGAGTATAGAAAAAAGATATACATAAAAGATCTAGATCGATTCGCCCGTTTCTTGCTGCGTAGTGAATCGCATATTGGCGCCCGTCTGTAGTGATGTTTCGATCCAAGTAAATATAAGTTCTTATTTGATGCTTTCATTTAAATACCGAGTGTTTTTAGTATCAATACTTTCGATTGCGATACGCTCCCGAAAACATACTGAAAAAAAGTACTCGTACCGAATGAAGCGAATACCTTACTTAACTATAGGAGTAAACAAAGTTAGTCGACTGTGTTTTGCCCCCCCCCCCCCAAATTGTAACATTTGGGGAGAAAATGTTTTATGCAAAGTTTTAACATGATTGCACGAGTCAGTTATGCGGACAAGCCAGTACCTATTTCATCATTGGAGCCGCTAAGATAGAAAATGCGTGGACGAACCGATGCATATTTCAGCACCCCGAGTCACAGGAAAGGTTTTGTGGATGAACCAATGCTTATTTCATCCTGAGAGCAACAGGATTGTTAATGCGGTCTCGTAACTTTTAATAAGTCGATATACCCCTACTAAGAGCCGCCAACTTGACTTGGTGTAGGGGTTTGTGTAATCGTCATGGCGCTCAAGGCCATGCCAGCGGGAGCATCGCGGTAAAGTCATGCCGAACGAACTTGGGCTGAACGGTGAAAATAATGCGAATGGGCAACGGTCGGAGGCCCACGGATATTTCCGATAAACTATCCAAGGTGTGAGGAGTAGCATCCCGACTAGTGTGGTGCGCGATGTCAGTACCTGACCTCTGCCGTAGTAATAAAGGCACCCGTACGTCCGAACAGTACGGCAAAGGTCGCATGGACCCGTATGTATATAGGAATAGAGGATTACTTGGTCAGTATTTCCTCATACCCGGAGTTGGGTAGGGTAAACCCTAACGCCGCACAGTGGTCCGAAACCGTAAAAACACGGACTAAATTCAGTTTTTCAACCTTCTTGGAAATGAATGCAATTTTAGGCATAGCTTCTGATATGTATAGACTAAATCTTGGCGTACAAATAAATTGCCGCAGAGCGCCGGTAATTGCCTGAGACACCTCCAAAGGGGGGGAAAAATGTTCACTTTAAAACGATCCCATTTCTTTCCGAATTTGCTATACTTTTCGGTGCTTAATTTTTTCACAGAGTGGAGCTAACTCAAATCTGATTATATATTTTTAAAGAGTGTTCTTTCAGCTACAAGTACATGTAACATGAAAGCTATCTACGTATCTACGTATTTAAACCCTATGAAAAATACCTTTTCGCGAATCCCCATTTTTCCCCCGTTTTTCCACTTTAATGTAGTTTATAAAAGGGATCGGTCGCGATCGGTGCGCTAAAATTTACATGAAAGTATTTGTTAAAACCTACTTAAGATACCTGCATAAAAATTTCTTGCAACTATTTGCAACTTTGAAAGTTATTACAATATATATGCAGTCAATTAGACGTTTTTCCTAAAAACGCCAAAGTGCCCTACATAGAAGTAAATCCATTAATGGATTTGTTGTATTGTATTGACTAAATTCTTTTTGTTTATTTAATTTAAATTTTTTAAATAATTTTGTATATATTTTTCATTTTAAATCTTTTGCTAACATGTTCGTTCAATTAAATAACATCATAAACGCGCATTTGGATGGATAGATTCAACATCCCATTGTCGAACTATTTCCATATTAACTGTATAATTTCAGTTAAGTTTTTTACAGATTATGAATCTCAATGATGAAATCATTATTGTAAGGGTCGTGATATCGGCTGTAACAAATTTTATTTACTGCTACCTGAGAGATATCTACGCACCACAAAAAATATCAGAACCATTTTCGACCAAACAATATTTTATCCAATATTATTGTTAAAATAATTATAAAAAGAGAATTTTTAGTTGCAATTATATTCTATAACTCAAAAACTACCTAAAATCTTTCTATTCATAATGAATAATGTGTAAATAAGAGTCCTATGAATTTAGTTCGTGTTTTTACGGTTTCGGTCCACTGTGCGCCGTCTAGCTCGAGGTCCGGGTCTAGCATCGGCTCGGATCCGGTGTGGCTCATTCAATAGGGGTGATGATAAAGCAGCTCGTTAGTTAGAGCAGCCAGATGACGGACTAACCCTGAACGTCGTATACGACGAAGATCGCGTTAGAACCCTAAAATCACCAAATGTACCCGCCGATACCGTTAGCCAAGGTAGGCAGGCCTTGCACACCTCGTGCTAGCGGGCAAGGGCGCTGATTCATCGACCGCTGCGTCCCTTCCGTAAGTAGACATTTTGAGTTATTAAGCAAAGACGTTACTGAGGAGCTGAAGCAATCAATCGTGGAGGTGTACTCTGCAGATTCTAAGAAGACCAGGAGTCGTGTTCTGACTGCTGGACACGACACATCATCATCATTTAATACGCAGTTCTCGCGCGTGCCGCTCAAGCTTGCGTAATAAGGGAAGTTGCGCTTCCGCGAAGGGCCGAAGAAGATTACATTCAGTGAGATCGGGCTTAGGGCACCGGTCAGGAACACAAGTTAACCCGTTAGAATCCGCAAGTTCGGTTGAAGTTCTTTCGGTATACTATTGCAACCATTCTCAGACCCCGCATCGCCAGTGCGCCAACACCGTGCAGCTTTAGGTAATAATCCACACACTATAAAAATAAAAAAAAAATTAATATATATATAGATTCGTCAAACCTATCTTTACTCCGCAATCCTTTATATCAGTAGTAACGTTCCCGCAGATACAACTTAACCGCCCGAGTTGTATTGAATACTAATTTAAACTATCGAGACAAACTAGCAAGTTCTTTGGGTAATATCAACCTCGCCGGTCTAGCCCTTGCCCACAGCCCCGGCTCATAACAAGTCGTTAAGAATATCGTAATAAAATGTGGGATCAGTCTTACGACGAAGTGTCTCCGTGTAGCGTTAGATAAAATATATAATTTAAAAGTACTGTGGGTTTTGTATTCGGCTTTGCCATATCCTGAGTCCTCCCCCACAATGTGTTATTTATTAAGTTAAAATACTTAAATTTAAAAAAATTAAAATAAATTATAAATAAAAAATCCTGTATTTAATGTATGTAACTCATTTTTTAACATTAGAAACACTAGAAAACCAGGTCACAAGTCGAAAAATAAAATTTCATCGCATTTTAAACATCGTAAAACGATTTATGAATTTTTTACACCTAGATTGAACGTTTGGCCCACTGTACACCGTGGTGCACGGTCCCCTCCCCTACTCGCCTTAGCAAATGGCCCCGCACCGATACGAACTGACACGTTTGTTGTACGGAGCACTTAATAAGGTTATTCTTGACTTTTTCACCTACACAGTAAAACCAAGCATCAGTTTTTTTTAAATACATTTGTCTATCTACATTATTTATATACATATTTACTTTAATCTTCTCTTTAACCCTTGTGTGGACAACCAAAATACTCAATGTTATCCGGCAACCGGGGTACCCCGAGTATCCTCTATCATAACGTGAGATATGCTGTAATTGTTTGGCTGTTCACCAAACACCATCCCTACACTATGATTTGAGAAATAAGAACTTAAAACTGTAGGTGGTGGACTCAGTGAAACTCAGACAAATAATAAGTAAATATAAGTTCATTAAAAATAGATGTACGCTGCTCTCAGTCTGGAAACGAACTGCTTGTCCCGAATTATTCCAGGACAAGTCGAGCTTGACCTGTTCACGCTACGTGACAGAGGCGGGAGGGCCAAACTCGTCAAGTACTGTGCCCTCCGACGCCATAGGCGTAAAGGAAAGTGCTGAAAAATTTCATATACCAGATTGTTATTATTTTCTACAAGATAACGATCCAAAACACAAATCTCATTTAGTTAGAGAATTGTATATTTTTTTTGTATATCACGCCCATTTTTCAGAAACAGATTAAAAAATAACAAATAATTTGGTTTCACCGATGTCCAGGCGATTGCAAGCCATTATAAACAATAAAGAGTATCCTACAAAATATTAATTTGTTTAAACGTGTATATTTCGTTTATTTATTTAAAAAAGAAACTGCTGTATGAATACTTTTTTCCCACCGATATTTGTACACATTAAGAATTTCGTTTCATATTTTGTAATGAGATGTTTAACTCTTAATAAAATATGCATCATTCGAAAGCTGTGTTAATTTCCTACATTTTGATGTATCTACTGGTTAAAATAATATCCTACATATCAAGTTACCACTGTTCAAATTGGAGCGTATAGTGATCGTATGAATACTTTTTTCAAATTTAACAACTTCAGATGATAATTTGCAGACATTAAATTTGGCGAATGACAAAAATATGAACCTTAATAATAATTTAGATAGAAATTTAAATATAATTCCACAGAAGAAACCGCAGAAAAGTATTCCTGTCAAAGATAAAAGGCAGGAAAAAAATCCTGTCAAATAAAAAATTGTGTCAACAGCAATCAAACAAATTTCGAACACCATCGTCTTGTAGAAGATGGCTTTATTGGCCTGAAGCAAAAATTACCCAAACAAAAAACATAACGAAAGCATAAACTGCTGTCTTCCAAAATTTTATCCTACGTGTTCACAAACAGCCCATTCCAATGAAAATAAGGTTCTGTTAAGTTTAAATATTAAAAACTCACCTCCACTTCATTATTTCCCAGGCGAATGGAATACACGTAAACGTTTGGTACTGTTGCCTCTATTAACTTTTTTATTGCACCTAAACTAAACGAAAAGCAACAACTGTCACCTGAAATCATATTGCACTTCAATAGTAACATTCAGTACATAATAAAAAGGTCACGATAATTAAAGATGATATTTCGAGCAGCAGTATTGCATACACACATACAGTAATAGGTGGGTAAATGTCAAAGGGATTGGGACAGGAGGTGGAGGAGAGGGAGGTAGAAGGAAACAAAGCAGGGAGCCTAAACTTATCCATGAGAAATGGGCGAAAAGAGTAGCAAAAGCGCCCAGAATATTATGAGGTCGAGGGTGGAAAACGAGGGGAATAGGCAAGCTTCCGGTATACAGCATAATCAACAGTCAATAATGCTTCGGAAGGTGAGAGAAAAGGTGTGAAACGAGTGCACGTAGTAAGGAACGTGGCTAGGATACGTCACACCTAGGGGGAGCGGAAAAGTAAGGAGAGAAAGCAGAGACAGCAACAGGTAAAGAAGAGCGGAGACTCTAATGAGTAAAGCAGGCAAAGGTGGGGAAGGGCAAAAGGAAACGAGAGGATTAGGCAGAACTGCTAGGAAGAGCGGACAGCGAAGGCTAATTCAAGAGGAAAAGGAAGAACACGTTGGAGAGGGCAAGGTTAAGGGCCAAAAAGGGAATAGAAGAAAAACACTCAAAATTGAGGGAAGTCGAGAGGTCGCCTCCACGGAAGAAAACAGAGGGGGAGATAGGAGCTGCAGAAACACAGGAAAGGGAAAGGAAGGAATTAAGGGGAAGGAAAACAGTACTGGAGGTTAAGAAGGGGGGGGGGGGGATAAAATAAAGAGTACAAATAATAGCACACTATGGAGAGAAGATCTGCCTTGTAAAGAGACGCCTTCAAGGAAACGATGGAGTATGTGTTAAAGCACGAATTGCAGGTAGAGGCAGAAATCAAGGAAGCATACTGAGTAGGAAGGGAAAAGAAAAGAAGACTACTGATAGCGAAGTTAAGGAGCTAGCAGCAAAAAAGAGCAGTAATGCGTAAGAATCAAAGAGAAATAGATACAATTAGAATTCGATACTGGAATGTAGCAGAATTTTTCAGCAAAGACGAACTGTTGAGAATTGAGAGTTTATGGCATTGACGTATTGAGGCCAGAAAAGACCTTTCGCGTATCTTCGTGTTTCGGTTCGAGGGTGCGCATATGGTTTTCATTGAGTCCAGGCATTGTGCTGCTGTTTTGCCGCTGGTCACGGAGGCACGGGTTATCGCTGCATTCGGACCCAAGGGTCCCAGGTCTTAAGGGTTCGACTCGGCTGGCCTCGCGTTTATCTGATTTCTGGACTGGCACCAATGCCAAGGAAGTCATAAATGCCTGATGCTTCAAGAAATTCTGTGCAACGTTGTTCCCATATTTGTAAAAGTTCCCTTTCTTACACCTCATAACCATCCTCAATAGTGACACGCCTCCACCAATAGTTCGTTCGATGACCCCCTATCCTAATTAGACCACTAGATTGGTTTGTTAGGCTCGTAGTTTTAAGAATCCACCCTTACGAAAGGTATCTGTAGGTTTCCTTCGGCGGAGTTTGTGCCGAGGGAGTCAGAATCCATTTCGAGACAGTAGGTGAAGCAAGTCAGAGTCAGTGTGAGAAGCATTTGGAGAATAATAAGGAGAACTATCGAGCTCTGTTTGCGAGCAGAGTATAGTACCGCTGTTGTCACTTGTTAACAGTTTGTCAGAGCAGCGGTTTTTTTTTTATTAAGCTATAAAACCCCGCATGGGATTATTAGCAACATGCACATGACTGTGCATGCTAACATTACAAAGATTTCTTATAGACTAGAATAAACAATGTGGTGAAACATTATGTAATTCGGCTCTATAATTTTAAACAGTGAGCCATAAGAAACCGATGAATATAAAGTAAGGGGCACAGAGAGGGTCCATACAAAAAGACATCTATTGAATATGGTGGGAAGAATCCCTTGTTGCAAAGTTTATGAATCAGAGCATCTCTGTTATTATCGTAGAGCGGGCATTGCCATATCACATAATTAGGGTCCTGTACCAAACAACCACATAGGCAACTTGTGTCAGACGCAAGATTAATCTTAAAAAGGGAGGCATTCAATTGATAGTGTCCAGATCGAAGTCTGTTAACCCAACAGATGAAATCCTTAGGAAGGCTGAGATGAGTAAACCACGGTCTCTACCCAGAGTGGTAAAAAGTTCTGAAGAATTTAATACCCTTATACTTTGCTTCATCAAGGATGTTGTTAACTGACAGCGTCCTAGCTTGATTTTTGAAACTATGGGAGAAGTCAGAGTAGGGAACCAGAATGTTAGATGAAATAGCCATCAGGGACGCTTTTTTAGCTAGAGCATCTACTTTTTCATTAAACGGAATTCCAATATGCGAAGGGATCCAAAAGAGAAGCAGTTTCTTGGATTTCATAAAGTGGGAGTTTATCAAGTTGTGAATATCAAGCAGAAAATGATTAGACTTAGCATTGCCCGAGTAGTTACTTAGTGCTATTAGAGCACTCAAACAGTCAGAATAGGTGTAAACATAGTGTTGAGGAGATTTGGAAGCAAGCTCAAGGGCAGTTTTGATTGCAATGCATTCAGCAGAAAAGATAGCCATATGCTTATGTAAACTTAGTAGGCGGGATCGGTTTAGCTCAGGTGAAAAACATGCAGCACCAACAGTTCCCATCTTTTTATTTCTACTTCCATCAGTAAAGATGGAAACAGAGTTGATAAGTTTATTGACGTGGTGATCTAGGAAAATGTAGTTTGGATCAGGTGCTTCCTGCAGAAGGGATTCGAGCTCAGTATTTATCTCAACCACTGGATTGAGGAGTATGTATTTACGTAGGTATGGAGCAAAGTTATTTTCGGTTCTAAACCAGGCTCTATGATGTTGCAAGCCATCAATCTGCCGTGGAAGTAAAGATCGAGCTCTGATAATTATATTGGCCCATCCGATGGATCGTATAAGCCTTTGAATTAAGTTGTAGAGGGTTACGCCTTTATTCGAAAGATTTTTTATGAGGAGGTTATTGCATAAAAAAATGGATCTATGTCGAAGTAGACAAAGCTTGGACTCTCTCAACAGAACAATAGTCGGTGTACTACATCTGTAACCCAAGGCAACGCGAAGAGCTGCAAATTGAATTCCCTCTATTCTCAGTCTAAGATTTTCATTTTTTGGAAAATAAATATAAGAACTGTAATCAATAATAGAACGAATAAGGGTTTTATACAGTGTAAGAAGTGTAGCTGGATCTGCTCCCCATCTTACGCCACTAATAAGTTTTAAGATGTTAAGTCTATCAAAACATTTGTTGCGTACGTATTCAATATGATTAATGAATTTAAGTTGATAGTCAAACAGAATGCCCAAAAAGCGAACCTGAGCACTAGATTTGATTCTATGGTTGTCAATTTTGATGGAGCAAACATCTGCGTAGATCCCTTTTTTATTAAAGTGAATTAGGATAGTCTTTTTAAGAGATAGTGAAAGTCCTAAGAGAGCAAGATTTCCACTAATGACAGAGACTGCATCTTCTAAGACCTTTTTTCCAAAACTCGGAGTAGGGACCTGGCAAGAGGTTGCGATATCATCCGCAAATTGAGACATTTGGATGTAGCTGTTTAGACCATTATCTATATTCCTGACGTAAATATTATAGAGAAGGGGGCTTAGAACTCCACCCTGGGGCAGACCCCTAAATACCTTCCTCATTACTGTATTTGCCGAGTTGATAATAAATGTAACATTCCGTTCGTACGTCGGAAATCCTACAAGGTCAATAATATTTTTGGGCAGCCCATATCATGCAGCTTCCCAAGGAGAATACCACCGTCAACGCTGTCAAAAGCTCCCTTAACATCAAGGAAACATGACAGAACATCTCTATTCATACTGAAGGTCTCCTCAATGATCAAAGTTAGCGCCGCAAGGTTGTCGGAAGGGGATCCCCGAGATCGGAAACCAGATTGAGACATTGGGAGGGATCCACAGGACTCCACCCACCATTGTAGTCTGAGCTTAACCATTTTTTCTAAAGTTTTACAAAGACAGGACGTAAGTGAGATGCATTGCCATCTTTTTTATTAATAAAGAATGTCAGACTATCCTTCCAGGAAGGAGGGAAGGAACTATTCAGAAAAATTTCGTTTAAGAGATTAAGAAGGATAAGCTTAAACTTAAGAGTTAACTCGACAACAAAATTGTATTCAATTTTATCAGGTCCTGCAGCTGCCTTAAGACTACAACTGTTAAGGGCCAGATTAAATTCACACAGATTAAATGCAGATGTAGGAAAATTATTGTTTGTATTATTAACGGGAAAAGACGAAGAAGACATTGGAGGTACTGGTACCCAGGGCGGGCTAATCTTGATAAAAGCGTTTTGAATACTGTAATTATGATCTGAGGAATTATTTTTGTCAGTTTTGATATTAGTCCATTTCTTTTTAAAATTCTACACGTACGCCAGACATACGAAGCGTCTACTTGAAAGTTAATGCTTTCAGCGAACATTCTAAAGTTGTCTTTCGTCCTTTTCCTGATGTATTGTCTAACAATAGCTTTACGTCTTTTACATTCAATGTAGTCATTTATACGGCTAGTGTAGGTCCATTTTTTAAAAGCAGCCTTTCTAAAGCGAATGAGTTTCGCACATTCACCGTTCCACCAGGGTACATGGTTTTTATGCTGCACAGGGCTCACAAATTTTGGAGCGGGAGTGCATTCTACAAAAGCATCAGTAATTAATTTGGTGAAAAAATTATATTTGCTGATAGTATCCAGAGACTCATAACAAGATCCAATAAAATCATTATAAGATTTTTCCAACAGAGATTGGTACTGCATCCAGTTTGTTTTCCTGGAAGAGAGTGGACGACGTTCTTTAACAAAGCGTGTCTTTTCTACCCTTCGATTAAATCTCAATGGAAAATGGTCCGACCCCCAGGTATCATCAATAACACCTAATTTGACACTATCGAAAATTTGGGGGGAGCAAGGAGCAAGGTCTAGATTAGAAAGTTTGTTCCTGTGTGTATCTACATGTGTGAGAGTGTTGTGATTGATAAGAATTAAATCACAATCAATTATGGAGTTGAAAAGCCTAGTACCATTGGGATCTGTTATGGAGCAGTTCCAATAGATGTTGTGAGAATGAAAATCACCAACGACAAGACAAGGGCCATGTGAGCTTCCTGTTGCAAAAAGCCGATCCCACTCCGACTGAGAAGTGTATGTGCCTCCGCCTGGTATACCGTTTCTATCGATTCTAAAAGAGCGAAAGCCGGGACGATCAAATTTTTTGTTACTATTAAGCATGGTTTCTACGCCAATAAAGATATCAACATCCTCTAAGTATTTTTGGAGCTCTATATTGCAATTACAGATACCTCTGCAATTCCAAAAAACAACTTTGAGGTCAGAGCTAACGCGAAGGCTCGAATTGTTATTATTCATTATTAAGTGTAGGTAAGCTTAAATCGACTGTGGAATATGAGAAAGGTCTTCTACAGAGATGGTCGCATCAGAGTCGGATCCAAGGTCTAGAGATGAGCCAGAGATATCTTTTTCCTTATCTTCGGACCAGCTGGCGTTGAGTTCCAATTTCTTGATAATTCTAGAGATTCTGTTTTTAACGGATCTACTAGAGATACTGGTGTGAGTTTCACGAAGCATTTTCACAAGTTACGTTGAATCATCTGTAAAGGAACGGGCCAGCTGAATGATGTTTGCGTTGCCCTTGACATTAGTTAGTAGTTCTTTGTATTGTTCATACCGTAGAACATATATATCGGGTTGTTGAGTGAGAATATGCTTGATAGGTTTCAATACTTGATCCAGCTCGTCCATTGTCTTGGAGCCGACCTTTTCTTCAGAACTTTCAATTTTTGTCTTTTTCTTAGCTGAGGTGATATTCAAAGATGCGGTAGAATGTTCTTTATTAGTGTCTTCCGGGATGCTGTGAGAAGTATTTGACGTAGTTGGGGAGAGAGGTCTTTTACTAGAGCCTTTATTTATCTCAGAATCATTTACTTCGTGTAAAGGACGATCGTTAAACATCGTTAAACGATAGAACGCTTCGTGTTTTCAAAAGTGTCGCTTGCGAAGCCATTCTTTGCGAAAGCGTCCTTTTGAGTAGAGCTAATATCTGTTATTTTTTTTATACGTTGTTTTTTTTACTGCAGACTTCTTGTTAATTGTTAATAAAGTCTGTGGCGGCGATAAGCCGGCGCCACGTCTCCGCCTTAGGTTTAAGGCAAAACCGTTTTGTGACTGGAAGTATCGGATGTAGCGTGAGGTGCGAATGAGAAGTGTTAGTGGAGACGTCGAACGAATGTTTATCTCTAGGAAAGAGCGAATGCTTTCTGGGAATGCGCGAGAAGCTTTGAGTGCATGGTGACCCGTTGTCGACCTCTGACACGTGGCAAGGATGTGTGTGTGTGTGTCGGTGTGTGTCCGAATGAGTGAGAACGAACGAGGGGTAGAACGAGAGAGAAGCTGCGAGTGAGAGAATATATGGAGCGAATGATGCGTGCGAGAGCCAGTGTGTGAGCAGAGTTCAAGAAGAGTCTTGGTTAAAGATTTGAGTACAATAAAGCTTGTGTCAAGTATTGAATGGGAGGTTATTCCATTCCCTATCACCATATCCCACAAGTCCATCCGTTTTTTTGACGTTTTTAATATTTATATATGAGGTTATTTCTTACGGAGTTCCCCACATCTTTGGTGACCTCGACGTGATCTGTGGATTGAACGTACATTAAAAAGTGTTAGTTTTGTGCATAATAGTCATGGCTATTCCGCGTGCACGGCTGTCCAACCTTGCAGCTATTCCACGCACTCCGCAGCGAGAAAACGGATCCGATGATGCGATGGCGGAGGCGCAGGAGTAGTATCAATCCAGGAGTAGCAATCCAGGCTGGACAGCTTGGAGGAGAAAACGATGCCGTCATGGTGGGTATCGGGCCGTGCGCTAGGAGGCGCACAGTCGCCCATCGGTTCTGTCGCGCGCTCGGTCTCAAGTTCGGTCGAAGAGTCGGAAACGAGCTTCACGGTGAAGGGGCCCGTAGGGGCATTGTTTCTACCGGCGGATGTTTGGGGAGCAGGCTAAGCGCTGCACACCGCCGTGTACTGCGTCGTTTCCCCCAGCGACTCCGGGAAACGCCAACACGTGTCCACTCTAGGAACCATCTTGGACGGTTTGAGCACCCCCCGTAGGCTTCACATCTTCGACCAACAGAGTGGAATCCGTTTCCGAATGGATACAGGAGCGGATATTTCACTCTTGCCGAAGAAGTTTTCAGGAAAGCAGCCTCAAGCTGCGCCGCTGCGGTTATTTGCAGCCAACGTTTTTATAAGCACCTATGGGAAGAAGCTGCGAGCAGCTAAATCTCGGATCGGGAAGGACTCTGCGCTGGAAGTTCTGCATCGCCGACGTTTACGGGGCGGTCATAAACGCAGATTTCCTATACTTTATCGATCTTTATGTAGACCTGTGACGTGGACGCCTTCGCGACTAGCAGTCCGGCACGAAGACACCGGGACGCCGACTTCTCAAGTTCAAGAGTCCGTAGTCAGCGTCCTACCGGAATCGGCATTCCATCGATTGCTGCAGGAAATTCCTGGCTTGACGAAACCCGTCAGCGCCAGCGCGCAGCACGTCGCAGTAGATCCATCATCACATCGAAACGTAGGGCCGAACAACAGCACAGCCAGCTCGCCGCCTGCCGCCGGAGAAGCTGAGCATTGCCAAGCCGGAATACGCACACATGCTGGAGGCTAGGATTTGTCGGCCATCTTCGAGCCCTTGGGCAGAGCCACTACATATGGTGCCCAAAAAGGAAGCCGAAACGTGGTGGCCGTGTGGAGACTAAAGGAATCTGAATGCAGTCACGGTACCTGACCGCTAGCCTCTTCCACACGCCCACGATTCCACATCCGCGCTTCACGGTAAATCCATTTTTACCACTTTGGTCTTGCCCAAGGCTTATCATCAGATCTCAGTCGCTGCAGAGGGTGTGCTCAAGACGGCTGTTATAACGCCGTTCGGCTTTTTCGAATTCCTGGCAATGCCATTTAGCTTGAAGAACGCATCGCAGACCTTCCAGAGGTTCATCAATGCTGTTCTTCGCGACCTCGATTTCGCGTTTTGTTACGTGGGTGACATCTTGGTTTCCTCCGAGTCGCCGGAACAACATCTGGAACATCTCAGGATCTTGTTTGATAGATTGCAGGCTGGGGTCACACTGAATGTCGCCAAGTGCATTTTCGGGCAAGCGGAAGTGCGTTTCCTTGGATATTTGGTGACTCCAGAGGCAATCAAACCCTTGCATGACAAGGTAACGGCCTTTGTTAATTTCTCAGAGATTGAGACGATCGTCGATCTACGCAGGTTCGTGGAGATGCTGACTTACTATCAGCGATGCATCTCACGATCAGACGTGCAGCTCACGACCAGGCATTGATGAACGATTACATCAAGGAATCGCGCAAGAACGACACGAGGCTCTCTGCGAGGCCACCCTACTGGTTCACCCCCGTGCTGAGGCTGCGTTGGTTCTTACAACCGACAGTTCTGCCTCATTGCTTCTGCATTGGAGCAGGAGGTCAGGGGAAAGCTAGAGCCGCTCGCATTCTTCTCAAAGAGGCTCAGTGCGGCCCAATGAAATTACAGCACGTATGACACGGTCATTACTACCGACCAAGGTTAACAGTTTGAAGCGGAATTGTTTAACTCACTGACGAACCTGCTGGGAGCCGCGAAGACCAGAACTTCGCCGTATCATCCAGCATCCAACGGTATCCTGGAGCAATGGCACCGGAGCATGATGTCAGCCTTGACGTGCCACCTTCAGGGAGACGAGAACGAGATTGGATGGACGCTCTCCGCCAATCAAAGACTACAGAATCGGCGAGGGAGGAGAGAGGACGCTTCCTGTTTTCAAAAGCGTCGCTCGGGAAGCCATTCCTTGTGAAAGCGTCCTTTTGACTAGAGCTAGTATCTGTACTAATATATGTACTAATATCTGTACTAAACCTAATATGTTGCTTTTTCACTGTAAACTTCTTGTTAATTGTTAATAAAGTCTACTCGTTTTTTCACGTTTTTAATATTTATATGTGAGGTTATTTGGTACAGAGTTCTCCACAAATGGATCGAAAAAGGATCGGAGAAAACAAACGCAAAAGCCACGCATACACTTCTACTTTTGTTCGTTAGCTTGTCATTCGTGTATTACTATAGTCAGAAAATATAGTATAAAACATATACACCTTGTCCAGAATTCATTATAACTTAACACGTCTACTCTATACATGTATGGGCATAAGGGGGGCTATTATTTCGAGATACGCATTTATTAATCATAACAGGGCCATCTAATATCATCAAATTTGCAATAGTAACATGAATTACATTAGTATACATTGCAGTATAATATTGTTAGGAAGTAGTTTCTTGCTTGAAAATTAATATCTATTAATAACAAAATTGGTATAAAAATTAGAGAAATAGTAGACATATAACATTAGACATATAATTTAATAACACTGACCTGCCAATCATATACATAAAAGTAAAGACACTGATAGCCTTCTCCAATTTAATGACAATTACTTCAATAATTTTTATACCAATTTTGTTATTAACGGATATTAATTTGCAAGCAATAAACTACTTCCTAACAATAGCATACTACTATTACGAGCCGAGGGCAAAGGGGCACAGCTGCGAAGCCGAGGATCGGTTATTTAAGAGTTTGTTAGTCGCGGGCGGCCAGTGCGTATGTCGTCACTGGGGCCCGTGTAGATAGGAAGTGCGTGAACTTGCCGATGCCTATTCCATCACCGGGTGTCACAGGAAGGTAAAGGTAATCGTGGACAAACCAACGCCTATTTCATCGTCGGGAGCCACAGGAAGATTTTCGTGGACAAACCAGTGCCTATTTCATCACCGGGAGCCACAGGATTGTTAGTAAAATGGACTCGTAACTTATAGCGACACACCTCGAGCGGTTAAGGTGTATCTGTTTGGTGGGAAGTTACCGCCAATGACTGGTAGAGGAGATTCAATGAGAGAAATGCGTACCGTGGTATTAAGCGTGTATTTTCTACGTTTTTGGTTCTACAACAGTTCAGATTAAATTGTACAAAATCCACCCTTCTCAATCTGTACGGATTTAAAATATATATATCGCCCAACAAAAGGCCTAACGATATACTACGAATATGTATATCGTCTACAAACGAATTTATGAAAGATTGCTTGAAAGGGACTCGGAACCCGATCTCGCTGAGCAAAGATATCAAAATGTTCGATACGGAACGTACTCGAAGCTAGATTAATACTGAGCCGCCGAGGGCAGAATTCGTGCCCTTTTTATACCCGAAAGCCGGACCAAAAAGCTGGTGGGGGTACGGAAAATTCCAGGGGAGCCCGGAAAGATTCCCCCAAAAAGGGTCACGTCATCGCGACGTCGCGGAAGGGGCAAACTCGACTGCATGCACCCTCGATTTCCAAATAAGGGCATAATAGATGGTAGAAATGAAGTAATACTTCCTACGTAACAGTACAATGCACACTAATTTAATTAATACTACTGTCGCGAATTAGATGATATTAGATTACCCTGTTATAATTATTAAATGCGTATCTAAAAATAATAACCTCCCGTATGTCTATACATATATATCACGTGCGGCCGTAGCCCGGTGGATTCGTGCGGTGTGTGTATTATATGAAAATTTACAAAACTGTAGGAGGCAAACCCATCATATTATATACATGTATATGTATATATGGTTCATATATATGTATATATGTATGAATTCAGGAAAAAATTTCGATGCTTCTTTGCCCTTATGTAAATTGTTGTATCGGTCAAAATGTAAAAATAAATTTTTTTGTTATAAACAAATTACTTTTTACAAAATCTGTGACTAACTTTTGGTTTACCTTAAAAAACCATGAAACTTTTCCTTAAGAAGTTTTCTTATACCTGTGACAGTTTTCGGGATTCCATTTTTCTGCTGAAACTTCAAGGGTTGAATTCACCCCCTAAACTTGCGATTGGGCCGCTATAAAAAAATACGTGTATTTTCACCTGGTTAATATATCCACCAAGTTTCATCAAAATCAGAGCGGATAGTTCCGTAGAAAATGTAAATGTGGCGATACGTGGAACGACCACGTCGCCACAGCGAGATCCAAATATCCGCCCGCCGATTGATCCTCTGTTCGGATTATCGGGCGGATAGCGTCGAGCGACGATTCCTCGTAAGGAATATCAGTTCCGAGGGCACGTGGCCTTTCCCGGAAAATACGCCCCCTCTCGAGGGTACATCTTGAGAGCGTTCACGAGGCTCGAACAGTATCACGAGTAACACGAGTGGAGCGAAACCGAGCAGCACGAGCTAGCGAGAAAAATAAAGAATTCTATCCCGCTACGCCAGTGTTAATTATTTCCGTGTCCCACATAAAAAAACTAGAAGACATCCTAAGCCGACAGACAAGGATTATGTTACGTATGTTACGTATGAAGAATATTCCATACGTCGCTCTCAACGCGTTTTCGAGCTCGCGACTGTGATGGGAAAACGCCCCAAAATTCTTCCGGTTATCGTAAACGGATAAAGGGATTCTGAGCACAACTGCGAGCGGTTGCACTGTGACCGAGACGGGCGTGGCCCGACGAAGATCCCCCAAATTTCCTTATATGGAAAGTCCTAATGCGTTCCCGCGCATTTCGGGGGTATATAAACCCTCGAGGGGGGTTTTTACCCTCGTCGGTTCAGAGTTACACAGTCACGCGTAGAGTCACGACGTGCCACGCTCGTACAGAGTCAGTTATATCAAGTGAGATTGGGCTTAGCGCACCTTTCGAATCATAGATTAACCCGTTAGAATCCGCTAGTCCGGTTCAAGTTCTTTCTCTTAAAAGGCATACTCTTAAAAGCGGCTCTCAGACCCCGCATCGCCAGTGCGTCAACAACGAGCAAATACTTAGGTAACTTACACACTTTATATTATTTCATCGCGACAATTCCATTGGGACATTCCGACTGATCTCAATATATTTATCTAAATTGTTCAGCATTAAATCGAGTAGTTTCCGGCGATTTCCTGATTTCGCATCAGGTTCGTTCACACGGTGTAACTTTAACAGCATTATCGAGTTATAGTAGAATTGATCCTACTTTATTTAATATGTATGCGATCGAAACATTTAAGATACATGTCGGAGAATGTAATTGGTACTATATGCCAACAATTTTACATAAAATATTAATTCACGGTGCAGATATAACAAAAATTGCTGCATTATCAATTGGTATGTATTCTGAAGGAGCATTGGAAGCCAGAAATAATTGTAATATAATCGCAATTTAAGATAATAAAACTCATTACTACATGAATGATGGATTATTCAGTGAACAGCTAGCGTTCAGTTTTGGACCACTGTGCATTGCCTCCAAATGTCCCAAGAAGACGTCAGCTGCCGCGGACAACCGCTCTGCTGAGACCACAACGAAAGGGAAGTACCTCAAAGCGGCAACAATAAACAATTCAGTAATAACTGCGCTTATCGATAGCAGGAGCGACGTAACGCCAATGTGAGCAGATGTGTATGCTAGGATAGGCGCGCCGCGGTGGCAATACAGGCAGGTCTCGTTTGATGGGTTAGAGTCAATTTCAAGTAAAACGTTGGGGGTGGCACAACCACCGTCGACACAGACGGGTCCGTATATCCTATCACGGCGAAAGTCGTACCCGAATTACTGATGAGGCATAACCTTTTGCTGGCGAGCGACTGTCTAAGCAACGTACAGCTGGTTATCGGGCACGGACACATCGAGATCCGTCGTCTAGGCGAAACACAACAGTCGGAAAGCGATTTGTCCGAGGGGTTGCAGATCAGCGTATGCGAGGAAGTAAATTTGGTCGAAGTATCGCATATAAAAGGCGCGAATCAAATATCGAGTGGTGCCCCTGATAGAAGGCTACGAGTAAAGAATAACCTCGAGGTAGGGGTCGACATGTCGTTTATCCATAATGGAATGCGACAAGGTGAACGCGCATATACGGTAATGGCTGCGCGGCGGGGTCATTCAGCCCTCATTGTTGGATTACGCGAGTCAGGTCGGTCTTGTACGCAAAAATGAGGAGTCGTCACGGTTGTGTGTCGGTTGCCGCCAACTAAACCACAAGCTCATTAAGGGTCGCTACCCACCCCGTCCTAATAGACGACCAAGTCGACGCGTTGCAGGGCGCGAATTGCAATATAGATTTTTTGACGTCGCAATAAAGGCAAAATGTTGGAAATACACATCGTTCGTCGTCCCGGATGAACAATACGTTATTCGAGGAGTTTGAATATGAAATAGAACACCGCTCGGGGAATAGTATGCGGCATGCAGACGCGCTTCGTTGTGACCCATTCCTCGAGGGTATGTTGGTGAACGAGAGTGACGATAACATAAACGCGCGATTGAAAAAATCCCAGATGAGGACATTAGCAAACTCCTCGAAGCCCTGAAAGATGGACCGATAAGTGGATACTGCACTGGGCGGTCTTCTGTTTAAAGTCGTCGAGAACGAGCTTGAGCATTTCGCGGGCGGAAATACAGAGTCGATCGTCAAGCGGGATTATTGGTTCGCGCATATGAGGTCAAAAAACGATAAGGTAATTGCCAATTGTGTCGGCTGAACCAAAGCACGGAAAACAGGAGGAATTTTTACACCCGGCAGATAAGGGCGAAACCCCATTAGACCCTTACCGTATCGATAATTTGGAGTCGCTAGTGTCAACGAGAAAAAGTTATAAGCATATCTTTCTAGCTGTAGAAAGCTATGGCGAGTAAGCCGTCGAACAATGCTAGCTGCTTCCTTCGCGAAGCAGTAGTGTCATTAACTGGTCCTCGATAATCCGTTGACCGAGGCCTGAGGACCGCGTGCTCGACGTTTCCTCGTACGGCCCGTTTTAGGACGGAACAGTTATTTCGTTTTGACTCTGGCGTACACACTGTCTGACAACGAATTAATTAACGAGGACTAACAGCAAGGGTAACAAATTTAAAACAATCCAGGTAAACTCGGACGTTCGTAAGTATGGGTCCGCAACAATATTGCCAAGTTAAGATAAAATATTTTCTACAGCCCATAATTCTAATGTTATAGGACTGATAGGACACAGTACGGTAGCTTGTGCCTCAAACATGTAAGAAATGTAATAAAGTATTTTATAAATATTGTGCGTTCCATATTATACAGAATGAAAATGTAATTATTCATATGTTCGTAAGTTTATGTCCGCCACTGTATAGTTACGAAATAAAGCAAAGAGGAGGAAATGTGGATAAAATCGCTGAGAAGGACAGTAAGGTACGAGGAGGAGGAGGCGAGGAACTCTAGTATGATGCTGGTGAGTAAGTGCATAAGGGAGAAGGAGAGAGAATGGGGAGATGGACAAGGAAAAGAATGGAAATAATAGAGTTAGGAAGGAGAAGTGACGCAGATTGGGAAGAAATAGGTAAGAGGAACGAGGAGGGAGGAGAGGGTGTGATGAGAGCGGTGAAAGAAAGAGAAGGGGAGGAAAGGAGAAAGAAGATGCGGGAATCCAAATACAACAAGGTATACAGGGAAATATGCGAAAATAAAAGCCGAAATATTTAAAAGGACGAAAAAAGAACAAAAAGGGGAGATTAGTGGCGAGGTATAGGTGCAGAAACGAAGTAAGAGCAAGGGAGCACTGGAAGCGGAGGAAAGGAAATGTAGGATGTGCGGGGAGAATGAAGCGACACTACAGCATGTATTGAAAGAGTGCGGGAGAAGTAGAACTGTCATGGACATCAGGAGGTGCTGGACGGTGGGGGGCGAGGAATAGAGGTGTTGAAGAGAATAGAGAGAGAGAAGGCGGTGGCAAGAGAAGGGAAGGATCAACTGCCAACAGAATGAGATCAAAGAACATATAAAAAATAATGATTAAATTTAGGGGTGCTAGGCTATAAGATTACAAGATTATGTAGAGAGTGGCGGAAGTTTGTCCAAAGCGAAAAGACACGGACTAAAAAAAAAATAAATAATAATAAATAAAAGTGTATACAGAAAAATGCATTCTTACAAAACTGTATAAACATATTCATAGATACTTATACTTAACATTAAAGCTACCACGACCAGTCAAATGACCGTTTCCAAACTTTTTATCAAAAGTTCTGCATACATTCTTACTGCTTTTGTCACTTGATTTCATGACTATAAGTTATTTTGTTCATTATTGCCCATAATAAATTGGTTATTACCTGGACACAAGTCCAAGAAATATAACTTTTATTCAAAGACCAGTTTGACCAGTTTGGCCAGTTCGGTATAAATAGGTGTATACCCCAACAGCTACCTGCCTGCAGACTGGCAGCTGATTAGCAACAGAACTGACAGATTCTGTCTAGAATCTAGTCTATTCTGTCTAGGTTCTGCAAACAGAACCTGCTAAACAGAATCTGATGGCAGACTGGTAGTAGAAGCCGAGGAAATCCTGCAACTTGAGCCATTCAAATGGATTTGGATGGCCATTTAAATAGCTCAAGTTGCAGGATCTGCTCAGTTTCTGCTGCCTATCTCCCATAAAATTCCGATCAGCAGGTTCTGCATCAAATCTGCAGTCATTCTGTTACCACAGGTTTGGCTGACTCGGTATGAATCGTCGGTAACCCAGCCAAACTAGCAATAGCGGATTCTGCCCAGATTCTGTTAGCAGGTTTTGCAAACAGAATAGCTGGAGATTTGGTACAGAACCTGCAGAACAGAATCTGATGGCAATTTGGCAGCAGAAACAGAGCAGGTCGTGCAACTTGAGCCATTCGAATGCTCATCTGAATCCATTTGATGGCCTCAAGTTGCAGGATCTGCTCGGTTAATGCTTCCAGTCTACCATCAGATTCCATTTGACAGGTTCTGTTGGTAGAACTCAAGCCAAATGCGGACGCAGTTGACTACGGATCTGTAGACAGGATCTGTCAGTTCTGTTGCCAATCTGCTGTCAATCTGCATACAAATGGCTGTGAGGGTAAATTTAATGTTAAATGCTTCTTAACTATTGTTAAACTGTTATATGAGAATTAAGAAAAGATTTACCCATTCCATGCCATAAAACAACTGGCGTGGTATACGTGTGAATGCCATTAAAGTTGTGTATACACAGAAGAAAGACTGGTAGTAAAATATGTTTCTTCATTTTAATAATTATGTGACCTTAATTCTTGTAACTATGTGGACCAACTATATAATGTCCTCATTCCTAGAAAAAAAGTAATTATTACTTTTACTTTACCAAGTAAATGTATGCATATTATATGATACAGAGCGATTCCAGGAAGTAAACGTGAAGATAGAAACGAAACTTGGAACCGTGTAAAGATAGTAGCCAAATGTTGGAACGTAGAACATACTAGAACCATTACTTTCTTGCCAAAAGCACCAGACAATCTATTCAAGTTTCCTGTTTCTGTGATAATGTAGTACTGCTAACTGCTTTGATACTGATGCTGATAAATACCACATACTTAATATTATAATGCACAAGTTCCATAGAATAACCAGTATTAGAAATAAAGTAAAATGCATTTATAACTTATTTGCAGAGTTTGCTTTATGAACTCCAACTTGTGAGAAATGGTTTTTCCAAATTCTGGAGCATTAAAATATTTTGGAAAAAGTATAAGTTCCTTTTAAAATAGAAAAATTTGGCTACTATCAGAATAATGAGAGAAAGTAATTGAAAAGAATGAAGACAATATCATTTGACAAATGCAAAATAACACAACCTACTCACTTATATGTGCCGAACCATAAAAACATTTATACACATCCAAACAAGCAGAAAGGGGCCGTATATAAATAATAACTTGTTTGAATCGCACAACTAGGGATTAATGTTAAATAAAATACTGCTATTTTTTGTAGATGTCAACTGTATGCAGTCAAGTAGGTAGACTAACATATGAGTATGTTTTATCGACTAACTTGTACAAAAACTTATTTGTCATGCATCACAAATAAAGGACGAAATCAAAGACTAATAATTTTGGTATAATTATTGCATAATACTACACAAAGTTCCTTCGAATATAATAAAACTTTCTCCATTGCTGTCGATCACCTCCAATCCTTTGAAACATAGTTGAATCTCTTTATTATAAAAAGTTTTTGATTTTTTGTTTAATTTTAATTTGTCTGAACTTTCTAAAGTATGCTGCACAAGATGGAATTAATAAAGCAGACCATCCAAACGCATTACAAATGTTTTTCACAGTACACTTATCCCCCAATTCATTGGTTCCTCAGAAAACAGTCTAAATCGAAATCATATAATTAAAGTATTTGTATTGTGTACCCCAAAGTTTGAAATAAATTATAAAAATGCTGCTGAAACCATAACTGTTTATCACTAACCAATAAACATGAAGCTTTAAAAATTATAATTAGAAAAAACCTTACTGCTGTTAACAATTTACTACACTAAATCACGACAAAAGGAAGTTTTATTATGCATACAAAATAAGGAATCCCTATTTTTAGATTTGATATCAGTGTTATCAAAAGAATGAAATTGACTAGAGTCATGACTGGAAAGACAAAAAATATATGCAACAAATGATGACCCTTACCAGCTCTTTTTGTTTAAAATCTATTATTTTAAACGTTGTGTAAGTAATGTACCATGTAAAACGGAGGATAGGAGTGTTTTTAATACCGTCGATTCTATAGAAATTCTTCTGGCTCACAAATAGCATCAGTAGCTACCATCAATATTAATTTTGCAACAAAATAATACACTTATAAGCATATAAAAAACAAAAAACTTCAGTACATTGACTATTGCTCTGGCAAAAAGGTACTGACTGTAGTCTATTTAGAAAACTTTTATACGCACTCAATAAACAGATTCAGTTTCTAGCAACCTGTTTTATAAGAAAGAAACTATAAACAATTTCATTAATGCAATATATGTATGAATACAGATTAATCCAATCACAGCCGACTCTAGTACTAGCCGTGCTGAAGGTAAAAATGGCAACACAGCGGGAGTCCGGGTGTGATATATATATCAATATACCTAGCCCAACCCACCCTACCGGCCTCCCAGTCTCCCCCTATCGGACTCTCAGTTTCCCGCTTAGTTTTCAAATGTTTTCAAATCCATGTGAGCTTATCATTAGTAAGCTATTTAAGAAAATTTAAAAGTAAGTGCAATAATGCGGATAAGTTTTATTTATTAACTATACAGGTCTTTATCTTTGTGTGTAGCACATATATTCAATAACATCTACTGTTCGTTCAATATATTTTAATTTAGAATTAATAACATTTTAATAGAATCATATATAAATTTTTACAAAGCTATATTTATTATATACGTATAGAATTTTTGGACAATTTTCTCTCAAGTTTCAGACTATATTTATCAGTTAATAATGCCACGGCGTTGTTGTGTTCCCAATTGTAAGGGAAATTATGCTAGTATTCTAAAAGAAAAAAATTATATTTCTATATTTTTATTCCCCAAAGATGATAACAGTAATGATATTCGTGATCTTGCTGCTGATGTAAATGGTTTTTCAGAAATTTTGGATACTGCATATTTATCCACGTGTGTTGTTGATGCTTCTATTAAGGTTTATATATCTGGTTATGGGTCCCATTCTGTTGCTAAAAAATTAAATTGTAATATATGTAAATTATTAATTGTGGAGGATAAAGGTACAACTGTAAATAATGTATATTTTGATCACTTACAAAGAGGTGGACTTTCCATCCCTACAGAAGAAGTAATAACCATATTTACTCATATGTGTGCAATAATGGAAGCCATAATAAATTGTGCTAATTTGGAATCAAATTTTCTGAAATCTGGAAATCATAAGCATATTTTATGTAAATTAACATATATTAGTATTCAATCAAATATACATCACTTGGCATTTTCAAATACATGCATGTGTGGTAAAGATTATCACAGTATTTTGTTTAAATTATTATCAATTTTTTCTAATATTTTATTGAATGATTACGCCAAAACTATAAATAATAATCAATTAGAAATGCATGCACATATAGTTTCTAAAAATCGTAAAATAAGAACTTTCAATAGAAACTATATTTTCAATTGCTTGTTTTTCAATTTAACTCTTTTTATAACATTAATTTTTATATATTTAACTTCTTCTTTCCAGTATGTTTTAATGCATTAATAGAGTTTTTTATTTGTCTTCGTCCATATTTATTTATTTTCATATGTATATATGCTTTTTATTAATTTTTATTATTAATTTTATTTCACAAGATTTAAGGTTTTATTAGCAGAATTTCAAGAGAATGTCAGAGTATGTTTTGTTACTAATATTATTCAAGATTATTTATTATTGTTGAAAACTTTAATACTTTATTTTTCTGTTTATATGAAAGGTTTATTTCTTTGTTTTCTAAAAATAATATCTACTACATTTTTTCCTCCCAAACGGGTCAATGTTATGTTCCTATTGTTTTATTTTTATTATTATCGAAGATTATTTTATTTATTGTTATCTATTCTAAGATTATTTTATTTTTTTACAGTTTATAAGAAATTATTTTATTTTATAAAATGGGATGATATGGCTATTGGCGAACCACCCATTATGTTAAAAAAAGGTAACGCGCCATAGTGATACCCCTTGGGTGGTGAGGAAATTTACAACAATTATAAAGTTAGCCTTTAATACGATTTTATAATTACTTGCACAACTCTTCCCTTCAGTAACTAATTATCGAACCTCTTTCCGTGTTCATTTATACTCTTTCCGTGTTCACTTAACCTCTTTGACTTCGTATCAATAATTTTGACTATTTCAGGTTTCTATGAACTTATATATCACTTCATCCATTTTCACATGTTGCGTTTTAGTTCAAAGATGATTCTATTGTGCTTCATACTTATATTTTCCTAAAACCACTGTAAAATATATCCAATATTATGTATCACTTCACCAAACCACTCCGAGAGTCCACAAAATGTATACCATATTTATAACTATTAGTATACTTTAATATCACTTCTACTTACCATAGTTATAATATTTATATATTACTCAGACATAATAAATAAAGAATTGTTTACTTTAACACAATTTTCTATGAAAAAAAGCGTTAATTGTATTCCCACGAACAAGACTCTCATTACTGAAAATAGGACTCCCGATCGGTAAACATGCGGTGTTGCCACGTTGTTCAGCATGGCTAGTACTAGAGTCGGCTGTGATCCAATATAATTTAAAGTATCTTCACTTTTCAAAAACACACAATCGCCCTTTATTCAACTTTGTACCAATACATCAACGATATTCAAAATAATGATGTGCAAAATACTATAAAATATGTAACCAAAACTCAGTGTATTGTTGCAAATATATTTAGAGGCAGCAGTTATTGCTGTAAATATTTGCTGTAAATATGGAAAGATATCAAACATATAAAAAAAGTGAAACATTGTTGCATATGATAAAAATAAAATAGAACTTTAATAATAATCTCGGATGTTTATATTAAGTAACTACCGAAAAAATCGAATATTACTTAAACACTCGAAGCAAGAGTAGCAATATTATTATAGCTTTCAAATTTACCACAACTTCCTTTTTTTTGGTTATATGCGTAAAATCTTCACTCTACCGAAAACCGAACCCGTTTATCGCAACGATTCAAGTTGAATTGCATACAAGAGATGCAACTTTCGTTTTCAAAGCACTATCTATTATTTATTGTTAGGGCAATGTTTGGTTGATTTACAACGTAACAAAGGCACATACATAACAATGAAAGGCGCTTATTAAAAACTGATGTACAGGAAACGAGCTATATATATGTATACTAAAAATCATACAAATTGGAAGTACAGATCTAATAAATTATTCAAAAGAGGCAATTAAACCTAAATATATAAGAATAAAATTTTGTTCAAAATACATTTTTTAATACATCATTGCCTGTCACATCTGTCTCTGCTTTTCTATTCCCATACGACTGTAAAACTAAGCACAGTGTCTCAAAAACTTGTTTTATTGCGAGATATTATATTACTTTGTGAGAGCTATTTACATACATATATGAGCCGCTCATTCACCAAATCGGTTAACTCCAAAAAACAGAAACTGGAGAAATGTGTTTCAATAGTATACAATGATTACTAACATTCCCTTTTAAATAGAAAGCCGAATAAACATTATAGAACGTATTATAATGGTAATTATTGTAGAAAAACATTATCGCTTTTAAATGATTTATAGAAAAGTATAGAATTAATTATTAAGGGACTTAACCGGGCGCTCACTCCATCTGGACCATTGTGTCCGAGTCTCTTATTAGGAGGCGGTTATCCCAGGGTGCAGTGGTTCTCCTCCAGACCGACCTCCTGAGTGAATTTAAGAAGGAGTGGGCAGCCCAGGTGCCTGAGCCGTGCCGTCACCACTCGCTTGCGGTTTGTGACGAGATGTAGAGGGGTTTCCTCTTCTCCGTCACACCACGTACATATCGTTCCTTTACTGAGGCCCATCCATCACATGTAGGTGCTTCCTTGTTTGTCAGTGTTCCGTTAACAGGCCTACTGCCAAGCGCATGTCGCCTCTGTCCATTTTGCAGAATTCTGCTCTCCGGGCAGGTTCTGGTTTTCCAGCCATGGATTTGAAGTATTTGAGCCCCGGGATCTCCTGGAGAAGAAGGTTGGTCTGTTCCTCGGACCAGTTTTGCACCGTATTCCTTATATGCCCCGGTGCGTAACATATATTCTGTGAGAGAGGTACTCCTCTGCCCGTTGTTCCCTTTTGGGCTAGCATGTTCGCCCTCTCATTACCACTGATGCCGCTCTGTTCTGGCACCCATAGTAATTCTACGTGCTTCTCTTTAGATAGTTCCTCTACAATCCCACTGCATTGCAGTACCAGCCTGGATCTGGTGACGTAGGAGCCAATGGATCTCAATGCCGCCTGGCTGTTGCTGCATATGCTTATGTGTTTGCCTTTCTACCCTTTTGCCACGTTTAATGTGGTACAGGATCAAATGGCTTGTACTTCGGCCTGAAAGACGGTCGGGTGGTCCCGGAATATTATGGATACTTCCATTTTTAGACTTTTCCCGTAAACTCCCGCCCCCGTGGGTATGCTTGTCTTGGATCCACCCGTGTACCGGACGAGTCCTCCCGAATCGAAGGGTTTTCGCCTTTTCAACCACTTTTCCCTTGTTAGAATTCTAATTTTGTATCTGGTGCGAAAGCGATAGAGCGGCTCCCTGCAGTCGCCAGCGCCTTTTGCTGACATCAATGAGATGTCTCCCTTGTGCAGCACACTCGCGTGGCCAGTCCCGCTATCCCTCAATAACTCGCTTTCGCTCAGCCATTGGGCCGCCTAAGTGAGCCTCTGCCTCTACCTTCCTAGCTATCTGTTACTGTTATATGCAGTGGGTCGAGGCTCAGTAGGGTCACCACTGCTAGAGTCGGCGGCGTTCTGAAGGTACCAGATATATCAAGACATGCCATTCGGTGAATCCGGTCTAGCATTCTCCGATTGGTCTGGAACTTCATCGCTGTCCACCAGACCACGGAGGAATAGGCTATTTGGGGCCTCAATATGGCTGTATATATACATCTTACCACTATGGGTTTGATTCCCCAGAAACGTCCAAACATTCTTCAACCGGCCCAGCAAGTTCTAATGGCTTTCCACTTTCCTGCTTGTTTATGTGGCTCTTGCATGTAACCCCTTGTTATCTACTATCCATCTACTATCTACTATCCACTATCCATTGTTATCTCTAGGTAGCGTGCCTCCATGGTTCTGTTGAGCTTTACGCCAAAGATGTAGGGTTCCTGTAAATAATACTTCCTTTTTCTTGTGAAGAGCACCATTTCTGTCTTATCCAGATTCATCGACAGACATTGGTGCTGGCACCAGTCTTCCAATATTCCTAGAGCTCTCTGCATTGGTTTTGTCAGAGATGCCGGGTCGTCGCCTTTGACTGTGATCACGACATGTTCCAGATAGCCTTTTGGTATCAGGCCTGCGTCGCCAAGCCTTACAAGTAGCCCGTCCACTACTAGGCTCCACAACAAGAGTTACTCCCCTCTGTGGGCATCTGTGCTCTGCTGCCTTGCAGATGGAGTCGAAACCGGTGTTGTCGAAGGCCCCCGGGATGGCTAGGAACAGTCCCAATACCGACTTCTTCTATTTCAGAGCATCGTCCACCTTCCCAGTCCAGTTCCCATCCTGTGGAGAGCTGCCTCCACGGATGTTCCAGCCATATAGGTATGCTGGCTGGTGTGGAGTGGTTTTATGCTTAGGGATGTCTCTCTTATGTATATTTCCACCAGCCTCTCCAGGGTCTTTAGCAGAAAGGATGTAAGGCAGATGGGTCTGAAGGACTTGGCTGTTTCGTATGTGTCCTTGCCTGGTTTGGCAGGAACACCACTCTAGCCGTCATCCATCCTTTGGGAATATATCCCAAGGCTATGCATGATCGGAATATCTAAATCTGATTTTACTGTAAGTGCCAATTTTGGAGGCCAACCTCAAACACGCTGGCATTTTGATCAATGGTGGCCGGTACTTTAGTTCCTGGCCTCCCTCCTCCATTACGTTCGAGCCGGGGAAATGTACCTCCATTAGGTGTGACAGAGCCTCCTCATGGTTTTCCGTCAGTCTCCCGTTGGTTAGTCTTAGGCAGCCCAAACTGGGTTGTGGGCCCATGCCTAGAAATTTCTGTAGCCTTGCAGATGCCTGGCAATGCCTCGGTTTCTTGGCAGAAACTCCTCCAAGATTCTCTTTTGGACTGCCTGATCTGCTTTTTATATTTTTGCTGGCTCTCCTTGTATTTGATCCAGTCTATTTCTAGCGCTACCCAGTTGGCCCTGTTGAGTAGCTTTTTAGTCTCCCTTTGCAGGCGGTGCAGTTCACCGATCCACCAGGGGACTTTCGGGCTATCCGTACTGTTCCTTACCGGATACGCTGCCTCCTATGCCTGAGTTATGGCGATCTGCAGCTCGCAGGCCGCTTTCTCAGTCCACCCCACAGTTCCACATCCTTTGATCTGCTGAAGCCTATCTTCTAGTTCCTGTTTATACACTTCCCAGTTGGTGGCCCTCGGAGAGATACACCATTAGTGCCGCCCCTCCGCCAATGGAAAAAACCACGGCCAACCCTTGCTACCCCACCTTGCCCAACGAGTTCTCTGATTGGGGACACTACGTGTCCACTATTAGTGGATTATAAGCAAGCATATTTTTTAATAAAGTTACTATTGGCAAAGAACTACGAAACGAGCAACAACCCTTTTCCTTCCGTCAACGATACACGTGCCAGGAATTGAATATTCCGGCCGGCCCTTCGAGAAGCAATAACCCTCACATATTAGTCGACACACACCTCGTGCAAGCTACGAACAAGACCAGAACGATCGCAGGATCAGCCGGTGGTAATTAACAGTCAGATCTCTGTAACAGAAGTCTAGCATATAAGCCACAGTTCCCGTCCGCTCGACCGGCCGTCGTCAAAGCATGGGATGTGCCCCCCATCTGGGAGCCCATCCAACGCCTTGACGATCTCTCTCCGGACCAGGTCTCCCTATTCGCTGGAAACACTTTTGTCTGGGAAGCCGGCCGGCACTATTGCCACTATTCCTCCCTCCAATGACCGCATCCCGGTAATCTATTGGTTCCAGGAATACGTGCTCATTCTTTTTTCTTATCGCACCTTCCGGCAGGGTGTGCCCTTCGGGTCGTGGCCTTTTCAAACCTCTCCCCTCTTTGCCCCCCCCCCCCGCCGGTTACCGTGGGCGTCTTGATTTCCTTGGATGGTTGCCCACTTTCTGAGCCCGCTTGCCCTTGACTGTCTGCTCCCGCTCGTGGTTGACAACTTTCTGAGCCTCCAAGTTGCGCAAGAAGTCTTGCTTTGCGTGCCCTTTTCCTTTGGGCTCTGCATCTGCCAGTTTTCTTCAGTCAACCTGATTCCTCGGGTTGTGAGGTCGAGGGGTTAACTACCCTTATTGCTGCTCGACATAGGTCAGGCACAGCCAACTAGAGTGCCGCAGGCCACGTGCCACCGATTCCCATCTTGCCGTGCCTGTCATAGGTCCATCAGACGTACATAGCTCTATCTTTATCTATTATAGTGATGGATCTATCTTTGTATAGCATAACTTCTCTTGTGTTAGAGCGAAGCATAAAATGGTCAAAAAGGGTCATGGTGACATTGTATTGTTGTATAGACTACGGCCATGAGAGCTAAACAGAACAACTTTTTAACACATACACGCCCACATAATCATTTGAATATCTATTTAATCACCTTCGATAATCTTACATATATTTTAATTATATTACACTTCTATTATTGTTGTATAATATAGTTAATATATTTCACATATATTAACATAGCAGCCTTATTGGTAGTGTAAATGAAACATACCACCAAATGATTGAAATTTTCAGTTACACATTTTGACCTTTGGATTGACGTCTATACACGTCCAAATGTTAGAAATATTAAACAGATGCATAATTGGTAAAACGGTACAAAAAAAACGCTGCAACTTCATATTTACGTATATTAAATTAAAGTATTTTACAAATATTTTTAAAACATTTGTAAACAAATATTGATCATTGCCATACAGTTAGTAATTTAAAGAAATTAAGGTAAAAACAATGAACCCCAAGGGGACGCGAACGTACAACACATTCTGCAGCTGCTCGAATCAACATCTCAGCTCGAGCCGATTCTTTTTGCTGATGGTTATAATTGTAACAAATGTGGCATGATGGCATTGATTGCGTCTGGAGTCGGCCTCCATAAGCAAGGTTAGGAGTCTTCGTCGGGCTACGCCCGTCTTGGACATGATGCAGCTGGTCGCACTTGTGCTCTGGACACCTTTATTTGTTTCCGATAACCGAAAGAATGTTAGGGCGCCTTCACAGACGCGAGCTCGAAAACGTCTTGGGAGCGACGTATTGAAAATATTCTCCGTACGTAATACCACTAATAAAAATGCTCTTGGATATCAAACTCTTTGGATAGAACTTGAAATAAAAGCACAGAGCAATCAGTGTTTTATGCATATTTTCTACAGTAATCGCATCGAGAAAATCCGAGATTCTATCTTTCTTCTGCAGAGGCGGGGAGGTAGCAAAAAATGGCTACCTTTTCCTATAGAGGCGCAGAGGTAGCGATATAGTCACTCTTCCATGCAACATTTTAATGGCTGAAATTGCAGCACCTGCTGCGTTTCTGCTACCGTAGTGTGTGCGAAGACTCTTTTTTCTTCCTGCCGCCAATCTACTGCCAGAGCAGTCTTTAACAGATCCTGTATCAAATCTGTATCCAGTCCGTCTAACGAACTTGCTAAGAGAATGTGCTCCAACAGGCTTGGCTGACTGGGTAAACGCTTCCGACAAAGAATCGTTGAACTATTCTTACGTCCGATGCGTGCAAATCGTAGATTACGGTATTCGTCTTCCAGATGTGATAAATTGTGAAAAATCGAATTTCTGTGATATTGTGCTACTTCAAGGAAGGGTGGTCTGGTGTGATATCAGTGACTAAACCATGAAATCGTTCCGTATTTTCCAAATGTAAAATGTGACGAGATGCCGGCGGCCATCTTGTTTCCAGCATCGATGTCTACTTCAAGCTTACAGTTTCAAAAATACCACTATTTTCAACGAATGGTGTTTATTGGCGTTCAAACAGACCAGACCACCTTATGGTGAAGCCTAACCCTGTGCGCCGTACGCGCGAAGATTTAATTTCTTGTTTTATGCAAACACTAACTTAAAAGCTCCTACTTTGTTACCAGTAACCTTTAATATCTTCTTCAACTATGTGCATAATTCTGCTTTCCATTCTAAATACATGTAGTTTTTGTAGATTGTAGAATATTACCGTTACAATTGCTTCTATTGATGTTACAATTTAGCAAAGAATTCATGTAGCATGACGCTGGCGTGTAAGAATCGTATTCTATCTTACTCATGCTACCAGCTGGGACGCTTACTTGTTAAATTTCCAATTAGGCAGGCCCATGTAATAAAAAGAGGTCACTACTATTTTAACCCATACGTTTCTTCCGATCGCTTACATATTTTTCGTGCTGTATTTTCTTCAACTGCCCAAGTCTACCTTTAAGCGTTACACGGAAAGAGTAGTTCAAATTACAACAATCTTTGAATCAGCGAAAAAAAACAAATGATCTTATTGTTAATACTGTAAAAAAATATTAAGATATTAAACCGAAAGTTTCGAATAATTTATACACATAACACATATTATACATGTACTTATAAATCACAATAACGAAATTTTACAAGGAGCTATACCTTAACAGCAGTAAATAATTCTAATTTATTCCTACCTGAACAGTGCCTACTTTCTAAGCAATGGGCAAACTATATTACTTACTTAAACTTTTCAAACACGATGTACCAAGAAAATGAAATTGTTTTTCATGTTCATACGTACAAAAGTTCAATCCATTTGAGAATGGGGAGGCGAATGATTTTTTCGAAAAATATTTCACGTACATTTTTTTAATAGGACTTAACTTTTAATGATCCACCCTTTCCTCCTTGTATTTATGTTTACATAATCTGCCATAATAACAACAAGTGGAAAGTCAAGGAAGGTGCTTATGTGCTCTTTTTTCACAACAATTGGGATATGTATTTATTTACTAGCAGTTATGAAAAGTCGAGAAAGAGAAAGTACATACACTTATCAAGCTTCGAAATAAACTCAGTTCACCACTTTCATCAACAAAATCAACAAAATTTGAGGCCTCAGACTCAAGTTAGAAATAAAAGTTGCAAGAAAACTCTCATAAACTTATTACCAAAAAAGGTTATTACCAAA
The DNA here is from genome assembly GCA_948146005.1 of Nomada fucata. Classification (NCBI taxonomy): domain Eukaryota; kingdom Metazoa; phylum Arthropoda; class Insecta; order Hymenoptera; family Apidae; genus Nomada; species Nomada fucata. Next base: position 12,523,500 of record OX411282.1, read on the forward strand.
ATCAATAGAGTTGCACATTAAATAAATTTATTTAAAAAATATGTTTACATGAATTCTTGTCTTGCTTTATTTCTGCCAAAATTTGGTCAATACTGTAAGCTCTACACAGACGCTCGTGGAGTTAATGACGTTGCCGTCATCCCATTGGAAATAAGTCATGAAGGTAGTTTAGTCCTTAACATAGTAGTCTATAACGTTCGTGGTATTAAAAGTGAGCACAGTTCACAATTGACAATTGGAAAAGATGTTTTAATATTTTGTAAATAAATTGAATCTTTTGTAAATAAATTGAATTTTTTGTAAAAAAATTTATGTTGCGAAGTTCGAGTCCTCCCTGGCAACCGTGGTCCCACGCGGGCGCATAGTCTCCTTACCGTTAAACCCGCCACTGTTGTCAAACAATAAATGTCTAACAAAGATCGTCCTTTCGTTACTTTAATTCCTGATGGTTAACCTATAAATAACAGTTACATATTTCGAAATCAAATACATTATATTTACATACATATACATATATCATATGTAACAAAACTAGATTGCATTCCTTTCATTTGAATATTTTTTTTATGTTGCAAGTACAATTATGTATATGATTGTTCAAATTTTTAGAAATGTTGTATTCAAATTTATAACTTTCGGTGTCATTGATTTTATAAATAAATAATTGGAGCGAATTATAATATGAGGGATAATCACAGAGTGTACTCTTATAAGTATACTAGAGTATCCATTTAGACAAATGCCGTCTTAATTTTTACTTTGTGCAACCATATTAATCAAATGGTTCATATGTCATTAGTAACATGCAGTTCTGGAAATAAAATATTTTCTTACATGAAATGTCATTTAGAAAATTTTGTGTTCGTTGTTTTTTCTTTGCGCAAACTGTAATCATAATAATGACTGTTCTGCATTAAATATTAATTTTTGGTACTAGTAGCCCCTGTGTACACACACACATATGTATATGTATATATATATATATTACCAAAGAATGCTTTTATCTTCTTCTCGGTTTCTCGGAAAAACATGAAAAGATTTAACAATGTTTCATAAACCAGTATCTGACCAAATGTCATAATCCTCATTATCTATGAAAGATTTGTATACTACATATGTTTATATGTAGTTGTTATATGTTATTGTTATATGTAACGAATTACAATATTCGTTAATTTAATACTGCGCGCATAAAACTACCACGAATGGACCGTATATTTTACACTTTCAAACGTTAATATAAATATAAGGAAAAATGGTAACATATATACAGTTTAAAGTAAAATACGAACAGCTTTGCTTTACTTAATTATGCTAATACGTCGACATAATGCAATAGTTTCAAAAATTTCACGAGTGAAACTTTTAACCGAAAGCTATACATCGTTCTATTTTCAAATGATATTCGACTCATCTGTCGTCTGTGTTCGGAAAAATAACGAAGTTAAAATATAACGTATGTACAAAAAAAAGTTCAGCCCCCAATAGAAAATTTGCGTCACAATTTCAATAACGTCACTCGTGATTAGTGTAAACGCGTATAAGATAGTTGGTATGACACATAACCTAGAAATATTGAACTTTCAAAACGAATCGTGGAAAACATTTTGTTGTGCTTATTATATAAAATATTTGTGAAAAATTACGCCTACTATAAGTACCGTCTTAATTCCTCGTATTTAAATTACTCTACGAAACTTGCCTATCGACTTGACAAAAAATGCGACTATTTACTTTATAACTTTGTTGCATTTACACGAAAACTTATAAACAATTTCAATCAGCACGCGTTTAATTCTGCATTTCTAGAAAACATGTTTTCAGCAGAATAAGCGTGAGCACCGCAACCATAGGAACAAATAGATCCTTATTTTCCTCTGGACGTAAATTTTATGTTTGTATTAAATGATAACCTTGACAAATTTGAGAGAACAAATTTAGATGACAGATTTGAATGGTTGGAATAAATAAGCATTTCAAAAGGTAACTTATCAAACGCTTCTACAATTAATGTAGTTTTTTCTGTTTAGCCTATAATTAATTTCATAAATTACAGGATGTGTTTACAAAACACCTGCGAGCATTATCCAAGTAAATGTATTTTGAAAAGTAGCTATCAAAAATAAGTGAAAGTATATGAGGGAAGAAAACAACGGAGTGCTTCAATGCCATGTGAAGAATTGCATCATTACATAAAGTTAGTAACTTTATTACAATAATTAATCTTATACAATTATTTTTTTCAATTTTTTTGTATATTATAAATGGCTTAAAACTTTTTAAATTAGATAATCATGGACGAAAGGAGGGTAGCAGATTACTTTGTAATTGCTGGATTACCCGGGCAAGACAATGATTTTAATAGTGATAGTGAAAATGAAAAGTTGGAAGATTGGTACCAAGAAGGGACGCACGTTAAAGACATGAATATGAAACCACCCATTACCGATCTTGCCATTATATTCCCAGCATTGGGTGAAAAATGTCCAGAAGGATATGTTTTGTTGGAACATACTGTTTCAGGCTTGCCCGCTGATTTAAATCATGGAAGTTTAAGAACAAACGAATGTTATTTGTGTTATCGTCGGGGTCGTGACAAACCACCTTTAGTGGATATAGGTAAGGTAAAATTTTGATGACATATAAAATAAGAATATTGATAATTGTGAATTGCAGACAATTACATTGCATTTTATAGCCAGGCAAAAACAAAAATGAAAATATTTCTTATTTTAAAAATGATCGTAAATAATTTGTTTGTAAAAGAAAGGAAAAGTTGATTTAATTTTGCTTTAAAGTTGTAATTTTGTTTTGAAAATGTTTAATAATTTTAATTAATTTTGTTTAATGGTATGAGTTATTTGTCCAAACCCTCACTAATTGTTTAAGTGATTGTTAGTAGATTGAATAAGTTTTGTTGAACTAATTTATCATAAGTATACAATTTGTGTTGTAAGTCTGAATACATTAATATAATATTCTTATAAAAATTTTCAATGGAGGGTATAGAGTTCGTGTAATACACGTATACCGAAACTATTGGTAAAACAAAAGTATTATTTCAAATTACATTACTTTTACACAATAAAGAAACTAATATAAGTTAAACAAATAAAAAACAATAATTGGGAATTGAGGAAGTCAAATCCGCATAAAATGTATATATTGTTCTATGCTTCATTTTCATTTATTGCAATATTTCGTTTATTACATAAAGTAAATGAGTATTTAAAATCTGAATAATCGTATCTAATCGAAGTACACATGTATGTGGATGTCTGATTCAGTTAGGAAAAGCATATGATAAAAGAATATTTCTCTAATATACCACATTTCATGAGTATTTCAGTAATTTAATTTTAATAGGTACTGATTCGTACTTTATTGTGCTTGTCTTTGTTCGTGTAAACATTAAACATACTTCTGAGATTGCTTTACTTATCTTACTATACCGTCACATTTAAATCTATAAATACAAATTAGTTGTAAGCTCTGTGTACAAAGAAATTGATTCGTAGAGAAATTGAATCGTTTGGAGGGAGGCTTGATCTGGTGTAATTAGCTTTTCTGTAGATGAATATGTAAGGCTCATGTAAAGGTGACATTAATTTTTTTTAATGCAATTATATAACCTTGAATGTATTAGTCGTTGCAATTATTTATTGCCTATATAAAACGTGTTAAGATATTTTAGTTGAAAAGTCATTAATTTAAGAGATATTTAGAAGTTATTTAGGAGTTCGATGACAACCATTAACCCCATGTGGGTTTATGATGCCAATTCATGCTCAAGTTCACATGGCATGTGTTGATCACCAAATTCCCTGTTTGCTCCAGAAACCTAGACTCACAATATGTTTGGTACCCTTGTGCTTGGGGAGTGCACCTATCTGCACCCACATATTCTGAATCGACAGTGTGTATTGTTTTTTACAAAAAGATAGGAGGAATAAGGGGAAGAAGCCAATCCCATTCCATATGTAGCCCCTATACTTTTTTACAGGGACGAAATAGCTGCATCGATGAATAAATTAAAAATTAAATGATTCCTTTTCAAAAAGTACATATGTGGTTTTCATATGACATCTACGCATTCATCTACAGAAATACTGATTACACCAGATTATCTCTTTCACAAATCATTAAATTTCTCTCTGAACCATTTTTTTTAGACGGTGGGTACATTATGAGTAATTCGCATTTCTAAATTCAAATGAGACACCCTGTACCTCGAACAAATAAATATACATTCTTCTTCGTCTTTATAGTTTAAGTACATTTATTCGGTACTTACATAAGGCATATTATCAAGATTTTAGATATTATCAGCATTCTGATATTATCAGAAAAGGGGCACATTTTTAAAGAGATTTTAATGACAATGATATGACTATTCTTAAAAAGTACTAATGTGCACATTTATTGTCGTAGTATGCAAAGGTAAGCACAGCTACAATATACATGTAGGGCTCTCTGTGCAACTTGGTGGAGCTATAGTCTATAGTTGTATCTTTAAAGCAATTATAGATGAAACAAAATATTGTAATGTAAAATTCAATGATATTAGATATTATGCATTCCTGCATTAGTATACTTCAGCAGCTGCAATGTATAGGGTGTATTCAAATTATGTATACAGATCAGTACAGCAGGAGTTTACACTTTTGGATCGGTGGACACTTGTAAAATCACAATCTTGATTGCACCATCACTTAACAAAAATTTATTTCCAAAAGCTAAATAGCAATTGTTAACATCAACTTTGATTATCATACATAATTTACACCTACTATTTCTTTACAAATCTCAATCCACAGGTGCAGAATTATGCTGTGGTGTTCTTTACATATAATTTCCTAACACATTAGCATAGTTTTCTTTAAATTTAAAATAACTCAGACTGTGTACAAAAAATATACGAAAAAGACGTTCGAAGCTTAATACCTTATGAGTTGTTTCACTTTTATTCACGAAGTTTAGAAATGTGAAGACGTATTTAAGGTAACAATTATTTAGATGTCTTCATATTGAATCACTGATTTTATGTAACATATTCACTTCTCTATTAGTCTGCATTAGTGTTTTCAGTCTCATTGTGTTCCATGGTAATGTTCAGAAGTATATTATGTGTAAATATAAAACTGTCTAAGAACTTGTATGAACATGTTGTATTCTGTGGGGGTTGCAAAATGTATACATTATTATTTTGTTTCGCATTTCCCATTTGTCATATGGTGACACGGCCTTTCCGGTTATCCGACAGATAAAAAAGTACAAAAAAATTCACAATTAAGATGAGTTGGGCTATATTAGGAGTCAGTGATTAAAAATATGGCGCACATTACAGTTTTTTTAAAATCTAGTTATTTAAGGTCGCATCTATCTCTATGAGTTATTACCGATTGCTTAAAGGATACACAGTTACTATATATTTAACATATTTGCATTATAACTTATGTACATGCATTTGTTATACGTCCAAATTAACTGCATTAAATTAATGTTTTGTAGAAAGTTAAGTAGCGACTTAACAACTTCAAGTTTTTTTCCCTGCTTGCTTGAAGTCATTTGGAATATGTTGTTGTCTTCATTCATTTTCGTGTTTCGGCATTCAATTAGACTGTGTTTTACAGTTATCCTTATGTTGCAAATGTCGCATTTCTTGGTTTCTTCTTTTATGACTAGATGTATATGAGTGAAATTCGTGTCCCACTCTTAGCCGGGTTAGTACTACCTGGTGGTTTCTATTTAACATGGGCTATAGCTGGATAAGGGGATAAAATGTGACCCTAAACCTAATTCGTTTTGCAAGGCGTCATTCGATAGCTTATCAAGAAAACCCAATTTGTACCAAGTTTTAATCCTGTAACTCGACTGGAAGGATACTTCCGGCGAAAAAACGAAAATAATGTTTCTGCTTAATATCTCTTATTTAGTGCATACAAGATTTAAAAAATCTGAGACAGTTTACTTGTGGACACACAGAGAAACGCGAGCTTCAAAAAATAAAAAACGTAAAAAAGTGCTGAAACATGCCGATTTATATTGAAGGAATTGCAGAACCAGATTTATATTTTTTTTGTACCTATTACCTATTACACTGTTCAACACGGGACTGATTTTGTAACCTTCAGTAGACGTTTCTTGTAGACTTTAATGTGCTGAAGACGAATTTGCTATCCGTTTTTCTCCAGAACGTACCATTTTCCAATTTTGAAAAAAATTTTCAACTTTGGAAGTGTTTTGTACTTTCGTGGTAATAGTTATTCAGTTGCGATTGGTACCAAATGATTCTTTGAAGTTTCACGAAAAAAATGATATAATTAGTAATTAAATTATAAACATTTAAATGTGTTTAAATACTGATCAAAGTGAAAAGGACACCGAAAATGCACCCATTTTGGCTGATAACTTCCAATTTATTTCAAAAGCTAACGGCTTTGGAGAAAATCTAACTGTTCTACATGATAAAGCAGACGTTTTGATAAAGGAAAGACCCAACAGAACTTACAAAATCATTTTTTTATTCAATATACACAGAATCATGGCACAAAGCACAAGTGAATAACTATCACCCTAAAAGTACGAAACGTTTCCAAAAGTGCAAATTTGCGATTTTTGTTCAAATCAATTTTTTTTTCAAAAATGGTACGGTCTGAAGAAAAGTGGTTTACAGATTCGCGTTCAGCACATTAAAATCTAGAGAACCGCCTATTGAAGGTTACAAAATCGGAAAAAAGTGAAATTTGTCGAACAGTATTATTTGTGAGATACTACTGATTAAAACAATTATAGGTATATCAATCCTAATTTTAATATTTAGTTCTAACGGATTAAAGTCTTACTGCCTCCGTAGCGTAGTCGCAAGCTTAGTACGCTGATTTTTGCATGCAGTGTCTTTATTCAAGTTGCAAGAAAACATTTGGACTACTTATTTTAAATCTGTACTTTGTCTTTGGTTTAATAAAGTGTGTTTTATGAATATTATTAACACGTGGGCCACTGATGCCTCGCTATAAATTTTCCGATCGGACCATTCAGTTCATTTCACTGTAAGAAAAAACATCTTGCAAAAGTTTGGAACCAGAGACGACATTATGTGGTATAAACGGTTGTCTTTTACTTTTAGGTGGAAAAATGGTGGAGATTTCACGAATAAGCTAATCTGTTTCAATTGGATGCCATATTTATTCATTTATTTGTAGTCTTATGATATTTTTTTAAATGAGTTCAACGATGTGCACCAATAGCCTCTAGCCTGACCGTCGACTCTCAATTTCCATAGAACGGAATGACCTATTGTTACACGCCATTGGACTAGTCTCACCCCGTACTATCAAACTAGAAATAAATATATTATTATTACATTAATTACTAATGTAATTTAGAAGAGCACATATTTAGAAATACAGTGGTAAAAAGAAAAGAAATTCTTTCTGATGGAACCCCATATTTTTTGAATTCAGAATACAGTAATGGCTCGATTAGTATTCATTTATGTCCCCACTACTTGGGTGGTCCCCCCTGGAACCAGCGAAGCGTGAAGCGCCGAGCATGTAATCTGAACACAGATCGAATGCCGGTGAGAGCCAACACTGATGCAAGCGAGATTCAAAATTAAAACTTTTTCATCTTTGGTCCGTTTTAAATGAAATTTTACCAAAATGTTGATAATTATTTAGAAATTTGATTTTTGATGATTTTTGAATATAATGTAGAAATCAACATTTGGAGTAACTTTTTCCTATACATATAACCGCTGCTCGTATAGACAGAATTCATTGTAGTAGTACCGATCTTTTTTAGGAAAAATCTCGGAAACTAAGGCCGAGCGACGGTTATATGTATAGGAAAAAGTTACTCCAAATGTTGATTTCTACATTATATTCAAAAATCATCAATATTGATGAGACCCCCCGTTTCTAAATAATTACCAAAATGTTCGTTGCAATCTCTTGATTAACATGGCACCAAACATAATATGATTTCGATAATTTTTACTTATCGTGGTATTAATAATTTATTCCCCTATATTATTGTTTTCGATGACAACTAGAATATGTGTATATTAGTTGTTAGCAAGGACGTAATTAGTATTCAGATTATAAAATTGGAAGTAAATTTGAATCGGGCTGTTTCGATTAGTGTACCTCGCTCGGCCCGAATGCGATCATTAATCGTGTGCAAGACACGTTTCTCGAGCGGCAGGTCACCTTCAATGTGTGGCAGCCGAGGTGCGCGGCAGCGACCAGAAAAGAAGCAAGTTTAAATACCCGTGTACGTGAGGCAATACTAACGCGATCAGAATTCAAGCGTAAAACTTGTTCAATTTTAGTCCGTTTTAAATGAAATTTTACGAAAATGTTCGTTACAATCTCCTGATTAAAATGACACCAAACACGATATGGTTTGTACAATTGTTACTTATCAGGGTATTAATGATTTCATTCTCGTGTTTCGTATCATTTTAATCAGGATATTGCAATGAACACTTTGGTAAAATTTAATTTAAAACGGACCAAAAATGAACAAGTTTTAATATTATATTTTGATCGCGGTAGTGTTGTCTCACGTACACGGGTATTTAAACTTGCTCTTTCCTTGGAACGCTGCCCCGTATCTCGGCTGCCACAACATCAAAGGGGACCTGAACTCGTTCGAGAATCGTGTCTGCACACGATTAGTGTTCACATTCGGTCCCGAGCGAGGTACACTAATCGAGACATTACTGTACAATGGCATTTTTTAAGATGAATTGAATGACCTCTATACCAGGTCATTTATTGCAATACAATGTCATATATTCGTGAGTTCGTAAATTCTTTAGTAATGCGAATTGTCAGTGGATGCATATTGAACTCCGTATACATTTGTTACTTAATCTTGTTAAGGATATTTGTTACTTTATTTAGTGGTGTCGAGGTCTAGTGCAGTTTTTGAATCTGGGCTTATAATATACATGGTGTTCATTTGAAAACTTCCAATCTAAATATCTCGTAAGTAATAAAAAGGTAATGCATTTTAGGGAAGAATGTTAACCAATTGTGCCCTATGGGCGCATATATGCGTCCGGCGGAGGTCATCGCTGTGAACTGTGGGCGCCTATACAGGGAGGAAACTCAAGGAACATCGGGAAATGGGGGTAGCTGGGGTGATTCTGAACAACTTTTTCTTTGACCGAAATGTCGTTTGTAGCTTCGTTTTTGAGTTATTAACAAAGAACACTGGACAATGAGAGATAATTTAATTTCAAGATTATTTCACGTCATGTCACTGTTACGTGCAACTGTGAAATGTGGGGATATTTAAAAACAATTTATGGTTCCTACGTTTAAACATTTCGTAATATTCTGCGTTTATACGATTCATGTTGCTCGTTCGGTTACCAGAATGACTGTCAGCTTAAACGTTAGCACGAGCTTCCACACGTACGCGCAGACACACTCCCAAAATTTGGTGGAAATCAGCGGCAGAAGCAGATCACACAGGGCTGTATCGGCCCTTGTGTTGTTTTGCGTCGCAGCGTGAGCGCGAAACTACAATGTTATCCATATTTAACAATCCACATTAGCAAAAGCAATTCGTTTTCGATCGTGCAAGGATACTAACCCGGCCGTAACATCAGCCCCTCTAGTTCTGAGTCGACCAAGTAATTCGGCACCTTTTGATTAGCCGACACGCCGCGGCCGCGACGGCCGCGTTTAACCATTAAAAGATTAAATGCTTCGTACCCGTGAGGCAACACTAATGCAATGGCGTAACTTTTTTATTGTTACTTATGTAAGATTTAAAACCAAGGGGGAGGGGGGATGGAATGAAGGTGTAAAAGAAATGCTGTATTTCTGTAAAGCGGTACAAGCTTAAAATGCAACATGTTTGCTCGAAGGTCTGTGCAAGACTAGCGCATGGCCTAGAAGGTCCTTGCGTTGTCACAGTCTAAATTCCGTAGGCCCTGATCTAATTTATGGGGGGCCTGGCGTCACATTGTCCGGACCCGACGTCGTCGTGCTCGCCTTAGGGTGCCTATCCGCAAGCGGCTACGCCTCGTTCGTGGAGCGGTGTCAGATTTTCTAACACTTATATCGCTATAATTTTGTTTTGAATTATTGCTGAGATTGTGGTGATTAAAATGAGACAAACCAAACACGATAGAATTTGGATTATATTTACTTACTTACTCACTTACTTACAAGGATCCTTACAAGAAAAGCTTGCAACCGGTCGTGCTCAGTTTTTACTATAACTTTACGGGCTTAGAGAATAGTCCAAATCTAAACATATATTCCAATAGGCCTCTTCAAAGTAAGATGGGCATTTATTAGTATGGTTTTATATTTTTCTAGAGGCCCATGCAAGCACATAATAATGAAATACCACATGCAAAACTGAAATCATCCGCCGCAAATGAATACAATAACGAAACGAAGCGCCGAAAACAGAGTCGTCGGCCGTGCCCACACTCGAGAATCAGGTGGATCAAATTCGTCGCAATGCCTTCCCGGCCCGCGAAGTTCGCTTCGTTCTCCCTCGAGCAACGTTAAGGCGGCCCGTCTCAAAGATAAAAAGGCTTTCAGTAGCCGCGGCCTACCGTGGCATTTCATTATTATGTGCTGGCATGGGCTTCTAGAAAAATATAAAGCCATACTAACCTTGATAAAGCCATGTGTGTAAGACAAACGTCGTGAAAGCTACTATTATTATTCCTTCTTCTTTATTACTCCCAAAAACTATACAAAGCAATACTAAAACGTAGGAGGATGTACTTGCGCGTAAATAGATAAGACAGTTCTATTTACGCGGTCTAAACAAGTATTTTTCCGTTTACACTCTGTTATATTGTAATTACGACTGCTTCGTTCAACGATCGATGCCAGAATGCCATGCTGCATCGTGATCGCCAAAAAGGACGCGTTGTCGGGGTTTTTCCAGGCGCCATGGCTTCAAGGGCCTCGCTCACGTATTTCCCTTCACTCTACGGTGTCCTATGGGTACGTGCGCTATCGGGCCCCGCGCTGACGTAACCCAGATGCCGAGCTACGGCGCTCGCAGCCAAAATCTCTTACAATAGTAAGAACTGAGCACGACCATTCGCAAGCTTTTCTTGTAAGGATCCTTGTAAGTAAGTAAGTAAATATAATCCAAATTCTATCGTGTTTGGTCTCATTTTCATCAGCACAATCTCAGCAATGATTCAAAACAAAAATTATAGCGTAATAAGTAACAATAAAAAAGTTACGCCGTTGCATTAGTGTTGCCTCACCGATACGAAGCATCTAATCTTTTAATGACGCCCGACTTCTCATTCCTCTCTTTCTTTCGCTCGCTATCCCTTTCTGTGGCCGCCGATATCGGTGTCTCCACAGTAGCCGGGCTCTGACGGTCCGCTGAAATTTCTACGAACCCAAAGTGCGACCAAATTCTCTTGGCGCTTACGGCCGGTCCCGAATAGTATGCGCCAAGCGAAGAATTGCTGTAATTGTTTTGAGCAATGTATAAACTATAGTTCCTCTACTTTATTTAATTTGGCGTACCTGCAAATTTACAACTATAAGTTAGTTACGCCATGTATCAATTAACAGAATCCGTCATAAGATGAAGTTTGATGAGAGAAAAGGACCTTACAATAATTAAAAAACAAATAGGATTGCTGTATCTCCTCCTTGAAGCTATGGAAACTTTTGTATTCAACATTCTTCCCCAAAATGAGCTCTTTCGGAACATTCAGATTTAAAGTTTTCAAATTAACGGACCGTATGTTACAGATGATTGTTCTTAGTTTGATAAAAATGGGAAGATATGTCAATTAATGAAGTAAATTTGACGATTTATATTTCAAGTATTGGAACAGTGGACTGGGATTTTGTTTTTCTACACATAATATTTAACATTTTGCAAAAAACATTGCATGTTCTTTCCTTTTTGGATGGCTTTCTGAAACTGTATGTAATAGGAATTAGTTACCACCATGTTTATTAATATATTTGATTAAAAAAGGCCATATTAAATATAGTCAACATCTTTATATGCGTACTTAAATACAACTACAGGGTGTCAGAGGACTCAGGGAACATCGAGAATTGAGGTATAGCTGGGGGGCAGATAAACAACTTTTTCCTTGGAAAAAATGTCATACATAGTTTCGTTTTTGAGTTATTAACGAAAGACACTGGCCAATGAGAGCGCCCGGCGGGCATCGGCCGACGCGCGCTTACCCATTCGTTCACGAATTAATCTGTTTAACAGTGTGAATCTTGTCCTAGGCAACGCTCAACAGCTGATGTTATGGACGGCTTAGTATCCTTGCACGATCACTTCACTTCACTATAACTTCACTTGCCACTGTGAAATGTGGGGGTACTTAAAAACAATTTATTCTTCCTACGCTTGAACATTTTGTAATATTCTGCGTTTGTACGATTCATGTTGCTCGCTCGGTTAGCAGCACGGCTCTGGCAGCTTAAACGTTCGCACTCGCTTCCACACGCATACATGTCTTTAATGTGATAACATTGTAGTGGCAACGCTCGCGCTGCGACGTAGTCCACGCAAGGGCCGATGCTGCCCTGTGTGATCGGCATCTGCCGCCGATTTCCACTAAATTTGGAGACGGTGTGTGTGCGTGTGTGTGGAAGCCAGTGCGAACGTTTAAGCTGCCAGAGCCATGCTGCTAACCGAGCGACCAACATGAATCGTACAAACGCAGAATATTACAAAATGTTCAAGCGTAGGAAGAACAAATTGTTTTTAAGTACCCCCACATTTCACAGTGGCAAGTGAAGTTATAGTGAAGTGAAGTGATCGTGCAAGGATACTAAGCCGGCCATAACATCAGCTGTTGAGCGTTGCCTAGGTCAAGATTCACACAAGATTCACACAATGTTAAGCAGATTAATTCGTGAACGAATGGGTAAGTTTAACTAGCTTTTCCTAACATTAGTATGCGAATCGTTTTTCGTAAAACATAATTTATCCACCTGAAAACGTACTGATAATAAAAAGTATTTTTTTCATAAGTAATAAAACACTTCATTCCTTTCGGATAATGAATAAACGTATCGAACATGGTTATTACACGATTTATTAGTGTATTTGTTATTCACGAATAATGAATAATTTCACATTATTCTTAATTAAGACGATGTAACATTTGCCGCATGCTTTCTTCGGTACCCTCGATGCCCCCATCACGACCAACCGCAAGTGATCGGTTCGCACCTGACGAGGGAAGACTCTCAACTTGTCGACTCGGATTTTAATGTCCTTTTGCAAGTTGATAATACACAGGCTCCTGATGGTCTACGTAAAATATTAGGTGTAGTTATTCAGAAACTTTAAAGATATTAACAATTAAAGTTACATATCTTCTATGTGAGGACATATCTTCTAGAAATAGGGAAGAATCCTCAAGAAGATTGGTAGCCAAGTGAGAATGGTGTACAGCTTGTGCCGTAGAGGTCTCGGGTTCGATTTCCGGTTAATTGATTTTTTTTTATTTATTTGTGGTTTCAATTTGGCGACACTGCACATTTCTGGATAATAACTAGTTCTTTTCAAATGTTAAGAACTTTGAAACAGTATTTCTTTACAATGCGTTGTAGTGAACATGCGGTCCACACTGTTTATGATCCGATTGGAGATAAACTAGAGTACGTTTCTAATTTCACGTATAGGCTCACCTCACTTGGTGGTGTCGCACTTTCCTGTGTTCAATTGCATGTATGACAACTATCATCCAGAAACGTGCACAGTGTCGCTAAAATGAAACCACAAATAAATAAAAAAAAATCAATTAACCGGAAATCGAACCCGAGACCTCTACGGCACAAGCTGTACACCATTCTCACTTGGCTACCAATCTTCTTGAGGATTCTTCCCTATTTCTAGAAGATATGTCCTCACATAGAAGATATGTAACTTTAATTGTTAATATCTTTAAAGTTTCTGAATAACTACACGTAATATTTTACGTAGAGCATCAGGAGTCTGTGTATTATCAATCTGCAAAAGGACATTAAAATCCGAGTCGACAAGTTGAGAGTCTTCCCTCGTGAGCGCGCGTCGGCCGATGCCCGCCGGGCGCTCTCATTGGCCAGTGTCTTTCGTTAATAACTCAAAAACGAAACTATGTATGACATTTTTTGCAAGGAAAAAGTTGTTTATCTACCCCTCAGCTATACCCCAATTCTCGATGTTCCCTGAGTCTTCTGACACCCTGTATATATAAAAATTTCATTTTACTACAATGGACACCGACGCATTGCGTTTAATTTAACATTATCCAATACACTATGAATATTGCTTTTCGAACAGTTTTTGAATATATTTTTAAAGGAGAATATGAATTTGTGTAATGAATACTAAAACAGGATACAAAAATTATAAGTTTATAATATGTTTAACTCGACAAATGTTTTTAGATTGATTTGGGTATATTATAGAACACTGTCCTCCAACTTCTCTTGAGTCACGAACCCTTTTTTCAATATTCAAATAACTTGTATCCCTGTTCGTAATAAATTTAATAAGTTTTATTACACTTTTTTCCTTTCATTTCAATCAACATCATTAATTATTAATAACAATTATTATACAATATTATTATTAAGTGATACATGCTAAAAGGAATAAACTAAAAGTAATCGCAGTGACTCACCAGAAAACACGTTGTGATCCACCTGGGGTTCGTGACCCACAATTTGGGAATCAGTGTGATAGAACTATTGTCTGAATAGATATACAACACATTCTTAATTTTTTCATTATATAAAAATGAGTTAACATTATTTGTTATTCAGATGTTACTTATTTCGGAATATATATTTCTATTGTAGGTGTAATATACGATGGCAAAGAACGTATAATGCAAGATGCTGAAATGATATTAGAAACTCCGAAGGGACATTTAGCTAATGTGAATAACTCAACATCTAAAATATTTGTAACGTATAGGCGTGCAAGTCGTAAAATGCCATGCAATTCATTAGTTGTGACTGATATATGCGTAATATTGACAAATAAGGGAGAAACTCCCCCACACGCATTTTGTGTCATCAGCAAGAATTTAAACAAAGGCATGTTGGGTAGCGATGTCTTTCTATGTTACAAGAAGTCTATGAATAGAGCAAATCTGATATCGTTTAAACCCGCAATACTATATAAATACCCAACGGCAGATTACAGCAGCTTCGTCTTCCCAAATTCTGTTGCAATGTTTTGCTTACCAATGGGAGCCACTGTAGAATGTTGGCCTAAAGTCGCATGCAAACCCAAGCCAGTGTTTTCAACGTTTGTCTTAACAGTTGCTGACGCAGCTCAAAAAATATATGGTTCGGCAATAACGTTTTACGAAGAATTGGAATTAGAAATGGACATTTCAAATTTCAAGGAAAACCAGCAACCCACTGATGTACTTATGGAAAATATGAAGAATTCTGGTATGGATAAATTATACATTTCTAAGTAAAAC
This sequence comes from Nomada fucata, assembly GCA_948146005.1. NCBI lineage: Eukaryota > Metazoa > Arthropoda > Insecta > Hymenoptera > Apidae > Nomada > Nomada fucata. Next base: position 12,538,966 of record OX411282.1, read on the forward strand.
ATTAATTTTTCCTTTTTCTCTCTACTTAACGTTTACATGTTAACACATTTGTATCCAGCGTACTTTAGTAGGACTCTTACCAGTAGCCGACACTGTGTGCTACCGTCTACTTCTATTTTAATATTTTCACAGACCTGGTTCTAGATTTTGCAGGGTGATTTCCTCGCCAGTGGACTCAAAAGAACACATTCAGCATTGCGGCTAAAAGCCCATGCCTACAGGGACGTCAAGTGATCTGTCCATGAAGAGGCTTTATCGCTGTTTTGTCATCGGTGAGCAGACGACCGCGACTATATGCGTATATGTGTGAATTGAAAACGAGATTCCCGAAATTCAAATGCCGAGGAAAATACAGTTCACACATACACCCATACAGCCGTTTCTGCTGCTGTTGGCCCTTCATATGCAGGTCACTGTATACTGTAGGCCAGGGCTCGGAATTAAGCGAACTTTCGGTCCGATTTTCAGAGGCAACGCCCCCTTTCCCCCGTCCCACGTCTTATCCCCCCCGATCGCCCAGCGGCTGGAAGTTCCTAAGGCGCGTGGGATATGAACAGCGGTGCATGGGACATGGGAAGATGTGGTATCCTATTGATACGAGTGTCGTCCTAATGCGGCCTAATGCGTTCATATGCGACGTGCCTGAGGATCTTCGGGCCGCATGGCGATCACGGGGATCAAGACGTGCGGCGGGAAACTGGATGCGTTGCGAGTTTAACTTTGTTCAAAGTGTTGGATGTCGTTGGAAGCAATATCATATCGTTATTTTGCGTTGCTTTCGTGTTGCAATTACGTGATGTTTGTTAGAATCTCTCGCGTTCATGTGTGCGCCATTTTATACTTTGTGATCATTTCCTATGGTGACTGGATACGAATGTGTTAAGTGAAAGAATATCCCTGCATGGTCAGTAGTACTATTTAGTAGTAGTATTTCCTAATATCAATAGTAATAGCAATACACTATATACAGTGACGGTCGGCACCCCTTGATCAGCTTTCAATGGGGGTTCCCGGGGCGACTCTGAACAACTTTCTTCTCTAAAGTGTTGATTAAACCTTCGTTTTTTAATTATAACGAAAAATGCTGGCCAATCAGAGCGCCCAAGCTCGTGGCTCTCAACCGCGCCGGATGCAGTCGCGAAGAAATGCGTTGCTTCACGACCTCGACCGAGCGCGGTTAACCGCCACGTGATTGAGCATGCGATCTACGGACAGTTTTGCGCCTCACGGACATCACTAAATAAAAAGAAACTACCAATACGGTTTTTATAAATAACGATGAAGGTACAAAACAATAGGTCGCGAATTTAGTTGCCATGTACTACTACGGCTGCAAGGGGCGGCAGCTGTAAAAGGATTACAAACTTTCGTATAGCTGAGACAAGACTGTTGTGCCTGTCGGCACTTGTAGAGAGTTGGGGAATGTCTCCCACCGGTGTTCGAGTGAATAAGGGGGATAGTTTATTAGTGTTTCCGAGATTGGGATAAGGATTCGGATATGCCCTGCCAAGTTGACTTTTTTTGGACTGCCTCCGCGGGCGATTCGCAGGCGTCGAAAAGAAAATTCGGCTGTTTCTTTGTCGATCGGCGAGTGTTAGATGACTAGCCGCTGCGACATCAATAAGAGCAATAACTACGCAGGTCCTCCCTTAGTCGTGACAAGCATTAGTCAGAATGAGCTAGTCGGTTGAGCTTGCCGTCCTAAGGGTCAGGACTCATACTTGGTGGTGATGTCGCAACAAGGGTTAAGCACGTCCTCACCCCTCCGTGCATAGGATATAAGTACCATCGAAAAATGGTCATCAGACGTTTATACTTAGACTCTTAGACTCAGAGATTACCTAGTAACACTGTCGGTTAACAGTTCGACCTGTACATTCTTATTCTTATTCTTCAAACTGCTACGTTCCGCAAAAGTTGTATCCGTGAGTGAGAACGAGATTAAGAACCGTAAATATGGTTCAATTTGTATCAAGTTTTGTCTTATTTTAATTACACGAAACTCACCAATATTCATGTAAGAATAAGTTTATTGATCTGCCCAAAAATCAGCACGGTAATAACGTGATGCAAAAATGTTTTCTCTGTACGATAACTGTTCGTAGCTGGTTTCAGGTTTCGATCGTCTATCGAATCTCTACTGTCTTACATGCAAATTTGTCGTAACATTCGTAAATCTTTTATGCGTTTCATAAATAAATTACATTTTTTTTGTTTCAGTTGAACACGCAGAAATTGATTATCAAGAGTTAAAAACAAAGGCACATAAGCAGCCAGGAATATTTAAGAAGCTCACTGTAGCACAATTAGAAAAGTTACAATACACAAATCCCGCGACACAATCTTTGAATTTTAGTAAATCTATATGCATCTTATCACATTGGCCGTTTTTTGATACATTTGAAAAATTTTTAGTTTTCCTGCATAGCATGTGTAATAACAAACCACAGCAAGTTCCTATTGAGAAGTATATAGCATATTTTTTGTATGACATACCTTTTCCAAGTCCACAAAGGCCAAGAATTCTTGTGCAGTTAAGTGCTAAGGACAGGTTGATTTTAACTCAACCGGAAGACTTGGCGCTACCTAGGTCTGGTGCCAGTTTTCGACAGTTACTCGTCAATTTAGGACCCGACAATTGTTTACTTATATTATTGTTAATCCTTACTGAACAGAAAATACTTGTACATTCGTTACGTCCAGATGTACTTACATCGGTGAGCGAAGCAATCGCTATGATACTGTTTCCATTTAAATGGCAGTGCCCATACATACCTTTGTGTCCTCTTGGATTAGCCGAAGTAACGTATTATCTTGTTTTAATAATGATTATTACAATGGTTATGACACGTTATAATGTAAACATTTATTTTAAACTATAGGTTCTACACGCTCCACTGCCATTTTTGATAGGCGTGGATTCTCGATTTTTTGATTTGTACGATCCTCCTGCTGATGTTAATTGTGTAAATTTGGATACTAATAATATAGCGATATGCGATGATAAGAAGTACTTGAACGTGAAATTGTTACCGAAAAAAGCAGCTAGACAGCTTAGAAATTGTTTGGAACATCTTTATTCGAAGTTGATATCATTGGGGAAAAGTTATTCGTCCATGAAAGGTATGTCCTCTTACTATTATCGTTGTTGTTTTTCGTTACAGTTTTCTAACTACAATGTCCAACAACACAAAATATGTTTTCTGTTTTGCAATTTCCACTGGGTGACATATAGAGTACCTCGCCCAAAAAATGAATCCGGAAGTGGAATTGCTCTATCGCTCACAGTTTAAAAACAGAACACGAAGTTTTGTAAAAACGCTTAATCCAGGGCCAAAGTGAGCTATTACATGAAAACTAAATCTGTTAGAAACTTCCAATTGCTCTTAAATGACACAAGAGAGTCTCCTAAATACAGTTGTGTCCATAGTTATTAGTTTTGGCGATTTTTAATGGTTGTAAATGGGCATCGCAGTTAAAAAAGACACCAGCTTTTGTATGTGTCGCTTTTGCGTACTATTTTTACACTTTAATGAAAAGTCGTTTACTTGGTATGAATTTCCTGTACAGTATTGAATTTTGTAAACATTTCCAAAGAAGAAAGAGTCCTGGAAAAGCCGGAACGGTTTGCAACTAAAACAGGTTCAAGAAAATTAATTGACAGCGTGTGCTTGGTGTTTTGCTACCATGCGGTCATGACTCGCCTACCTCGGCTAGTCAGCGCCACATGTAGCTACATGTAATCAAGCACCAGTAGAGTTATCCAACAAGGCACTTGATACTTCCTATGGTCAATGTTTAATTTTTTCATATATTCTTGGCTACTGATCACTGAATTATAAAAAAATTCTTGATCCATTTTTGATTATTGAAAATTCTAGCGAAAATTGTTACCCCGTTCAAAATATTTGTTAATTTTGCTGGTACACTATGGAAAAAAGGTAGAATATATGAAATGAAGAACTACCATTAGTACGGCTTATGCAAGCAAGTCTGCGAGCATTTACAGCCATCTCTTTTCCCTGGTATCGTTTTTCTATTGCTAAAATATCTCTCCATGAGATATATCTCTCCATGCTCGCCATTTACGCCACAAAGATTCGTACAAATAAAGTCCAAATGCAAATGCAAAAAAGCATTTCTGAGGACATGTTGCAGCCCAGTTATTTCCATGTTTCTAATCAGTAATTTAAAATGGTAACATAATTTTTCGATTTTGATTAACCAATGTCTTTTTGTATAACAGCCAAACTGATTTTGCTACTGCACTCAATGTTTTTAAAGACATGGCCGCCTCTATTAAATTTGCTATTTCTGGCCCAACAAATATACCGTCCTTAACCTTGCTGAAATCGCCTCAACGCTGGCTATCGTACCGCGATAAAAAAATACAACATTCCAACATTCCCCCCTCTATACCGTTCAACTTAGATATATTATATTTTTTCGTATTGTTACAAATGACTGAAATATTCGAGATAGTCCGATTTAGCCCCCCACCCGGTATACATTTCCAATATGCAGGAAAACAGCTTTCAAATTGTATTGAAAAGAATCTATAAATAATCTCCAGTCTTTTCCGTAATGTTTGAAACCCAAAGTATTCATTAGGCTGCCCACATCAGTGCGAAGGTAAAGTTTATCGTTCGTGTGAAATAATTGTTCTATAACATGTTTTCCTGGTTCTGAAGTATGTTACATTTGCTTCATCAAGTAAATTCCAACACTGTGGACGAAATCCAGAAGTCCTGTGTGTTCCGTTGACAATTTCAAGTCTCGTATGAAATCATTAAAATCAAATCGATTTAACAGCTTTAAGAGCCATCCAATTGCAGATTGGCAACAGAACCGACAGAATCGGTCTACAAATCCGTATCCATCTGTGTCCGCACTTGGCTTGTATCTGTATCAAATAGCAGATTGGCGACAGAAACCGAGCAGATCAACACCAGAATCTGCACAATTTTTGTCAACGAATCTGCTCGGCAGGTTGTGTTATATTTTTGCCGCCGATCTACTACAATAGCTGAATCTAACAGATCCCGTATCAAACCTGTAGCCCATTCTACTTTAAAAAAACACTCTATTCCATATTCCTCGGATTTTTCATTAATGTTTTGGATTTCCTCCGGTATGGTATTCCTAGATACATCAGCTTTATTGGATGTGGTAATGGTACGGTAATGTATAAAATTAGTAGAAAATTTTGGTATTGCCAAAAGAATGGAATCAACTAGAGGAATGACTGAAATGACTAGAAATATCTGCGATGAATGTTCACTTTTACCATTCCAAATCCGTTATTTCAAACCGTGTAAAAACCGAATTGTGTCAATAAGTACCGTATAATTATTTATTTCTATTATCTTCTATTTATCTATATTTTTTCGGTAAGACCGTTCGAGGGTTATTATCGTTATTTTTCTTGTGAATTGTCGAGACAGACAAAAGTTATCATTTTTCACATATAAGTATGTGACATACATATATGTCACATATAACATAAGTATATCAATAATGCACAAGATGTACATCCTAGAGAGAGAGAAACGTACGGAATCCAGTAGATTTAGTATCCATAAAAAATAAAGTTCGTTAGAGAAAGACTATCTAAACAATGATGAACGTGACAAAAAGTAAACAAGGATGGAATATGTCAATCAATTTTTTTCTAACCAATTGTTTTTATATCAACAAAAAAAACGGGGCCCGATCGTCGGGATTCTCCAATAACATTTTCACCCGCAGTTGCCCGCAGCCAAATTTTGTAGAAGTTATTCTTTGTAAACCCCACGTAGTTGGGAATAGAGGACAGGTGGTGTAATATGATTTCAGTTACTCTCATTAAAACACTATCTTTATTATAAATGCGTCGACACACGACGTTACTCAAACACACGATACTTTTCCTTACGCTCTGTTTCCACTCTCTCTTCACTCTCACTTAGCTCTGCCTTAGCTCTCCCTCATTCATTCTTTATATTCTTTCACTCTTAGTTTCTCTTTCATTCTATTCCTCATTTGCTCTCACTCATTTAGGACACACCCCCGCAGTCATCCCTCGGTGGTGGTCGGTCCCGACCACCGAACCCTTGGGCCACTGTACCCCCCCATACACACGACCTTCTCAAGTACTCAGCTCAGAACGTACCTTTCATACATCGCAATCATTCTAAACATTCACGCAGTATTTCCAATCCTACAATTTTATAGAGCGTAAAGTATGCATCCTATTCTTAATGTGTATACATATAAAAATTAGCGCGGATAGGGGCGGATATGAAAAGTATTTCATAAAGAAAGACTTTTGTACTCCTAAATTGCCGTCTTTCCCCACTGTGCGACGTGGTCAGAAGACCTTCGAATCGGCCGTCCAAAGTGGGGCGGTAGTAGTGACTGCGTATTCTATGTATACATTCTCGTAACCAGCACACATCGGGAAAGGGGGGGTAGCTGGGGTGATTCTGAACAACTTTTTCCTTGACCAAAATGTTTGAAGTTTCGTTTTTGTACAACGAAAGTTTGTACAACGCGCGCTCTGGCGTCTACATCTGTACTGTACTCCAGGGCTCGGAATTAAGCGAACTTTTGGGCCGATTTCCAGAGGCTACACCCCGTTTCTCCCACCGCGCGTCTTGGACCCGTGATCGCTAATCGGCTCGAAGTTCCTCAGGCGCGTAGCATATGAACAGTGGTCCATGGGTCGATGCGGAAACCTATTGATACAAGTGTCGCCTAATGCGACCCGCGCGGTTCATATGCTACGTGCCTGAGAAGCTTCGGGCCGCAAAGTGATCGCGGAGGCCAAGACGTGCGACGGAAGAAAGGGGGCCTCTGAAAATCGGCCCGAAAGTACACTGAATTCTGAGCTCTGCTGTACTCGATCGTGTACGGGGGTGTCGAGGGTATCGAAGAAATCGAACGGCAAATGTTACATCGTTATTCATGAGTAACGAATAATGTTACATTATTCTTAATTTAAGACGATGTAACATTTGCCGTATGCTTTACTCGGATACCCTCGATGCCCCCGTACACTACCGAGCAAAGTACAAAAGTAGGCACCAGAGCGCGCGCTGTACAGGCGCTCTAATTGGGCAGTGTTTTTGGTTAATAACCCAAAAATGAAGCTTCGAACAATATTTTCGTCAAGGAAAAAGTTGTTCAGAATCACTCCAGCTACCCTCCATTTCCCGATGTTACGGTAGTTACAGGACACCCTGTATATTCTGCGTGTAGTTCGCATCTCTATGATTTGGCTAACTATTATTATTTTTGGGATAATCTTCTATTAATGATCTTGTTAACAAATGTGGACAGAATGCTGGCACTTTTTTAACACAATAGCAGCGGCTCTGTCATAAACTGCGTGAGTTTCGACCGGCCATTCAACGGCAGCTTAACTATAGCGGTTCTCACACCAATCTCGCGGCTGACGGTGATTATCTATGCAATGGCGAAGGCCCGTTAATATTCACTGACCGAAATGTCAAAATCAATGCAACAAACTGTAAACAAAAAGTTCATCGTAAAGTATTGGAACCGCGATCAATGGCACTGTTCGGCGGACATGGCTTTTACGCTCCCCAACAGGACAGGGCTTCGGCACATGCAGGTAGCGCGAAAAACCAAACTCATTTGAACGGTTCGCATAGTAGGACGAATAGATCGTATTTCTATTGATTTAGGACGAGCCTATGATGAAAAAAGGTCCACGACCCTCGCTACGAGAAGGCTAGCCACTTCAGTTCGCACGAAAGAAACAAAAATCAGTCAAGTGTCTCGCGTCTTCTCACGAATTTGGATCGCATGCAGTATTACTGCTTCCATTTATTCTAAGCGTATTGATTCGGTTTCCGAATACGTCCGTACAATTTCGGGCGAAATACGGATCCACTCTAAGGGGACATAACATCATACAGGACTAGGAAGGGGCCGTGGCGTAGTGGTACTGATCAGTGCCTACCACCAGAAGATCTTGGATTCGATACCCCTCCCTTCCCTTTTTTTCGGTTCCTACAGTATACATATATACCAAGAGTAAGAGAGTAAAATATATTCAGATATGCGGTATAATGTATAAATATAATTCACAGTACACAATTTAATCAACACAAAGGAAAGCTTTTCAAACTGTTTAGCACAACTAACTTCGACGACGTGAAAGACACAACTGAGCACTGAACTAAAACAATGCTTAGGAAATGCAGGGCACTTTAAGATTTTTCTCTATTTCTATCGTGTGTTCAAGGGAAACGTTAAGTGATGTTTATATTTCAAAGCAACACTTGAAGTGTTGCAACACTGAAAAAGTGTTCTCCGCCTTGACTAACCCACACAAGATTATGATACCCATGATTCTCATCTCAAACTATTTTTACAAAGTATTGAGCAATGAAATCTTTTTTTTCGTACATCGGTGTTTATGTTCGCATCGACTGCAGTGGACATTAGCGACTACGGTGGAGTTATGGAACAGTGAACTTTGGGGTTTGAAACATGGAGTTTAAAACCTATACCTATACAGAGTGTTCCGTAACTCAGGGAACATCGAGAAACGGAGGATAGCTGACGTTATTCTGAACAACTTTCCAACTGAACAACGAAAAACACTGGCGAATCAGAGCACCCGTAGAGCACGCGACTCTCAATCGTGCACGGTGTCGCTGTATCACAGCGTTGGTTCACGACCACGACCGAGCGCGGTTGAGAGTCGCGTTTTCGGTCGTGCGCGCTCTACGGGACCTCTGACGGGTCAGTGTTTATCGTTAATAACTCAAAAGCGAAGCTGCGAACAACATTGCTGTCAATGCGAAAATTGTTACGAGACACCTTGTTACACCCTCTATTGGACCTACATTTTTAGGTGGAATCCGAATCACCAGAACCACGGCGTAAAGCACATGTAACATGTACAGAGATGCCGGCTGGAATCGGCAGTGGCGGGAATCGAACTGAAGACCGTTTCGATTACGAGTCCAGCCGCCAATCGGCTGAGCCGCCGCGCCGCATACTGAGACAAACTCCCAATCTATGTCGAAAAAATTCATAAATCGTTTTGCGATAATCATAATCCGATGAAATTTTATTTTTAAACTTGGGACCTGGTTTTCTAGTGTTTTTAATGTTAAAAAATAAATTACGTACATTATATACAGGATCTTTAATTTATAATTTATTTTAATTTTTTAAATGAAATTAATACATAATATGAAAACCTAATGTAATTAGTACATAATAAGTTTATATAGAGGGTGTTTGAATATATGTGCCGTTTGATGTACGGAAGAGACTGCCAAATGGTGGTCCCTTCCCCTACTTATATCTTCCATCCGCAGGGAACACCTATTGTGTATTGTGTTAGATGCCATATCAACGTCACATTACTTTCGCGTTTAATTGGTAGTGGGGGGCTCGGTGGCCGTTAGAGGAGAAAAGCTTGGCAGTCCCTGATGTAGGGTATGGTCGCGCCAAAAGCACAGAGTTTCGTATGAACCGATATAAAATTTACTAGGAACAAATTAGTACCATGAAAGTTTCACAGCGGAATCTCTTGGACGTTTTTAGTTCTACTCTATTAAAGTCAGTTAAGCGGCATAACAAAAAAATGTATTTGAAAAACACCCAATAATTATTGTAAAAGGCATTATCTAAAAAACTTATATATTGCTATGTGAACATTCTCTTATGCTAATATACTACATGATGCATAGAAGTTTAAACAATGTTACTAATTCCTATCGTGTAATTTTCAAAACAACGAACATGAATGTACGATTTCGTCGTGATCAGGTTTGGAGTTTTCAGAGGTTGATTTCCATACTTAAATAATAAGTAAATTAATTATCATGACCATTATTGGTGTCAGTAAACATTCCTTAACAAGAATAAATGAGGATACGGCTGTTTCGCGACATAAATTTGTTCCACCTAGATTGGGCATTTGGTCCAGTGTGCGCCGCGATTCTTCATTTGCCTTACTATATGTAATATTCGTTTATTTTTATTTTTATTTATAAACGAAGCTTAATTTCTTAAAAAGAAGTTTACTTCGCTTCCGTATATTGTTTCATACTGTTGTTCCGCATAAAATTAAAAATGATTAAAAATTTGGGTTAAGCGGTGGATTAACCAGAACCAATACTTGCTTATCACAAAAAATTTTCAAACCAAAAGGTAATTGACCGTTTATTTATTTAATTTTCTTTGTATAACTTGCCAACACAATTAAACAAATATTTTTAAATGACAACAATCTTTGCTCCAATTATCGTTAATCAAAAATAATGCAATGTTCTTTGTAATTCAGTGCTTAGTGTAATGACAAAATTAAATAAGAAGAAGTTACAAAGAAAGGAACCAAGTACAGTAATGTTCCGATTAGTGTTCAAATTAGTGTTCAAAATTGTGTCCACGATTAGTGTTCATTTCTATCGCTACTACTTGGGGTGGTCCCCCTTGGAACCAGCGAAGCGTGAAGCACCGAGCATGTAATCTGAACCCAGATCGAATGTCGGTGAGAGCCAACACTGATGCAAGCGAGATTAAAAATTAAAACTTGTTCATTTTTGGTCCGTTTTAAATGAAATTTTACCAAAATGTTCGTTACAATCTCCTGATTAAAATGACACCAAACACAATATGACTTCGATAATTTTTATTTATCATGGTATTAATAATTTTATTCCCCTTTATTATTGTTTCCGATGACAACTAGAATATGTGTATATTAGTTGTTAGCAATAAGGTAATTGGTATTGGGATCATAAATTTGGAAGTAAATTCGCATTGGCTGTCTCGATTAGTGTACCTCGCTCGGACCGAATGGGAACACTAATCGTGTGCACACACGTTTCTCGAGCGGCAGGTCACCTTCAATGTTGTGGCAACCAAGACTCGAGGCAGCTACCAGGAAAGTAGCAAGTCTAAACATGCGTGTACGTGAGACAATACTAACGCGATCCAAATTTAAGATTAAAACTTGTTCAATTTTGGTCCGTTTTAAATGAAATTTAATAAATTTAACTTAAATAGCGATACAATTGTACGCTGAAATAGCTTGGGACTATTCTAAACGCTCTAGTGATTAGTAACTGATAGAGAGATACGCAAATCTGAATATCAAGCAACATAAACATCACGGAAAAGCCGGAGAATTCTGTTGAAATTTAAGTACGTTCAATATTACTATTAGCAAACATAGCAGCGGTACGACGTAACATTTCAACGTTAATAGTTTCAAACGTTAATAATAATAAATTTGCAACATCTGAAGAAATATTATTCTCTTGGCACTGTATCCTAATGGTCTATTGTTCAGAATGACACGTGGAATCAATTAGTACAAAGAAATTTGTAGGTCTGCATTTAAAAAATTAGTGCTTGTATTCTGTACCCTTTTTATATCTGCAACAAGAACAGAGTTATAGTTCGGCCCAATTGCTAGATATGCCGTGTATACAGCTTAGCGCACTTAACTTTATCACCTGGAATATGTCGTTTGCTTTTGGTAATATTAAAAAATGTTCCAGATCAAAGTTGAATCGCCCCGAGGGCGGGGGGGGGGGGTGTCGTAATTACCTGTTTTCTAGGTGGATGCATAAAGGACTCGTGAAGGTCATATTTATTTTTTAATGGACAAGTTATATGTATATTTTATTTAGTTGGAGATGATAGCCATTTTAAACGTAAACACATTGACCTGCTGCATGCCATCTTTCCATGTCACCAGCGGTAAAATAATCAAAATTTTGTGTCCCAATTGACGGAGTTACTGCAAGAAGTATTATTCCTTCTAATTTTCATTTCTCGAGAATTTCTTTAATTACTTGCATATTTGTTTTTCCTCATCAACAGTCGAAGAATAAACGGAGCATTATCTCGCTATTGCCCCACAAATTAGGAATCAGATAATTTTATTTATTCGACCTTTGATGATCTGGAAAGATGTAATGCAGGAGGTCATTGTATTAATCTTTAAAATGGCTATCGCTTTCAAGTAAATAAAATGTAAAATTCTACTGAAAAAATAATTGGCCTCTTCTACGCATCCACCTGACAAATAATACGCCTGATTCCACCCTCCCGAGCCTGTTCTAGTTGAAAATGGTCTCTTCTTCAGAAATGTCTACAGAATTGGGTACTATGTAGTTAATTTGTGCCAAGTAAACAGCTTCTCGTAAATATGTAAGCATAGTCGGATAAAACAATCTATATCAGCTATTTTTAAACGTTGGTGCTTATTAACACCCAATCAAAACCACAAATAATAATAACTATGGGAACTGTCACATTCAGGAAACACTTCTCTATTGTTTAACACCAATTTGAATTTTTTGACATTCGTAGTTTTCATACGGTATCTCATTTTTTCTAGTAAAAGTGTGTGTTTTTTTAAACTGAAGATGGTAGAGCAATTCTATTTCCGGTTTTACTTTTAGGGTGAGGAAGTGTATATGAATCACCCAGTGAGTATTACAAAACAAAATTCGTGTTTGACAGTACTATTTGATTTTTTAGATACAGAAGACGAAGAGTTTAGCGTGGATAAAGAATTTCAACAAAAACGAAAAGAACAGGCGTTGGAGCTTGAAATACAGGACGCCTTTTTAAGGTTTACTGCTACGATATTAAAAGGTTATGGAGCATTTTTACTACCAATTACAAAGGCTCCAACAGTTGGTTCTACCGATCCTACAAGTTTGTTCAATATACAAGCGTTTCTTAGAAGCCGAGATAAAGCGCACGCAAAATTTTATAGCATGTTGGTGAAGACACAGATGTTTATAAGGTACGTCTTCAATCAATATTATTTTGAAAACATTACATTGTCATAGAAACTGGTTCTATTTTCAAATATTTATTATCAAAATCAAAAGTGTGTTGGTTTCGAGGTTCATGGGCTCTGTAAAAATTGATATAATTTATATGTATCACAGAACTGTTATCGTTTATATTTTTATACCCTTATTTCGATAAAATGACCTGTGCCCCGATTAACAAAAATGTTTCTCCGAGCGTCAACAGCTCTTCACGTTTTCTTAAAAACGCGAAATGGTTCATAACTGCTCTAGAAGTGGAGTCAAAGCTACTGTGCTGTTATGGCAGGGGCTTTCATGAGAAATGATCTTCATTTCTTCTGTAGAATAGTTCGGGAATCAGCTCGGAGGTTTAGAGTGTAGAGCACAAACAAAGGTCTGAGGCCAGGGTGGATATTTCTACCGGAATCGTTATTTGAAAATTGAACGTATTACAATAAGAAGCTCTAGATCAGCGGTGAGCAAGCTTTCGCTCGCAGTGGACCAACAGTTGAAATCTACTTTTACGCGGGCCGCAATATTAAATACTCAAGTATATTAATCAACTATTTTAACTTAAGACGTAAATTAGCCATTCCTCATTTGATTTATAGCAAAATTCTCTTCTGTTTTTTTAACATATGCATACTAATATACAATACATCTTATAGTGTGAAAGGGTATACGTTTACATATTTTTTAATTAAATGAAGTTAGCTAATTATTGAAATTTAATTAATGAAATAATATCCTTGATTTTGTTCGTCTTGTCAATATTAGGTGTGATATTCTAAAGTTTACAATTCCTCGGAGATTCTTTCCACATCTATATTGATAAGCTTGTGGATGAAAAACAGAATCAATTATAATATTTCATTATCAATAAGTAAATATTAATAGTTATTTCATTTTATGTTCCTGTATATGTTGCTAATAAACAGTAAATCAAACTGAGAAAAAACGTTTCATTGTAAATCTATAAATAGAATTATAAATAACAAATTCAGTATTGAAGTATGTAATGTTGCGACCCGCATACAATATGGGCTTTTACCTTTTGGCCAAACGTACCGAATCACGCGTGGCCGTGTGTCACATGTTCTGGCGGGCTGTAGGTCTGTGGCCGGAGGGCCCAATGTGGCCCGTGTGCCACAGTTTGCTCATTACTGCTCTAGATTTTATAGTTAAGTGGTCTCGTAAGGTAAATATTATACTTGGAGCATTTTGCAACAATCTTGGAATTTGTAACGTAGGCTGCTAGTTCAAGGCCTCCCGTGAAATGACCCTCACGGGTCACATAATAGTAAATTGCCACTCAGTACTTTGCAATCAATCGCCATTTTAACGGAGATTAATTTTTTCCTTACATTATGCCATCTGTGATATGTGTAAAGGTTAAGAATTGCAAAGAAACTTAACTAGTATTTGCCTCTTTCTGGTAATGACAGCTGATCCCCGTTAGATCTCAAGTATCACTTCTACATAAATTAGCTACAAAACGTGAAACCGGACGAATCCGGAACTAATTTTTGCTCCATTGCGATCACCAACTTATATCGAATGCAATGACCCAGAACAAGTTTCAGAACTTACTCAATACTATGACAAAATTGTTAATGAAATCTTGTAACCGGAAAGAAAAGTACTGAAATATTTATTATTTTCAAATATTAATAACTATATAAATATATGTGATGAAAGTGTCAAACCTGTTAGAAAGTGTAGTATATATGTCGGAACTTCGTGTACGATGGTGGAAGAAGGAAACGACGGGAAAAGAAAGGAAGAAAGAAGGTTTCATTTCGTCTTAGGGCTGCTAGTGGACTCGTCAATAAGGCATACTAGCAGGCCCTACCTTAGACACAGGGATAGTAGGGAATGGTCGGACGTTATATACAGGGTGCCTATGAACTCGTGAAGTATCCGGAAATGGGGGTGGCTGCGGTGATTCTAAACAACTTTTTCCTTGACGAAAATATTGTTTGAAGCTTCGTCTTTGAGTTATTAACGAAAAACACAGGCCAGTGAGAGCACCCGTATAGCGCGCGCTCAGGCACTGCGCACAACTGCGCGCCATTTCGAGGCTGTTAACTTTCATTTTTATAACTCAGTAACTGCAGCTTTAACATTTTTTGCAAATCCATTATATGTATATTCTTATACTGAAATCAGGTATCAGAGTTTTATATACAGGGTGTCAGAAGACTCAGGGAACATCGAGAATTGGGGTATAGTATAGTATAAAATGTCATACATAGTTTCGGTTTTGAGTTATTAACGAAAGACACTGGCCAATGAGAGCGCCCGGCGGGCATCGGCCGACGCGCGCTCAGGTGCGAACCGATCACTTGCAGTTGGTCGTGATGGGGGCATCGAGGGTACCAAGGAATGCATGCGGCAAATGTTACATCGTCTTAATTAAGAATAATGTGGAATTATTCATTATTCGCGAATAATAAATATACTAATAAATCGTGTAATAACCGTGTTCGATACGTTTATTCATTATACGAAAGGAATGAAGTGTTTTATTACTTATGAACAAAATACTTTTTATTATCAGTACGTTTTCAGGTGGGTAAATTATGTTTTGCGAAAAACGATTCGCATACTAATGTTAGGAAAAGCTAGTTAAACTTACCCATTCGTTCACGAATTAATCTGCTTAACATTGTGTGAATCTTGTGTGAATCTTGACCTAGGCAACGCTCAACAGCTGATGTTATGGCCGGCTTAGTATCCTTGCACGATCACTTCACTTCACTATAACTTCACTTGCCACTGTGAAATGTGGGGGTACTTAAAAACAATTTGTTCTTCCTACGCTTGAACATTTTGTAATATTCTGCGTTTGTACGATTCATGTTGCTCGCTCGGTTAGCAGCATGGCTCTGGCAGCTTAAACGTTCGCACTGGCTTCCACACACACACGCACACACACCGTCTCCAAATTTAGTGGAAATCGGCGGCAGATGCCGATCACACAGGGCTGTATCGGCCCTTGTGTTGTTTTGCGTCGCAGCGTGAGCGCGAAACTACAATGTTATCACATTAAAGACATGTATGCGTGTGGAAGCGAGTGCGAACGTTTAACTAGCTTTTCCTAACATTAGTATGCGAATCGTTTTTCTTAAAACATAATTTATGCACCTGAAAACGTACTGAAAAAAAAAGCATTTTTTTCATAAGTAATAAAACACTTCATTCCTTTCGGATAATGAATAAACGTATCGAACATGGTTATTACACGATTTATTAGTGTATTTGTTATTCACGAATAATGAATAATTTCACATTATTCTTAATTAAGACGATGTAACATTTGCCGCATGCTTTCTTCGGTACCCTCGATGCCCCCATCACGACCAACCGCAAGTGATCGGTTCGCACCTGAGCGCGCGTCGGCCGATGCCCGCCGGGCGCTCTCATTGGCCAGTGTCTTTCGTTAATAACTCAAAAACGAAACTATGTATGACATTTTTGCCAAGGAAAAAGTTGTTTATCTACCCCTCAGCTATACCCCAATTCTCGATGTTCCCTGAGTCTTCTGACACCCTGTTATATTTGAATTACATGCTCTTCTATGAAGTCTCCCCTTTTTTCAAGTGTCTACTTTTCGACTTTTGATTCTTCGAATCGTTCCTAGTTCTATAACGAGAAAAGAGATGCTTATCTTGTTTATATAAATAGGTATAAGCTAGTATCGGAGATCATTTCCAATATGTATCAGTTTGTATTCAGTTTTCGATTCGAGATACATGATTCTTTGCACTTAGGTGAAACGTACAATGCTTCTGTGAAATATAATTTGGAAGTTTTCGAAGTTTATAGTATAAAAATATTTTATCTCAACGCGTCAATTGGGCGATGACCTTTGTTTTCCAACAATTCGAACCCTATTGGCAAATGCTCAAATTATGAGACATTTTTCCACAAAATTGGGTATACAAAGCATGATAAATAGTCAAGTAGAAATAAATGAAATTCCTTTTACTTCTACACAAGAACGTGACGACAGTGGAAACAAAATAGTCTTGGGGTCCTATTGTATGCGTCAGGCTGATCCCGGAAAGAAGCGACAAAAAACACGAAAGGTTTGCCACAAGTGCCACTGTCCTATTTGTGATGAACACGCAAATACTATAGCAATATGCAGAAATTGTCCATAGAATTTTTAATTATTGTAATTTAATAAATAAATAAATCATTTTAGTTAAAAATTGGGTCATGTTTATGTGCACAGAACATCTAACAATCGCGTCTCTTATATGGGTACCACGGTTACCAAACAAGCGTATAAATATGTTTAAAGCTTTATAACTTACAAAATTGTGAACCAGTTTTATTTACATATGGTATATCGACATAAAAATATCCAAACAATGCGGATCCAGAAGGGTTTTGCGATATTGTTACGAGAACATAAAAAATCCTTGTAGGAAACATGAAATGGGTACCCGGGTATTCGGTTGCCACCATAAGGGTTAAGAAAGAAACGGGTGCCATAATATCTGCTAACTTTCGACGAATCATGCTGCGCCCTTACTTCACAAAAATTTTTGTCGTTCGTAAAATTTTGAAAATGGAATTTTGTCCGGTTTTTCAGGATAAATAGACCACTGTGCGACGACCGGCACGTCGGGCAAACTCGCCCTACGCGTCGCGACATGTGCAGACGTGTTGGTATGCATATGCGTGAGTCATTGATTTTGGTCCGACACACAGTGGAGTACAAGTTGCCCCTTAAAGGCCGAAAAACTATTTTCTGACCCCATACTTTTCCTGCTATACAATTAGGGCATATCCTTGTTACCTTGCCAATGCAAAATAATCAATAAAATTTAATGTTTAATTGCATTTATAAATAAATTATGTATATTGTTGGGTAAAATGAGAGACGCTCAGTTTTAAGTACAGCATATATTCCATTATATACCCATTATTAATTTCAACTTATATTTTTAACTGATTGTAATAATTTCAGATTCTAGGTTCATTTTTTTGTTAATTCAATTTAATTTTGAAACCTAATGAAAAAGCGGATGTTGATGGTGTGGAGGTAAATTTGATTTTTAAAAGGAGGTAATTTATGGTCCGGAAAATCTTGACGTTGCACAGTGTGGTATTTGCCCGATCTACCTGGCCAAAAGTCGATTTCAAAAATTTGTTCTAAGCTGTACAACTTTTGTAGCGGAAGATAGTTGAATATACAAGAATCAATGTACTGGTAATCTTTTTTGTCATTTGTGCACTTATAAAATCCTAGGCTTTGTCTAAATGAAGAGTTTTTATACTAGACGTTTCGCAGTTAATGGCTCTTCGAAACAACTCGTTTGTTTACGACTTTTTTTTATCTTTGAATGCAGGTATGTAAGTTTTCGATATAAGCGAAACCCTCGGCGCCGAACTTTCGCTTATAGCTAATTCTTTCTAAATTTCTTTATCTTTGCTAACGGTGCCGAACGTAGAAAAAGCCAGCGAGTGAAAAGAAAGGGACTGGCAAAACAAACCTGTAAAAAATATGACCATTTGGCCGCACGTTCGACATCGCGACAGCGTGGTTACATTGTCTTTGAAGTTCCTCGGACCCCCCATATTGGACACATGCCGCCATTATCATCCATTGAAGTCCTTACTTTTTTTTTTTAAGCAACATCCTATTTTCCCAAACACAGGCAAGTAACCTCAAGGACTTTCCGAATATACATAAATTAGTTCCTTCCTAAAACCCAAACTCTTCTTCCAGCAGCATCTCCACCCTTGTTAGCAACCAATACCAATTCCTGTTTCCACGCTCTCACAATAACATATGGTTTCTTCATTGCTATAAAATTGTTACACCCACGTAAGAGTGTAAATTTATACTCTTTTTTAATTGCTCTAACTTTGAAGAACCGTGAAGCTCTGTTAATATTATACAGGGTGTTACATACATGTAACGCGACGCACGATTTTTCACCCACTAGCAGTCATCTGACAAAAAAAGTAGAGAACTAAAGTTGCAGGGTATAGAGTGTACAATATATATCAGTAAACAAAATTTCGACCAGATTTGGTCTTTGCTGATTGTCGCAGTCTCAGCTTTTTCACTCGCCATGAACCAAACCAAGAGCTCTTCTACATTTAAATCTTATTCGACATAATGATGTTGTGTGGTTCCTCCTGGTATTATATTCATCGTTTTTTCTTCAATCGCGAAAACATTACGTAAAGACATTTTAAATCTCTATTGTACATATGTCTCATAACATACGTCTTTTTATGCAGAACGTTACGTTCAATTATCTTTTTCAGGTTTATAGAAGAAAGAAGTTTTGTATCTGACATGGACATGGCAGGTTTAGCTTTTTTTGACGAATGTACTGAACGTATTGAGGAAGAAAACGGTGAGATTGATTGTTTATGTTTTTATTAGATTACCTGAAATCCTACATATTATAAAAATTATTATGGAGTTATATCAAATATTAAATACAGTCTGCCTCACAAGATCGGCAATATCTTCGAAAATATACAGGGTGTCCTGTAACTACCACAACATTGGAAGATGGGGGGTAGCTGGGGTGATTCTGTACAACTTTTTCCTTGCACAAAATTTTGTTTGAAGCTGTAACGGCACATGTTACATCGTCCTAAATTAAGATGTGATGCAAAATGTGAAATTATTCGTTATACATGAATAACGACCACGACCGTGCGCGATTGATCAAAGGAATAACTAGTTTATTTCTTATTAATGAATAACGGTGTAACATTTTTAGTACGCTTTCCTCGATACTCTCGATGGCCCCGTACACGCACGAGCGCAGTAAAGAGCTACGGGCCTGGACGCGCACTCTACGGGCACTTTCATTGGACACTGCGTTTGGTTATTAACTCAAAAACGAAGCATCAATCAACATTTTGGTTAAGGAAAGGGTTGTTCAGAATTACACCCGGTCCCCCTCCATTTCCCGATGTTACGATAGTTACGGGACACCCTATATACCTAATGAGGGAGAGATTATACTACTCTAAACGTGTACAGTACATAGTCGTCTGCAGTATGCGGTAGTTAAAATTCTCACAGATTCGTTTATCATCGAAAAACAAGAGCTTCTTCAAACAACTTTTTGACAACAACGTACAAGTGTGGATCGTCCTTTAAGTGATGAATCTTCGTTTTGGTCCTGGTATAAGATGCCAGTATTAGATATGTATTAGACATGTTTTGCTTGTCCATGGAAAGCTAGATATACAAAGACTTATAAAGTAATACAAATATGTAGGTCATTACCAGAATTGCCACACGTAAAAGGAAAAAGCTTTCAAAGCAAGAAGTAATGTAGCGTCATGTACATAGAACTATACATATACATATACATATACATATGCATATACATATGCATATGTATACTAATACGACTTGTGTACACCGGGCAGGGCTTACAGGGCTTGTTGACAAACGTAACTAAGATCTCTTCAAATATAAGTAACATTGGTAAAATTTAAAAAAAGAACACAGTAATAATGGAGAAATTATTTATTGCATTGATGCCGCGTCATGCGTTACCAACCGGCGGCAACCGTTACTGCCATACTGTGCTCTAATCTCTAATAGGGAATAAGAAGTCCCTCCTACGTCGTATGGGTTTCAAGCAGTTACCTTCCCCTTGCGTCTGGAAACCCTGGTCGTTACTTGTGTTACGTATGAAGAATATTCCATACGTCGCTCTAAACGCGTTTTCGAGCTCGCGTCTGTGATGGGAAAACGCCCTAAAATTCTTTGGATTATCATAAACAGATAAAAGGGTCCTGAGCCCCTGTGCAACCAGCTGCATTATGACCACGACGGGCGGGGCCAGACAAACACTTCTAAATTTCCTTACATGAAAAGTTCTACTGCATACCCGCTCATTTCGAGAGTATAGGAACCGTTTGGTTTCTACCCTCGTTGGTTCAGAGTTACACAGTCACGCGTAGAGTTACGTCGTGTCACTCTCGTACAGAGTCAGTTATATCAAATGAGTTTGGGCTTAGTGCACCCTTCGAATCATAGATTAACCCGTTAGATTCCGCTAGTCCGGTTGAAGATCTTTCGGTGTACTCCAAAGCGGCTCTCAGACCCCGCATCGCCAGTGCGTCAACACCGTGCAAGTACTTAGGTAAGGATTTACGCACTATTTAAATACCGCGACAATCACATTTGTACCACCGACTGATTTGAATATTCAGGGTGTCAGAAGACTTAGGGAAAATCGAGAATTGGGGTGTACCTGAGGTGTAGATAAACAACTTTTTCCTTGGTAAAAATGTCATACATAGTTTCGTTTTTGAGTTATTAACGAAAAACACTGGCCAATGAGAGCGCAAAAACGAAATTATGTATGACATTGTTACCAAGAAAGAAGGTGTTTATCTACACCTCAGCTACACACTAATTCTCGATGTTCCCTGAGTCTTCTGACACCCTGTATATAAATTGTTCACCATTAAATCGAGTAGACTCGTTAAACCAATCTGTACTCCGTAATCCTTGATATCAGTAGTAACGTTCCCACAGATACAGATTGTATCGAATATTAATTTAGAGTTACGAGATAAACTAACAAATTTCTTGGGTAATATCAGCATCCCGGTCTAGGCATTGCCCACAGCCCCCGTAACAATACTGGTGACAGCGGTGGGATACTACTTTTTTAGAATTACCGTAAATTTTTTTTTTAAAAATGCGTTCTATTACTCGTAGGTGAACATTTACAATATACTAGCTTTCTCTAGTTAACTACTTTAGTAATATTTTTAAATGTCAAACCCCCAAGCGAACGTCCGTTCTAATGAGATGCTAAACCTAACTGTTTCGAATGCCAATTCAATGACACTCTTAACGCGACGGACGCGTATACAGAATATTACATCGTCCATTCCGACCTTTGACGGAGAAATGCCATTGTTGACGCACTTTGCACAAAATGTGGAGGACGGGTTAACTTTGATTCCTGGGGGTATGGAAGCGGAGTATCTTGCAATTGTTTGCACTAAGCTTATCGGTGCAGCACGTAGATATACGATAGAGCATAAGTTCGACTCTGCTAAGGCTTTAATTAAGCATTTGAAAAAGAGATTCGCGCCGGGAAGAAATTTGTCACAGTTTCAAGTTGAAATCGCGAAATTACATATTCGTGACGGAGGAAGTATTCGACAATATGTCGATAGAAGAAGTCATCTTGTTTATTGTACGGGCGGACCTATCCGGGAAAGATATATAGATCACGCTGAAGATTTCGTCAAGGAAATGGAACAAGACGTTAAAGAAAACTTCATCGATGGTTTACTGGATTGGATTTCTTGGAAAGTGCCGGTTCAGATTCAGGACTTAGGTACCCTTGAACAGGCTTGCGACGCGTCGCGACGCCGTGATACAAATAGATAGAAAAGTAAGAAATCGACGACAGTAGTCTACCAATTAATCACCTGCTAGATGGTCTCGCAGAGATCGCTATGCTCAAGATTCTTGTAATCATGACCGTGAAGTGTCGTCCCCTCACTCGCCGACTAGATATGATCGGGTTAGGGAACGACCTACCAGAACACTTGTATCATATATCGAAAAATTAGTAAAAAATATGACGAACGTGCCCAGCTATACATATTAATAGAATACTGAAAGCTTCACTCTCCATTGAGTAACAGAATATTAGCGTTTTTGGTCTACTTTCCATCCATATACATTTCTTTTACAATTAAATTGATATTTCGAGATATTTCACCTATTTACTCTTGTAGGATGGACTGTCCATAAGTTAAACGTTATTAGAGACATTTGTGCAGGGTGTTCCGTAACTATGGGAACTCCCGAAAATGGGGGATTGCTGGGGTGACTCTGAACAACTTTTTCCATTAGCATAATGCTGGTTGAAGCTTCGTTTTTTAATTATTATCGATGAACACTGGCCAAGAAAAACGCACGTAGAGCGGACGCTTAGGCCCGTGTTTCTCAACTGCGTTCGGTCGTGGTAGTGAACGAACGCATTGGCACACATCCACATCATGGAAAACCCAGGGAACATCGGGAAATGGGGTGTAGCTGGGCTGATTCTGAACAACTTTTTCCTTGACCAAAACGTAATTTATAGTTTCGTTTTCGAGTTATTAACGAAAAACGATTACCTGCGGTCGGTCGTGATGGGGGCATCGAGGGTACCGAGGGAAGCGTGCGGCAAATGTTACATCGTCTTGCTTAAAAATAATGTGGAATTATTCATTATTCGCGAATAAGAAATACGCTAATAAGTCGTGCAATAATCGTGTTAGATACGTTTATTCATTATCCGAAAGGAATCAAATGTTTTATTACTTATGAAAAAAAAATTTTTTTTATCAGTAGGTTTGTATCATTTTTTTTTATCAGCAGGTGATCGGTTCGCGCCCCCAGGCGCGACAGCCGATGCCCAGCGGACGCTATCATTGGCCAGTGTTTTTTCGTTAATAACTCAAAAATGAAACTGTAAATTACTCCTATTTTTTTTTAGAGCCGCGGTGGCTCAGTCGGTTGGCGGCTGGACTCGTAATCGAACGGTCTCTTCGGTTCGAGTCCCGCCGATCAGCCGATTTCGGCCGGCACCACTGTACATGTTACATGTGTTTTACACCGTGGTTCTGGTGGTTCGGAATCCACCTAAAAATGTAGGTCCAACTTAGGGAATAGGTTTTAAACATCATGTTTTAACATCAATAATAGTCACTGTACTGTTCCATACTTCACCGTAGTCGCTAATGTCCTCTGCAGTCGATGCGACTTTAAACAGTCAAATAAAAAAAAAATTACTTTTTAGTCAAGGAAAAAATTATTCAAAATCACCAGCTACACACTATTTGCCGATGTACCCTGGGTTTTGCGCTACCCTGTATATGTATTATACAGACAAAACCAGGTTACGTACTCACTTTTTGAACAACAATGAACGTATTATCTTGTTAGAAAAAAATCATGAAGCAACTCTTTGTTAATATAATTGTAACTGTTCCAAATTCCAATATTTATTTTAGTACCTCTGTTGGAACTGGATGAATCTCAGCATAGCGAACGGACAGTGTTTATACCTCCACCTGAATCTGGTCTCAATCAATCGCCCATTATATATCGAACTTTCAAATTAAATCCTGACTTAATAAGGCCACAAAAAAATTTCACCTTACGAAATCCGAATTTAAGTGCCTTCGGAATAGTACCAGGAAGTCCTATGGCACGCAGAACGAAGCATGAAATTAAAATAGCGCAAAGGATGGCGCGTAAACAAGTAATTACAAATATTCTCCAAAATATAAATTGTAGCTTACTATATTATTATTATTATTATTATTATTATTATTATTATTATTATTATATTTATTAATTATTCGGAATTAGTTGTACCTTGCCGATTTTGATGTCGTTGCAATATGTTGGTCAGGGTCATCATTCTGAACACCTTTCCACTATATGTGTTATCGCTGCTCGGCTTTAGTTTTCGAGTTGTACGTAAAGGTATTTTTGACACTTTTGACCCTGGCGTGAGTTATGATATGTCATAAATGCTTGCGCGTAAACGATGTAGAACTTTTCCTTCTTCCAAGGCGTGATTTACACAAAACCTTTGGTCAAAAACTTTAACAACTTATATTGGGTAAATGGTACTCCTGTGACACATGGTTTTCTATTTACAGCGAAAAAATATGTACAAATAACAAAAATTTACGCAGTTTTTATTGTTATAAATCATTTTTCGGCAACATATTTTTTAAATGTAGAATGACCCCTGAAAGTCGGAACTATTGTTTTTCGGGTTGCCATATGTTCTTATAATACATACTAAACAGACCCAAAAATATTTTCATAAATATATCGAAAAATAAGATCGCACGGCGGTAACATGTGTAAGAAGAGGTGCGCCTCATTCTACATAATTACTTTATATTAATGTAATAGTTTCCTAAATGTTTAAAAATCTTTCTAGCATACTTGTCAGCATTTGTAGTAGGTGATTTATAGTTGCCTCCAAGATATAGCGTGCCCGTAAAAGTTAATAAGTCCTTCTGAACACTCCTTTTGGTTGCTTTAGCAAGAGAATTAACAGAAATTCGTAAACTTAAGGTTTGGGACCATAGTCAGGGGCGTACGATGACAATTTTCATCCAGTGCCATTGAAACTTATTTATTGCATTCTTTGTATATGGAAGTAAAAATTCAGACCCACGTTATAATTTTAAATAGTAATTAATATTTTCCAATTGAGCACCAAAACTAATGCTGCCATTAATTTTATTTGGAACCTGAAACATAATGCAATGCACTACCCTGAGTGTCGAAGCATCATTCGGTGCCGTCTCTCAAGTGTTTAAGTTATGGGCACGTTATAGCTTGGGGGCGACTATACTGAACCTGTAAAGAGAAGTAACATTTCGAGCTGAAAAAAAGACTAACTGGTGACAGAAGAGTAGCCGGACGCGCCACTTTTGAGTCGCCAGATGTGACACACATTGACTTACAGTTCGTAGTAGAATTTCCAAGTACAGTAAAACCTCGATGTAGAATCGACGTACGGGCCCAGCTCAGACATTTTGGTCCTGTAGAAGAGGACAGCAAATAAAAAAATGTGGGATTTAAAGTCCTGTAGTCGTCGAAAGATTATACATTGTCTGTCAAAACTCAGGGAACATCGGGAAATGGGGGGTTGCTGACGTGAATCTGAACTACTGTTTCCGTGACCAAAATGTTTGAAGCTTTGTTTTTGAGTTATTAACGAACAACACGGGCCAATGAGAGGCCAATCTTTCAACTGTGCTCGGTGGTGATGGGAGCATCGAGGGTATCCACGGCAGCGTGCGGCAAATATCGGTGAACACACATCATGGCGCACACAAAGTATCGAACAGTTATTAAACGACTTGTTAGTTCATTTTTTATTCATGAATAACGAATAATTCCACATTACTCTTAATTAAGACTATGCAATTAATTACACTGTTCAACGCGGGTCTGATTTTGTAACTCCAGAATGTATCATTATTGAAAAAATCAATTTTAAAAAAATCGCAAATTTTCAACTTTGGAAGTGTTTTGTACTTTTGCGGTAATAGTTGCCTTTGGTGCGAAATGATTCTCTGAAGTTTCCCGAATAAAATGATATAAATAGTAATTATCATAATATCATTATAATAATATCATAAATATTTAAATGTGTTTAAATAATCATCAACGTGAAAAGGACACCGAAAATACACCTTTTGGCTGATATCTTTCCATTTATTTCAAAAACCTAGGGGTCCAGGAGAAAATCTAACTATGCCACACGATAGAGCAGACCATTCTGCAAATGAAAGCATCAACGGACGTTACAAAATTATAAGTACAAAATTATAAGTAGGAAAATAAGTACGAAAGTACAAAACACTTCCAAAGTTGAAAATGGACGATTTGTTTCATAATTGACTTTTTCAAAAATGAGAAGCGTGTCTGCACACGATTAGTGTGCGCATTCGGTCCCAAGCTAGGTACACTAATCGAGAGAGCCGATTCGAATTTACTCCCTTTATAATCTCACTACTAATTACCTTATTTACTAACAACTAATATACACATATTCTAGTTGTCATCGGAAACAATAATGAATGGGAATAAAGTTATTAATACCACGATAAGTAAAAATTATCCAAACCATATCGTGTCTGTTTGATCTGGGTTCAGATTACATGTTCGGCGCTTCACGCTTCGCTGGTTCCAGGAGGGACCAACTTAAGTAGTGGGGATAGAAATGAACACTAATCGTAGACATAATTTCAAACACTAATCGAGACATTATTGTACATGGCTGAGCGTAACTAACTAACTAGTAACTAACAAACAAAGCTGCAAACAACATTTCGGCCAAGGCAAAAGTTTTTCAGGATGACCCCAGCTACCCCCCTTTCTCGATGTTCCTTGGGTTTTGAGCAAGCCTGTATACAAGGTTCGACCGCTTGGATGATTCGCGAAGTGCAGTAGGATGTAAATTGAAAATTGGTGCATACAGGGGTTCCGTAACTATGGGAACCCCCAATAATTGGGGGGTGGGGGTTGCTGTGGCAACTCTCAATAACTATTTCCATTACCAAAATGTTGTTTGAAGTTTCGTTTTTTATTTATTAACAAAAAACACTGTCCAATCAGAGCGATCGAGCGCGTGGCTCTCAATTGCCCTCGGTCGTGGTCGTGAACCAACCCATTGGCACACGTGGATGCATAAGACATAATTTGAACCATATCTCCTTAATTAATTCATAGTCTACTCATGTTACTGCTTAGAACCCTGGAACTGCAAGACGCATACGACATTGCCAGAGGCGGCAATAATTATGTGCAATGCAATAATTCTGGGAGGACTATACATGGAATGGGTGTTGCGAGTCTACATCGAAGGTTTATTCTACTTACTTTTGTTGCGCCTACAGATAGACGCTCTGAACCCATGCCTACGCCAGTTCATTACTTCCTATCGCTTTATCCTACTTAGTTCCGACGCATTCCGTTTCATTTCGTTGTCACACGATGTTATAGATTCCGAATAGTAGATTGTAACCGATTCAACCTACTGTGAAATTGCGGGTGGCCCGATTCGTCACTATAACTGTGTCCAAATAGGTTGACTTATTTGGCTACGATCAATTAGATCCGTATTTCTTCCACTCTTCTTCTTTTCAGCTCAGAACAATACTAAGCTCTGCGAATATATTCAATTCATTTTGTTACATAATTTAATGAATGTTCTAATTTCTTTAGAGTAATATATTTGAATATCTTTCAGGCAGCAATGCCAGACAGGTGGGGCAGGTGTCTACTTGGTACCTGTTACAGTCTTTGGTTTTTACACCTACCAGCTATGTTACAAGTTTCCAGTCAACCGGCTACAATTTTACATCAAGCTTACGACTTATTAGTTAAAATGCCAAAATTACATCTCGATCCAATCGAAGAAGTAAATTTTTTGTCCCCATATGTTCAAATAATTATTTTACCCATCAATTATGTTACCAAAACTTACCGTAGAAGATATCGATTTTAGGTTTGCTATAGGGCAATGATGCAACTGTGCGGCGTTTACGGGCAACCTGTTTTAGCTGTAAAATTGCTATTCCACATGAAACGTAGCGGCGTCCAACCAAATGCTCTTACCTATGGATTTTATAACAAGGTTTGTTCTTCTTTTCACAAAACGTGATTCTTTTCTTGTGTCACACGTATCAAAAGTTTCCATCGTTTTCACATCAACTTTGCATGGAATCAAATTTCGAATCTCTAGTTCCAGTATGACTTCTTGTTTATTTCATTTTTTAAAAGAGAAACGTTCGTTTTGCAGTTCAATTGTCTCATTTGTCAATTATACAAGTGTGTGGTGACCGCGGTTGAAAAACCCCATGCATATCGCGTCAGATGCGCAGCCATGCCTTGTGACCACAGATATATATCATTTTTGTTGTAACGCAAAGCCTTCATGAGGATTTGATCATGATTTTTTCGAGTTTGAAATTAGCAAAGAAAATCTCTCTTTTATCTCCGGTGATAATTCGGTACGAAATGAATTTATTATGCTTGTATCGAGTCATTAGCAAAACGCACAAGTCGTTTTCGGGCAGCTTATCCATTTTCCTTGGTTCTAAATCTTTCTCATCTTATGTAACCATCGAATGGCGGTACTGTGGTGGAAAATGCTATAAAAAAGCAAAAACACATTGTAATTTTAACAGCCATTATTGAATATGGTGTATTAAATAAAATAACTTTTATATTCCGATCAATTTGTGTGTTTAAAATAGCTAAGAAGGAATGTCCTTTCTCTATGAAATGCTTTCTCGAACTGAACGAAAACACCCAAAAGAACTGGGCTCCACTTATACCTACGAATGCGTATTGTCTCATTTTACAACCTAGGCCCTTATGACTCTCCAAGTGCAGACCCATCTGGTTTTCTTACTATCTCTGTTAGTAAGACATTTCTAAGAATGTTGATACAATTTTTCTCTAACATAATATATTATATTTCCTATCGCTAGTAAATATCCAACAGCCGTGCCACACACTAGCAAACGATCGAAACTTTTAGATACTCCTAATAAATTGTATTGCAGGCAATATGATTTCCTTTCGTTCGCGATCCG
Source organism: Nomada fucata (assembly GCA_948146005.1). Classification (NCBI taxonomy): domain Eukaryota; kingdom Metazoa; phylum Arthropoda; class Insecta; order Hymenoptera; family Apidae; genus Nomada; species Nomada fucata. The sequence continues at coordinate 12,567,915 of OX411282.1, forward strand.
TAGGCTGTACTAGAGGCAACCTGGCCGTCTGACATGACAAACTCCAGTCAATTGATGTGGAATAAATTAAGGAATGCCATAGTAGGGACCGCTTTGTTTAAGAGAGCTGGTAAAAGAAGCGCCAGGAGAAGATTAAGTTCAAACGCAGAATTATTATCTGTTGATGGTAAAATTACAAGTATGGAACATGCATTTTCTAGATCTAGTCTTGACAGTGCCCATTCTCAAGATACAGAAGCCGCCCATAGCGATTGTAAGTATTAATTTGTCGTGTTGAATTATTTATTCTTCTACAAGTGTGTCCCTCGCATTACCTTTTCTGTTTTCTTTATGTCATTAATAGCTACAAAAGGGAGCTCTGTCTCAGATCTGCCAGAGTATGGACCCTTTGAAATAAAAAAGCTTCCTCGACAAAATAGTATTGTTAAAGATTCTGTAGCGTTAAATGTTATACAATCAGACGAGTTGGATAATCTACAATTGAATCAGAGGTAATTTCATAAGTTGTTGGATATAACAGGAATGTTATATCTTAAGATATTTAGAAGGAGACATTTTTCACTAACCTATTGTGACGTGCATCTTCTTTATTTGTAGAATAATTCGAAATTTAGAATCGCCGTTAAAAAGCCCTGTTCGTACGCCAGTCACAGAAAACGATCCGTTAGGAGCATTGATCAATGACGAAACCCCAATTGTCTCACCTTCGGAGGAAAACGATTCTAATTGTTCGACAAGCACCTTGACTGTTTTCAACAACGTCGAAGAACGACCAGGAGGGCCACTCTTGTTTCGAAGGTATATATTACATCATAATTAATAATTGAAACTCATTTGGAAATAATTAAAAATTCTGATTTCCAAATTCTATGTAAAGAAGTGTGACACGGCTTATCCACAGACAGAGTTGGTTAATCCATTCTTTTTGCTACCGGTGTCGACAGCGTCCAACGGCTGAGCGTCGGCTAAAGTCGACACTCGCTAAAAGCAAACAAGTAGACTATTGTCCTCTTTAGTCGATTGTTTATGTCCAACTATTTAGACGATATGTGCACCTCATTGTAAGCTGTCCGTTGAATCTCGTGCTATTTCTCAGTTCAAATGACTATTAGATTTCACAAGGCCTTGCCGTTCGGGGCACATTACCGCGGTGTTCCTGGAAATTTTCAGTATTTGCACAACTTCGCTCAGGGTGCCCCGTAACTACCGTAACATCGGGAAAAGGGGCGAGGGGGGGTTTAGCTGGTGTGATTCTGAACAACTTTTTCCTTGCACAAAATGTTGTTTGAAGCTTCGTTTCTGAGTTATTAACCAAATACACTGCCCATGAAGGCGCCCAGGCCCGTACCTCTTTACTACGCTCGGTCGTGTACTGGGCCATCGAGGGTGACCGAGGAAACTGTACGGCAAATGTTACTTCGTCTTAAATTAAGGATAATGTGGAATTATTCGTTACTCATGAATAATGATCACGATCGTGGGCGAATGATTAAAAGAATAACTAGTTTATTTCTTATTAATGAATAACATGGTTCATACGCTTTCCTCGATATCTTTTGGCACCTGAGGGCGCGTCGGCCGATGCCCAACGCGCTCTCATTGGCCAGTGTTTTTCGTTAATAACTCAAAAACGAAACTATAAATGATATTTTGATTAAGGAAAAAGTTTACCCAGCTACATCCCATTTTCCGATGTTCTCTGGTTTTTGTGTCACCCTGTACAAGCACCGCGATTCACTCAAGTGTCACTACACGGCCCACTAGCGTGGTACCCAAGAACTTAAACAGTCGATGGCACCTCATGTTGACTCTTTATACCAAGACATGTTAATATTTAATCGCTGCTTGTACCTTTCAAATTGCCTTGCTACGACATTCCTTTTCCACGGTCACAGATATACAGGGTGTCCGTTTTAACTGGACGCGACGGTATATCTCATAAGGAAAAACATAAGGTATAAATAATTCTTTTATAAGTGGAATACTGACGCAGTTTTTACGGTTAAGTTAATATCTTCGAGCAGAAAGCAATATCTATTTATTTATTCACAGTCTTATAGCACTTTTTTGTTGAAGAATAGGGAGGCAAATTAACGCGTGGTGCATGCCTTCGGTCGACTGAATCATACTTTTGGTCATGCTAGTAATGCTAGTCAAAGGATTTGCAACGTATTATCCCCCTACATTAACAGACATTGTTTGCACGTGTTCAGACTTTGTTCCATTTCTTCCATTTCAATGGAAAACTAACGCGAAGCCTAGTCCACTGACAGTTTGCAGACTCGTATTTGAACTGCGCGCACTGCGTGTTCACTATCTCCAGACACATTTTACGGACAATTGTTTGTGAGGCTGGGCGAGCCTTTATACCCTATACGAGCCGTTCTTCATTTCCATCAAACAAAATCGCCTATTGTTGCCAATCGTTGAACTTGTTTCAAAAAATGTTGCCTGGCCGTAAATAAATACGTATAGCATTCTACTGAAAAAATTAATTCGACCTTGAAATTCCTGCTATTATTCCACATTCAGAATAACTGTTTATACTACACAACACCCCCCCCCCCTTCTCCTTCCCCATACCAAACAACATTTGTAAGAACATTTTCAAACGTTAGTTAAACGGGTCTCAGGTAACTCAGACTGCACCGCACATGCATTTAGATACAATCTACTTCGTTCACGTATTCTGGTTAGCCGTAGCTATTCCTGTTTCCTTTCAGAATACAGTAATGTCTGGATTAGTGTTCAAAATTGTGTCTTCGATTAGTGTTCATTTCTATCCCCACTACTTGGCGTGGTCCTCCCTGGCCAGCGAAGCGTGAAGCGCGGCGCATGTAATCTGAACACAGATCGAATATCGGTGAGAGACAACACTGATGCAACCGAGATTAAAAATTGAAACTTGTTCATTTTTGGTCCGTCTTAAATAAAATATTACCAAAATGTCCGTTACAATCTCCTGATTAAAATGACACAAAACACGATATGGCTCGTACAATTTTTACTTACCAGGGTATTAATAATTTCATTCTCCGATAACAACTAGAGTCATATATTTTGGAACTATACATATATTTACTTATTATTATTTATGCGATGAATGACACAGCTCTCTTTTCTACGTAGTTTCTTTATAAAAAAAAGTAGATATAAATTTTTACAATTTCTTATCAGTAAAAATTATAAACTCTTATGAACACCGAATGTAATGTCACAGGAACGAGAATAATTGTCGATACAACAATATTTTGCCATTATCTAAATATAGCAATTTAAGATTAAGAGAATTAAGAGACTCTCGATTCGAGAGTTTACTTCCAAATTTACAACCTCACTACTAATTACCTTATTGCTGTTAACTAATATACACATATTCTAGTTGTTATTGAAAATAATAATAGAGGAGAAGAAAATTATTAATGCCGTGATAGGTAAGAATTGTCCAAACCATATCTTTTTTGCTATCATTTTAATAAGGAGATTGTACCGGACACTTTGCTAAAATTTCATTTAAAACGGACCAGAAATGAACAAGTTTTAATATTAGATTTTGATCGCGGTAGTGTTATTTCACGTACACTTCAAACTTGCTTTTTTTTCTTTAACGGTGCCCCGTATCTCGGCTGCCAGAACATCAAAGGAGACCGAAACTCACTTGAGAATCGTGTCTGCACACGATTAGTGTTCACATTCGGTCCGGAGCGAGGTACACTAATCGAGACACTACTGTACCGTGCAAGTAAAAGATACGAGCTGCATTTAAAAAATAGTGAAATTCTTACTAGAAAATTCTGCATTTAAAAAAAATTTACAAAACCACATTGTCATTTTCAAAGCAGTGTTACGTATGAAGAATATTCCATACGTCGCTCTCAACGCGTTTTCGAGCTCGCGACTGTGATGGGAAAACGCCCCAAAATTCTTCCGGTTATCGTAAACGGATAAAGGGATTCTGAGCACAACTGCGAGCGGTTGCACTGTGACCGAGACGGGCGTGGCCCGACGAAGATCCCCCAAATTTCCTTATATGGAAAGTTCTAATGCGTTCCCGCGCATTTCGGGGGTATATAAACCCTCGAGGGGGATTTCTACCCTCGTCGGTTCAGAGTTACATAGTCACGCGTAGAGTCGCGTCGTGCCACCCTAGTACAGAGTCAGTTATATCAAATGAGTTTGGGCTTAGTGCACCTTTCGAATCATAGATTAACCCGTTAGAATCCGCTAGTCCGGTTCAAGTTCTTCCTCTTAAAAAGCATACTCTTAAAAGCGGCTCTCAGACCCCGCATCGCCAGTGCGTCAACACCGTGCAAATATTTAGGTAACTTACACGTTTTATATTATTTCATCGCGACAATTACAATTGTACAGACGACTGATTTGAATATATATATATATACCATTTGTTCACCATTAAGTCGAGTAGATTCGTTAATCCAATCTTTACTCCGTAATCCTTTATATCGGTAGTAACGTTCCCAGAGATACAACTTAACCGCTCGAGTTGTATCGAATATTAATTTAAAGTTACGAGACAAATTAACATTTCCTGCGACTCCCTGATTTCGCATCAGGTTCGTCCGTACGTTTTCCAACCTCCGAACAGCTCCCCGCCTTCGCGCCGGGTTCGTCTGTGAATAAGCCAACCTCCTAGCAGCTCCCCGATTTCGCATGGGGTTCGTCCACGACGTTTCACCCTCCTGCGGCTCCCTGATTTCGCATCAGGTTCGTCCGCGCCTGACTCTATTCCTGAGGCTCCCCGATTTCGCATCGGGTTCGTCCGCGCATCTTACTAACAAATTCCCAACCATATTCCTTGGGTTATATCAACCTCGCCGACCTAGGCGTTGCCCACAGCCCCGGCTCGTAACAGCAGTTTCCTTCGGTGGCTATACATCGTTCGAGATGCTGCTACTATTTCTAGCGGTGTCGGCAGACGTGTAGTATTATGCAATTTGATGCAAATTGCATCAAGGCAATAATAATGTTTAAATCACAATAGATGCGTCACTAATTACAGACAAATTAACGTTGGCTAAAATTACCTTACGCATGAGTTGTCCAAGGGTGCTTAAATGCCTCAGAACTGCTGTATGGCATTGAATTTATAATACATATAAGGGTATTTTAAACACAATCTTTCAAAGGAACCATATTTTTTTTATTACACTTCATTTTCTGTGAACATGTGAGGTTGGGTTAATTTGACCCTAAATTTCTTAATCGTAATATATTTAGAAATTCCGTTCGAGGGGTTAAAACGCAAAGTTGAATAACAACTTTTGCAGTATGTATTAATATGAAAGACGACAACCCTTCATATCGTAGCATCTATAAAAATATTATACGTCGTTTAGACTGTTGAATAAAATAATGAAAAAATTAATGTCAAATTCGTTGATAAAAAAGGCGTGGTGAAGGAACAAATCAATGCTCCGTCTGTAGGTGTGCGATGTTGTTATATTTGAATTTACATTCATATAATTTTTTACAGCAATATGTTGCCTCGTAGTGCAACATTTCATCAAACGATTGATGAAACTGGCGTAGCGATAGGTGGTCAGTTGCAGAGGAGTGAAACTATGCCACATTCTGTTGCGCAGCAGGGCGATCAGGATAAGGAAAGGGAGAAGCTCGAAATAAGCAGCCTTTGGTCTCAAAAGGACAGTGTTACCTCGAGTCTGTCGAGTATAGGTTCCAGTCTTAAGCTCAGCTTTGGGTAAGAAAGATTCTACAATCATAAAATAATAAAATACATTAAGAGCTACGATATTGTATAATGGACTATTTATATCTCTGCTGTACTAAGAATAGGAAAGTATTAAAAAGGAAACTTGCACATGAGGTAACGAACTTTACATACTGTTCCATCAATGCATCGGTGTACCTTGTACAATTGAAATGCAATTGCACTTTTCCTTTCAAACGGAAGCACCTGGTATTTTAACATACAGTCTGTTCCACACGACCGTGTCAGCGACATCTCTGTAAATATCACTTTATTTGTGACAAACTTTACATGGATCGAATGTAGATCCAAAACACTATTTCTCCCTTGCTTAACTCTCGTCGTGCAACGCCTGGGGCAATTCGGATCTGAGATGAAGATGCCTCACTGCAAGTACACTCGCCGTAGATAGTACGTGGACACACATCGAAATCTTTCGTTTGGTGCTTTCCTCAGTTGAAAACAAAATACTTAAGAATCCCAATCCACAAAATACTTTGTTAGCATTTCTTGAAATGGTACAAAGAGTAGATGTTCGTTGCCTAGGTAAAATTTACGTATTTTACTATAATTTGTTGCAGACTTTTTACTTCTTAAATCATATTTCCCGAAGTTCTAACATTAATTGTATTGTTTTATGGTTAGATATTTTCATTTTAAAAACAATATTATTGTCAAATGCCAAAAAATTCGTGAACTTACACCTTCCGAGAGATCACAAATAGTTAATAGGCGTATGAAGGCAAATCGGCCGTATTTAGTGACGAATCGAAATTCGAACTTCGTTTGGATAAAAGCAGAAAATTTGTATGGAGGAAGAAAGAGGGAGGTGGGCACTGGAGCACCCATAATAATTATTCCATCCGTTAACACGTTGAACGCCCAGCGTGAGTCGGTGGAGTTTCTCCCGGGGCCCAAATCGTGCGTCGTCCCGCGTCCAGGCTCAACGCCGTCCGGGTCCGTTTTACGACCCCCAAATGGCCTATCGACCTCGTGGCGGCATTTGCCAGATGCGTATGCGAGGCGCTCCAAAGTCTCGGGTTTTCTTACCGGAAACTCTCATTTACTTCAAGTCCTTCTGTCGAGCAGTGTGTTTCGCATATTTTCAGTATCTTCGCTTCTTCTTCGAAAGTGTGAATAAAAGTGATCCGTGTAGCGACGAAGAAGTGTTCAGTTTTCCAAGAAAAGCTGGAAATATTATTGCAACAAGTTCGAGCTCGGAAAACGAGGATTTGTATGATAGTAACGATTTTGAAGAATTGTTAGAAAGCCTGGTTATAGATGAAGAGAATGAACAGACTGATACTGCCGGTTCATTTGAAAATATCCAATTGAAAGATTTCACCGGAAAACAAAAATCATTTGAATTCACCGGGAAAAAAGTACTTCTTGTGGAACTACGTTCCCATATCGCATCAGGTGATGTTCCTTTTCTCTTTTTGAATGAACAAGTGATAAACCTTATGGTGGCGGAAACAAACACGTGTGCAGGAAAAAAATGGATAAAAATACCAACAGCCACCACGCACGAATAAGAAGATGCAAACCCACAAGTTGCGAAGAGATGAAAATATTTCATGGACTATTTATTTGGATGGGGTTAGTGCAAGCACCACTGACCAAATACTGGTCAACGGGACCCCTTTATAATTTTCCGTTTGCCCGAAGTAAAATATCTCGAAACCGATTTGAGTTATTGCTATCAAATTTACATTTTTCCAACAACGAATCCATACAGCAGAATAATCGACTTGGAAACGTGTTGCCATTAGTCCAGATACTTGTTGAGAATTACCAAAAAATATTTATACCCAGCCCAGAAATTCGGGCAGTATATACCGACAAAAGCGCACAAATATGGCATAAAATTATTCAAATTGTGTTCTACAGAGGGTTATGCGTGGTCCGCTAAAATATATGCTGGACGAGATACGAGTGGGATCAGGCAAATTGGTATAGCTGAACCCGTTTGTCTCGAGCTCAGAGAAATTATTGAATGAAGGGCGTACCTTGTTCATCGATAATTTTTATACGAGCTACGAATTAGCAGTAAAATTATTCAATTTCAAAACTCATGTTACTGGAACGGTACGCTACAATAAGAAATATATGCCAAAAGATGTTCTGCATCACCCATTGGAAAAAGGTGAAATAATCTCACGGGAAGACGATAATGGCATTGTAGTTCTAAACTGCGGAGATGTCCGTGACGTTCGAATGTTATCATCGAAACATCCACCTGTTGTGGTAACAATTTCAGACTCTTCCAGTCTTCGCGGTCGTCCTCCGAAACTAAAACCATTAGCAGTCATCGCATATAACACTGGAAAGTTTGCTATTGACAGGAGCGACTAAACGGCAATTCGGAAGAACATAAAATGGTACCGGAAACTAGCAATTCACTTTCTAATAGGAATTTCTATAGTGAATACACACATTGTTTACCAGAACGCAACGAGCAAGAAGATACAAATTCGAAAATTTCGGGAGCTTATAGTGCGAGAGTGGTTAGGATCGGAAAACACAAGGCCTCAAACAATTGATAAAGCGTCTTGCCAATTACAAAATCGAAGAAATCCTCAAGGCAAATCTATAAGAAGGATGTGTATTCAATGCTACGCAAAACGGCGGCGTACTCTTGAGCGCCAGGAAGCAAGAAAAAATGTACAAGAGACTGTAACGTATTGTCCTCAGTGTCCAGGATACAGTCAGGACTCCTTTGTTTTACAACAGGACAACGATTCTAAACACACCAGTTAAATTCCAAAGAAATTTGTCATTCAAAATAAGATTAGTTTGCTGTTATGGCCAGTGGAAAGTTGCACATCTTAAACCGATTGAACACCTATGTGATCATTTGGATAGAAACGCCGCAGTATAAAATTTTGTTCCAAAGAGCATTATCAAAAGCGTGGTCTGAAATGTACCAAAATACTATCAATAAGTAAATATAAAGTATGCCGAAAAATCCAGGATATTAATATTCATTCTAACTTGGTATTTTCTCCCATTTTAAATTGCAGTTTTTTCCTAAATTACTTTTTGTCAACATACTTTTCGCACACGAATAGTACAAATTACATTGTTTTGTAGCTAACAATAATCTTGTATAATTTATCATAACAAACCTATACATTTTGTTACATACCATTAATCAATAACTACATATAAATTATTTACAGCTTGCAACTAGAATTTCGTTTTTGGCAGCGAAAAACTACATTCTTGTTCATATATTCGGCATTCAACATCAGCTGTAATTTGTTTACATTGCATCAATAATAAGGCGGGCAACTTCGGGAGATTCTCTTCCGAAAAAGTATAACTTTAGTGTGAAGTGACTGCGTATAGGGCCGAGTAGAACACGGCTACGTGTCGAGACGTTTTATAGTACCCTCCTCACTTCATTCACGATCGATATTTTGTTCACCCAAAGCCAAACTATTTTCGACATTTTTTGATCAGAATATATCTTGGAAAAGTCGGTTCTATTTGATGCAACGACGCAAGCGAATCGGAGAGCATTTTGTCAACTCCTAGTATAGATGGCAGCACATAATGAGATTGGCTCACAAGGAAGGTTAGGCAACCCGAAGATTCCGAAAATTATGAAACTCTGCATACAAGTACAGTATGTCATCCGTAATACAACCCTATTTTCCAATTGTACCATAACTCGGTTTTAAGGGGTGAAACCAACCCCTGAAAAAAATCGAGAATTTTCTTTTTCGTGAGATATCTCAGGCACGCTGAGAGATATCTGAAAAAAGTTTAATTCAAACCTGCATCGTTTTATCGTGTTTACTTAACTGCATAAAGAAATTTGTTGGAAAAATACGTGCTTTTCGAGTGACCCCTCCTCCCTAAGAAAATATTGTTTACTATTCGTGCTGAAATACCTCTGGGTACCCTCTTTTCATATCTCTAAATGATATGTGTGTTGAAATTTTTTGTTAAATAAAAAAAACATTAACGAGTTTGGACTCCTTCCACGCACTTTTCTTTAATAACCTGCTCTCACAACACAATACTTATATAATTTACATTTATTTTAAGTTCACTTACATCAAAGTTATTCATATTAAATTTAATTGTAGCAGTATAATAGTTTCCATTCTCTTTTTGTACATTTTTTCACATTGAAGGATTGCATAAGTAACAAACGACAAAAATAGTAAAACTCACGGTTTGTAATTGGTACAATAATGATATTGCTCGTAGAAATGTTCGAAAAAAAAGGTACTCGCCACACCATGCGCATCGCATAAAGGCTGCCCCGCCACAAATAATACACTTTGGTATAGTTTTTTCACTCCTATAGTAAGAGAAATCTACGGGATTTTGGAACTCGCTGGGATGCGTTTCTAGATATCCGCTTTTAAACCAAGCATATTGAAAAAGATTTTTGAATCTGGGCGAAGAAAGTTGGTTATTCCAAATCCACTATTTACTTGCCTTGAATTCGGGTATGTCCACTAGCAGGTCTTTTGCTTCCAAAGCCCATAATCTGAAATTCATGTCATGGACAACAAGTCTCCTGTCAGAAGCTTCTTCAAACTTTTGCAATACATATTCCGTAATAAATGTAAGCTTATCTGCATTTGTTCCACCCTTCTCAAGACCCGCAGCCCACCTCTATAGCTGATGCACCGATTTAACCTTCCAAAAGTTTTTTTGTACAGTGGTCAGCGCTCGAAGTGTTTGTCTTCCGCTTTTCCAAAACTCCATAGCTTTTTTCTTATAACTTATATCGACTTTTCCATCTACTCCTTCAACAAGACACTCTCCAGGGTCAAAATTATCTTCTTCATATTCTGTAGGCGTCATATTCTCTACAATTTGAGGACTATGTGGTTCTGATGGATCATCAAATTCACGCACATAATCATGTCCAATTGATGGTGAATAATACTTACTTTGGAAACTATTTATAATATCACGAATTTCATTATGTAAGTCAACTTGTACCGGCTTTATCGGTGTCTGCGTTATACTCGCGATTTGAAGCGTAGTAGCTAACATGTTTATTACGTTAGCGATATTAATCGACTTCATTTTAAAGAAATGGCTTTGAATGCAATGAACACTGACTTTTTGTAAGAGGTATTTCTGCACGAATAGTAAACAATATATAAACAATATATAATAACTCGAAAACCACGTAGTTTTCCAATAAATTTTTTACGCAGTTAAGTAAACACGATAAAACGATGCAAGTTTGAATTAAACTTTTTTCAGATATCTCTCAGCGTTCCTGAGATATCTCACGAAAAAGAAAATTCTCGATTTTTTTCCAGGGCTGATTTCACCCTTTAAAACCGAGTTATGGCACAACTGGAAAATAGGGTTGTATTACGGATGACATACTGTACTTGTATGCAGAGTTTCATAATTTTCGGAATCTTCGGTTGCCTAACCTTCCTTGTCAGTCTCGTCGCTTAATAGGTATTCACTTGCGAAGATATCACCGTTGCGATTTCATGCTAATACAGTAATTCTTCGCTTGGCGATTACGATTCGGGACCGGCCGTAAGCGCCAAGAGAATTTGGTCGAACTTTGGGTTCGTAGAAATTTCGACGGAACCGTCAGAGCGCGGCTACTGTGGAGACACCGATTTCGGCGGCCACAGAAAGGTATAGCGAGCGAAAGAAAGATAGGAATGAGAAGTCGGGCCTCATTAAAAGATTAAATGCTTCGTATCGGTGAGGCAACACTAATGCAACGGCGTAACTTTTTTATTGTTACCTATATCGCTATCATTTTTTTTTTTTAATTATTGCTGAGAATGTGGTGATTAAAATGAGATACAAAATATAGATAAACTAACAAGATATAATTATATCGGGGAGACCGAAGGTGGTTGTTATACTTTATAATTAAGTATTTTTGATTTAATCGTCAAATATACGTACAAAATAGATATCTCTAATTTTAAAAAGGAAACTGATATTTCAATACAAATACAGACGTCCATTTTCTTTGTTTTATTAATTAGAATAGTGTACTAAGTGACAAGTATCCTTACTTGCCATGAAGTGCAAACTGTGAGTTTAAATATAACAAATAGTAACGGAAATAAAACTGTATATAGAAGGCTTTGCTATTCTGGCTTGTGGTTTTAAACGGAATGAGCAGAACATTGTCTCTATACTTGGAACATTAGAGTTTGTTAAAACATGAGCTCTATGAGCGTTATATTTCAAAAGTGGTTCCCATACTACAAACCAAGGATAGTACTGGGCAAATAATTAAAATTCTATCAAGTACTTAAAATATTGAATAAAATGTGTAGTTACACTAGTAGTAACTGAACTATTAGTGTAATTAAAAATTGATTCATAAGCTTCGCATCTTATTGCTTAGAACGCACCATCGGCAGGGCACTACGGCCGCTCTCACACCACTTTTTTCATTTAGCTCTGGGCGCACTATACGATTTCCCGGAGGAGTGCCAGTATACCGGCGTCTTCGTCAAATACTGTATTGAACCACTTAGCATTGCAATGTACCAGTAAATGAGTAAGATTTATTTAATTTATTTTGATACTACTATTTGTTGCAGTCCCACCAGCTTGACGAGCAAGAAATCCAACGAAATAATACTCGGTGGCTTGAATAGTTTAAAATCTGCTGCCACAACGGTAGTCAAAAAGTTTGACGAAATTAAGGAAGCTATATCCGCGACGAGTACTCCAGTAAAAGTAAAGGAACGTGAATATAAAATAACACACGGAGCGTCGCATGAATCTCTGGACTCCATGACAGACGGCTCTTTGCAAGACAGAAATGAACCTTTTAAAGCATCTGGTTTGTAAGATTAAATTCCTCACTGTGCCTCCGGCAGATAATGTAACAATTTTAAACGCTTCTCTATGTTATTGGCACAATAGACGGAAATCTAGATCCTTACACGTTATACGATATGGCGGAATGTTTATATCCAAAGGGATCGAGAGAATTGGACGAACGAATTGCAATTGAGCTTGTTCTCTCCAGTGCGAGTAGATGTCATCACTGCGCCTCCATACTCTATGATGAAGAAATAATGGCTGGTTGGCAACCTGAAGACTCAAATTTAAATACAGTATGTCAGTACTGTGATAAAGCAACTGTACCTCTGCTTACTATAACGATATTAGATTACAGGTTTGTACATTCTACTAATATGTTACTAACTATATATTCTCGACTGATAGCTCTTGCTTTTAATACAATTAGTCAAAGATAACGAAGTATTCAAGGAACGTCTTTTATGTGCAAATTCGGACCCAGGAATAGAAAAGATTTTTGAATTATACACGGCAGAGCGTAAACCTTTCATATTTTAAGTTTTAATCTATCTAATAGCGTTGTGTTCTTAACGATTCATTGTGGATTCTTGGTCCAGGCACTCAATTATTCGTATTATATTCACAAGTACTAACTACCAACCGAATTATAATTTCGCACCTTTTTGCTCAAATGTTAAAGAAGTTTCCCGATTTTCACAGGAAATCTAGGGTATGTCGTTTATAAAAAGGTATATAATTTTTTGAATCTGATATGCAGACGATACAGGGATAGAAGTGATTGAGTCGTATGTCACCGTTGTCTTTCGTATTTCATTCTACAGCAAACAATTCATGACCAGTTGTCAAACTGTTGAATTAGATTAATCACCGGGTATACTCATTGTCAGAACTATGTATAGCTGGGCGTCCAGAAGTTGGCATTCGGAAAGTTACGGGAACAAGAGGAGCACGTAAAATCTGTATAAATGATGGAAAGAACTGTCTGGTTAAGTGATGGATAACTATCTCCTCCACTTAGGGGTATTCCGCCTTGGCGATAGCGACGCTCGACGAGTGAGCGATGTAATATGATTCGAGCCGGAATATCTGTGTGACCAATACTAATTCATCCACGAAACTTTTTATTTCTTATTCTTTCTTAATTAAACTGTTACTAACCTATTTGTCAGATTTTTCTGATTAAAATGAGACCAAACACGATATAGTTCGAATTATATTATTTGTTTATACTGATTAAATACGTACCACACCACAACCCACAACCCGCGCATTTATGCACCTAATGTAATACACGTTACTATTTTGCATTAACCTTTTATTCTTATTCTAATAAATAAATATAATTTATATTGTATCCTGGATTATTTCAGTGCATTATTATATTTATTATAATGGACTTTATTATTTTACATTATCCTGTTACTATTAGTTTAATAAAGGCAACGCATTTTTCTACTTTGTGGTACGTATTTAATGAGTACCAACAAGTAGATATAATTCAAACTATCGTATTTGGTCTCATTTTTATCGCAAAGCTCTCGCAAATATGATAGTAAAAGTTTCATTAAGATAAAGTAAACAGTAAAAAAGGTTCATGGTTGAATTAGTATTATCTCACCGATACGTTTCGGTGCCTCCCTTCGATTCTTTGGACCTCTCTCTCTTCTCCATTGTCTGTCCCTTTCTACGTTTACGCTCGGCTCGAGCCACTGTCTTACTAAAAGTTACGTTTGGGTCCCAATCTTTTGACACTTCTGCATGTTTTACTGTAGTAGCTGGCACAACTAGTGAATCCTCAGACGCAACACACGTGGGCATAGTACATACTAATATTTTTATGTACCGAAATATTACTTTTCTTGCGTTAATAGATGAACGCCCTGAATTCACGTCCGCCCCAGTTTATCAATCGCTGTCTCTCTATCCCACTCAGTTCATCTTCTGAGCTCGCAACAGTACGTCGTACAATTATTCAAATATCGGATGTAGCATGAACAGCCTTTTACAGGTTATCCCACGCAGGCCCTACACCTTAACAAACCCTTAACACCTTAACTGCCTTACTGAAGGTATTGACATAGGGGTTTATGTGCCTACGATTGTTAGTTTACAAGGTATTTTCCATTAAAATTTAGGAGACTTCATTAGTCTCCTATGTTTTAAGGCTAATTACCCAAGGTTACACTGGGATTGTCGACAACTCATTTCGCCAACACTGATTTCATCGACACGATTTGACCGACAATAACTTTCGTCGACACTATGTTTTCATCGACTATTACTATTTCTTTTAACATTTAAATGTTTGGTTTTGGTTTGAGTTAGGTTTGGAACTATAACCTATCTCTAAATGTGGACTATCGATAATGACAATGTCGGTGAATTGAGTTGTCGACAATCTCAGGGTAACCCAATTACAGTTCGTCCAGAGCTAAATGAAAAAAGTGGTGTGGGGATTTCTCACCCCGCTAAACGAACTACAAAGCTCGACCGCCCGACGAACCGAGCAGGGCAGTCCATGCCAATCTGAAATGGGTGCACATATACAGTATATGATATACTGTTGATCAATGTGTAAATGGTTTGAGACAGTGTCCGTAGAACGGACCCCAATTTCTTGAAGTTCGCGGCTCGCTTTTGTCGGTGCCGCTAGGTTGTAAAGGAAAAAACAAGGATAGAAGGATGGCCGAGGCAGCCGAGAAATTTAAATGCCACCGTGTCCGTGTGATTACACAAATGCGAAACAATGCTATAATAAAAACGACAGCTTAACTTTTTTATTTTTAGTTTTTTCGACTTATAATTTTTTCTATTATGTTGTTGAAATTCTCCCGATTAAAATGAGACCAAACATGATATATTTCAGATCATATTGTATCTTTATTTTTATTGTAAGGCATGTATTACATGAGATTAAAAAACCAAGTTTATTAATGTTCAATTTATTATGGTTCACACGTTAAAACATTAATAAATATTCAGATATAATAGTTTGTTGAAACAAAAGATATCGCACTGGCATGGTAACTCTACAGGCGTTATATATCGTATACTACAAACCAAGGATAATACTGCGCGAAGAATTAAAATTCTATCAAATACTTCAAATAGTAAGTAAAATGTATAGCTATACTAGTAATAACTGAACTACTAGTGTAATTAGAAATTAATTCGTAACTTCTCATCTTATTGCTTAGAACCCAACATCGGCAGGGCGCTACGGCCCTGCCGATCGGCGGCATCAATCGGCCGCTCTCACTCCACTTTTTTCATTTAGCTCTGGACGAACTGTACCTGTGACGGGTTGCAACGCAGTTCTGAAATAGAAGTCGGATACCTGAATATTGTCTTTGTATTTAATAACGCCGGAAAATGTTTAAGACAATCTGAATGGTTTCGAAAACAAAGTTCGATACAAGGGAAACATTGTATTTGGAATTGTCAATTGTTCTACGATTTCGCAATAAATTGTACACATACAGTATTTCCGTTTTCTGTCTACGCGTGATTATTTCTATAATTATCACAAGTATATACGGAAAAATGTTTCAAATGGAAGTTGTGTTGTATCGTAGTGGATATATGATGATGATAAAAGTTTGACCTTCAGATAAGGTTGGATTATCTTGTGAAGGTCATATTTTAAGTTTTAAATAGGATCCCATATTGTTAACTTCACGTTCTTGTTAAAAATATTGGGACGTATTTAAAAGACGGCGTACTCGTGTATTTTGCATAAGCCGTTATTGAATTATTAACATTCGTTGCCCGATCGTCCCGTGTGGTGGCACAGATATTTCATCATTTGACACGTTCAAGGTAGAAAGCGACCCTATTTGAAAGAACTGAACTTCCCGGGCCTGGAACCATCGTTCATGAGTTCCGGAAACGATTGAAAGCAATAGAATCGGCAGGGAACGCGAAGTTTTGCGCTAAAGAACGAATAACAATTCTTCTTTCTAGTATTATACAATGCATCTATGAAATGTTTACATTTTCATATTTAATAGATGCGATGACGATGAAAAGAAAAGTGATCCTTTGATGGGAGCGTTGGTTGAATTATTGGACAAGCCGAAGGAATCACTAGAGCCTATCACGGTGCCATACCTGAATCCTTTAGTTCTACGGAAGGAGCTGGAAAGTGTTTTAAGTCAAGAGGGTGACACGTGTCTTACTAACAAAAAATTTATCGAAGAACATCCAATTGTATATTGGAATCTTATATGGTACTTTGAGAGGATTAACTTAACTAGTCACCTGCCTGACTTGTGGCTAAGCAACGACAAGAAGAAGGAACAAATCAATTATAACGTCGTGGGTGTCAAAACTATGTGGGATAACGAGAAACTTCACATGGATCGTTTGCCTATGTATCTCCAATGGAGATTAAACATTACAGAAGACAAAACGTAAGTTAATTCTTATTTTTGTTATATTTGTTTATAGTTTACTGTTTTCATCTGGTACGTGCAATACATGTGAGGTACTGTGTGATAAATGTAATGGAAGCGGTAGAATATTATGTGCCACGTGAAACTCATCGAGAAAATTTTCAAGATTCGGTGCGGTTTCACGAATAAAATTATATGTACAAGTTGTTATTAGATTATAAACATTGAAATATGTGAAGTGTAAAAGTACGTAATACGAAATACGTAAGCCAGTTATAAACTTGAATATCTGCAATTTTCTTAAAAACTGTTTTGGAGAAAAACGGTTTGCAGATTCGCATTTAGCACAATCAAATGTATAAAAACGCCCATCAGATACGTGTTGAACATGCTAATATACGTATAGGAATCAAACCTGTAGTTTGGGATTATATTCGGGTTATGGTCATTATTTAACTTATTTCATTTTTTCAATTTTTCTATTATTATGATTCTTTCGCTTTCTTGAAGAAGGCGGTCTTTGAAACGCGGATCTAATGCCATGGCCACCAATAATGTTTCGTTTCTGCTATAAACAAATAGATTTATTGTTTTATTCCTCCCTGTGAAATTAAACTTAAAATAAGTGATTCAAATTACCTTTAACGCTTCAGAAGGATTCGTACAAATATCACGAATTCTTTTATATTGTACACTTTCCTCCTTCGCTACGTTAATTAGTCCCATATACAAAGGTGTGTAGTGGGATAATGCGGTGTACATCTCCCGCACATTGTATTCATTGCTTCCTTCATCGGCTGCAGTACATTTGCTATGGAATCTACCAATTTCCATTCATTCTCATTCAAATTTTGAGGCATATTATTGGCGTGCAAAACCATGCTCAATCCAATGCGTAGAAGTAACATTCGTTTCAGTATCTCGTGCGCGCAATTCCAGCGTGTATCTGTCCATGCATGACTTAGAGGGGTGGTATACTATTGAAGGATAATTGTATTTAGATGAGTCTGACACGTGCTGCCGAAGAACGTGAAGAGAAAGCAACTATCTTCTCGCATTTTTTGCGTAATGTATCATACTGTGGAAGTTTTCGTAGTACGTATTGATGAAACGGCTAGCTGCAAACAATGCCCAAAGCATGGTATACAATTCCAATTTTTATTTAGTACAACGACTTTAACCAGATTGCGTCCATTGTCCGTTAGAAAAGAAAACTGGTTTATTCATACTAAGCCCCCAAACAGTTAATAAATCCATGAACACTTGATGCATGTATGTACAGGGTGTCTCTTAACTCGTGAAGTATCCGAAAATGAAGGGGGGGGGGGGGGGCGTAGCCGAGATGATTCGAAACAACTTTTCCCTTGAGCAAAATATTGTTTGAAGCTTCATTTTTCAGTTATTAAGAAAACACTGTCGGATATGGTGTGTTAAATAAAAAAAACTATTATATTTATCTCAACCCGTATATTTAAAATAGCTCTGAAGGAATGTCCTTTCACCATGAAATGCTCTCTAGAACTGAACGAAAACACCCAGAAGAACTGGACTCCACTTATACCTACGGATGCGTATTGTCTCATTTTGCAATCTAGGCCCTTTTGGCTCGCCAAGTACAGACCTGGTTCTCTTTCTCTGGAGATCTGGTTCTCTTACTATCTCTGTTAGTAAGGCGTTTTTAAGAACGTCGAGACAATTTTGCTCCTGCATGATATATTATATTTGTAGGGATTTGGTTGTTTTAGCTAATATGCTGAGATAATCCCACGTATGTTACGGTGTGGTAAAGTTTATTGACGACGATGATGGTTTTACACAGTTAACATGCAACTCGCTGTTACTCGCTGGTTGCACTCTTTGCTACCCTCTCTGTTAATCATACCTTACTTTGTCGCTCGTGGTCTTATATACTTAAAAGTAACACACACGCGCGCGCGCACTCGCTCATACGTGACGCTTCTCGGTCAACGCACTTTACTCTCTTGTCCTTCTCGTACACCCACACACTCTCTCTTTATCTCTTTAATATGTTTGTTTCATGGCACAGGTCAGTGGCACCGGTGCGCGACCTGTACCCGCGTTCTCTGCCGAAACAACCATGTTTTCACTTGTTATCTAAGCCGCTAAACGGTCCTGACTCCAACATATTTACTACCAATAGCAAATATCCAACACGCCCCCTCAAAAATGAATCAACCGTCTCAAGTAAAAACAATGATCACTAGACACATTCATTAGTATTATAATATCATAATAACATAAATAAAACAAGTAAACATTCATTCTTTGCTATTCCCTGGAAAATTACACATGACCCAACATTTGTTGCAAAGGATTAGGGAAACTCAAGAAAACCTAATCAGGCCATATAAAATGCTTAACATTTTGAAATCACTATAATATATTCATATATGTATATTTCAATCACTCCAGGCCCATTCTTGCCCAGAATTCTACAAATGTTGCTGCTGGTAACGATTTTGTTAGCATATCAGCTACTAGACTATTTGTAGAAACAAACTCAAGCTTAATAACATTTTTGTCGATTTGTTCCCTCGAAAAATGATACTTTATATCGATATGTTTCGATCTCTTGTGATTGCTTGGATTTATTTGCAATGCTTTTGCAGCCATTGTTATCTCCTTATATTTTGATCGGCTTTGAAATATCTATATTAATGCTAACTGCCAATGACTTTAACCATAAAGCTATAATATTATTGTAGTCATCTCTTACGTAAGTTAATTTAATATCTTTCGAACCCTTTAAATATCTTCATACTCGTTTTAAATTTTGCCACAATTCTGTATTGTCCTTATATGTATATCTAGTCAAGATATTAACTGATGTACTTAAATCAGGATGCGTACACAATTCCAAGATCATCCACATGCAATACAACATATATATTTTCAGATATATTTTTCTTGTCTAATTGTAAGATATAAATACAACGATCAACTGATGCTGCAAACCAGCACCTTGCTGCTTGTTTCAATCCGTGTATTGCATTATTTAATTTACATACTTAATTGCTATTGCAACTCACTCCTTGAGGAACATTCATATAAATTTCCTGTTTTAATTCACCATTTAAGAATGCTGTCTTTACATCCATATGGTCTATCAGTAAATTAAACTGATTCGCAAAAGCAATTATAAATTTAAAACTCGCAATTATTCCAAGTGGCGTAAACGTTTCATTACAATCAGTTAACTAGTCCTGACTAAACCCACGAGCAACAAGACGTACCTTGTATCTTGAAGGATTTCCGAGTTCATTATTCTTTATGGTAAATATCCATTTACAGTCAACAATATTTCTATCTTTACGTCTCCCTACTAAAATGCAAGATTTATTTATCAATACAGAATTTAATTCACCATCAGTAGTTTAGTCCCATTTAATTTTATCTTCACTATTTTTAATATCATCAAATCCATTAGGAATTTTATTGATAAATGATTGTTCACACATGAGAAGATCATATTTTGTGTCACTTTCATTATACGAAATAGCAGGACGTTACTTAATTCTATCACCCCTTCTGGATTTCCGTATTCTTTTATTTCCGTGTATTCTACCCTTATCTTTTTTACACGAAGACTCATTGTGCATATGTGTTTCGACTACAGATTTATTAGGTTCATCACCTGACTCTACCTCACTTACTTTTATACTCAACTCATGTTCATCTGATTTATCAGTATCACATTGACTAGACATTCTACTTATTTCTACTGATTTTGATCCTCTTTCAGATACGTCAGTTTTATAAGTTTCCCCGATCATACTTTCAGATCTAAATGTCAGTTTTCGTCGAGTTTATAAGTAATTCATTTCATCTATAATTGCGTCCCTAACGGTAATAAAGTTTTTTCGTCTTTTTCCACATCCCACACTTTATAACCATTCGATTCATAGCCCATTAAAATTCCTTTCCATGACTTTTCATCGAATTTTCTTTTCCTAATTTTATTATGAACATAAACGGTCGAACCAAAAATTCTTAAATACTTCAATTTAGGCTTCTTATTGTGCCATATTTCAAATGGTGTTTTATTTTTGTTCAGAGTTCTAGTTGGGGTTAAGTTAATTAAAACTTATACCTTTTTGCACACAATAGTCTTTCGTCTCATCCGAGAAGTATTCTCTTCCATTGTCATAATATAAATTGCTAATTTTCAAATTAAAATGTGCCTCACTTTTTGCAATAAAATCTTTAAATAAAGAAAGGACATCTGATTTATAAGTGATCAAATATGTGACACAATAATGTGTAAATTCATCTATAGATAATACAAAGTAATTTTTATCTTTTATGGTGCTTGGAGTGATAGGCCCGCAAACATTTGAATGTACAATAAACAATGGTCGTTTTACATGACGTTTGTCTTTAGTCTTTTGAAACGGTAACCGTGCGTGCTTGTTTGCCTTTTATACAAGCTTCACATAAATTATCTATCGGTATAATTTTATTAATATACTCTATATCCTCGACCATTTATTTATCTTTCAATTCAATAAATTTCCTTTTTCCATTGTGGCCTAGCCGTTTATGCCATAGTTCATAATTATTAACTACTAAGCTATGTGCTTGTGAATTATAATTATTTACCCTTTTTCTACTACCGGTAAAATCCATAGCTGTTAAATTATCTAAGGACTTACCATGCATCATCATTTTAGCGTTTTTTGTAATTTTGACCCCATCCTCGTTGAACACGATGCAAACCCTGCCTGTTGTATTCTTCGTACAGACCTTCGTACAAAAGGTTGTACGGGGCATCTGGGCCGTATAGGACGTCTTCCAGGACACCCTCGAATCCCATATTGCTGCTCACTTGAATTTGTCCTTTTTTGGTTGCCGTGATAAATGTCCCATTCTTTGGTACCATTATCTTGACGGGTGGTTGCAGCTTGACGGAAGTTGAAAAAACTTCATCCGTTTTCAGGATATGATCCGAGGCTTCCGAGTCCAACAAGAAGGTTAATTTTTTGGGTCAGAAACATTTACTGTTTCAGCCGTTCTTTTCCTTTCTTCTTCATACTGTAGGTTTTTTTTATTGAAAATACAATCTTTACTTTTATGTCCTTTCCTTCCGCAATGGTGACATTTAATTATTCGCCAACTTTTACTATAATTTTTAAATTTATATTGTTCTTCTCCAAATCTGTTATTATTCCTTTTAAATGTTTTTCGCACTTCATTACTGTTGCTATTAAATTGTTGTACATGAAGCACTTTCGTGCTTGTAAAATTGTCTACTGCCCTTATTTTTATTTCATGCTCCAGTAGTGTAACTTTGAAAAAAGGCACGGTTAAATTATTTTCTGACAAGGTCTCAATTGCCATTATCGCTCCATCGTATGATGCTGGAAGAGTAAGGGGAGCAGTTGTACAACCTTGTCAGTCTCTTCTAGTTTTTCCCTCGCGGCTGGCAATTCGGTGATCAAATCGTCAAACATGGTAAAATGTTTTATCAATGGTATATCTCCATGCAATTGCAATCTCAAGAATTTTTTTCGGAGTGCTAATTGTGTGGCTAGGCTTTTTCTTTCATAAATTGCATCTAAACCTTTTAATAGTTCCCCCGCCGTGCTTCCAGTTGGTACAAACCCTAAGAATGAGTCCGACAAGTACTCCACTATCACGCTCTTGGCAACACTTTCTGCTTTAACCTACTCTGCAGTTAACGCGTCGGGTATGTCATCGTTTATAACATAAATGACATCAAGTTCGTTGATTAAAGGACAAATCCCCACTTTCCACACACTGTATTTATCCCCATCAAAAGGCTTTATGTTCCTTTTGACTTTTAAATTTTCCATTGCTTTTATTTTTATTATTTAGACACCAAAGCACTTAATAATACATCTGAGTATAGTTTTAAAAACACTGTACACGGTTGTCACTATCAAATAAAAATATATAGTTATTAAACGTACATTGGGCCCTTAACCATGGTGTGTTAAATAAAATAACTATTATCTTTATCTCAATCCGTGTATTGAAAATACCTCTGTAGGAATGTCCTTTCACCATGAAATACTCTCTAGAACTGAACAAAAGCACCTAGAAGAACTGTGGTCCACTTATACCTACGAATGCGCATCGTATCATTTTATAACCTACTGGGTTTTTTGGTTAAGAGACTCGCCCCAATATAGGCGAATCTGGGCCTATATTTGGATTTTCTTTTCCAAATAGAAGCCCGTGGGCCTTTCTTTGGGGACAAATGATAACACGCTTTACCGTAACGTATATCGGCGGTCTGCCCGTGGTGCCAGATATCGTCGCCCCGAGTTGTCATTGCAATAGATGTTGTTGGAATATTTAGAAACATACTGTTATATTGTTGCAATATTTAAAATAAAAATAACCTTTCATTAATCAATTAAATATTTTTTCGAAATAAACCTGCTTCCGTTGAGAAGCCCGTGGGCTTCTATTTACGGACAATATGAGAACCTTAAAAATGCAAAACCCAAATACAGTAATGTCTCGATTAGTGTTGAAAATTGTGCCTACGATTAGTGTTCATTTCTATCCCCACTACTTGGGGTGGTGCCCCCTGAAACCAGCGAAGCGTGAAGCGCCGAGCATGTAATCTGAACCCAGATCGAATGTCGGTGAGAGCCAACACTGATACAAGCGAGATTAAAAATTAACACTTGTTCAATTTTGGTCCGTTTTAAATGAAATTTTACGAAAATGTTAGTTACAATCTCCTGATTAAAATGACACCAAACACGATATGGTTTGTACAATTTTTACTTATCGGGGAATTAATAATTTCATTCTCCTTTATTATTGTTTTCGATAACAACTAGAATCATATATTTTGAAACTATACATATATTAACTTATTATTATTGATGCGATGAATGACCCAGCTCTCATCTCTGCGTGGTTTCTTTATCAAAATAGTAGATATAAATTCTTACAGTTTCTTATCGGTAAAAATTATCAACTCTTATGAACACCGAATGTAATGTCACAGGAACGAGAATAATTCTCGATTCAACAATATTTTTCCATTACCTAAATATAGCAGTTTAAGATTAAGAGAATTAAGAGACTCTCGATTCGAGAGTTTACTTCCAAATTTACAATCTCACTACTAATTACCTTATTGCTGTTAACTAATATACACATATTCTAGTTGTTATTGATAATAATAATAAAGGGGAATAAAATTATTAATACCGTGATTAGTAAAAATTGTCCAAACCATATCGTGTTTGGTATCATTTTAATCAGGATATCGTAACGAGCACTTTAATAAAATTTCATTTAAAACGGAGCAAAAATGAACAAGTTTTAATATTAGATTTTGATGGCGGTAGTGTTGTCTCACGTACAGTTGTATTTAAATTTGCGTTTTTCCTGGAACGCTGTCCCGTATCTCGGCTGCCACAACATCAAAGGGGACTCGAACTCGGTCGAGAATCGTGTCTGCGCACGATTAGTGTTCACATTCAATCCCGAGCGAGGTACACTAATCGAGACATTACTGTACAAGCCCATGGGCTTCCTAACGGGAAAAACCCGGAAGGCCCTTTTGATTCGCCAAGCACAGACCCATATGGTTCTCTTACTATGTTAGTAAGACATGTCTAAGAACGTTGAGATTTTGCTCTAGTATGATTTATTATATTTACAATTAATAGCAAATCTCCAACAACAACAGTGGCCAATGAGAGGGCCCGTATAGCGTGGGCTGAGTCGCAACTACGCGCGGTCGTGATCGGGTGCATCAAGGGGCAACGTATTTCAAATATTATGTTACGATCCAGGACTGTGGACAACGCCTATGCCGGCGAGGTTGATATTACCCAAGGAATATGGTTGGGAATTTGTTAGTAAGATGCGCGGACAAATCCGATGCGAAATCGGGGAGCCTCGTAAGTAGAGTCGAGCCCGGACGAACCTGATGCGAAATCGGTGGGCCTCAGGAGTAGAGTCAAGTGCAGACGAACCAGATGCGAAATCAGGGAGCCGTAAGATACAGACGAATGGGACGATGGGTTAGGTTTTATGGACGAACTCGATGCGAAATTGGGGAGCTACTGGGTTGGAATATTTACCTTATTTTGGATGAGACGTGCGAACGAACCTGATACAAAATCATGGTATAGTTTGCCTAATAACTATAAATTAAAGTTCTATACAACTGAAGCGATTAAGTTGTATCTGTGGGCAGGTTAATCTGTGATCTGAAAGAAAGGCGAAATAGTGGTAAAACATAACACGAGTTTTCCTGCACTCCATCTACAATCTGTTACGTAAGGAGCCTTTGTTTCCTTTGTGTCGTTCGTTATGTCCTTATTTAGTAATTGCGAGTGCATGCAGTCGAACGACTCACTCAGTCCCTTCAAAAGAATCTTTGGATTCCCATGGGAGATTCCATACCCTACCATCTGTTTAGACTAATTTTCGAGTATAAAAAGGGCACGGAAATCACTCTCGTAGGTAAGTTTGGAATCCACTAGCTTCGTGCCATATCGGTGCCAGCTAGCCATACTGATGCCCACCGAGATCGGGTTTTAGTCCTTTTTGAGCAATTTTACGCATGTTTGAACATTTCTCTGTATTCATATCCGTAAAGATTAAGAACGGTGGATTTTAGTTCCGCGACAATCTGTATATTACGAATAGCAAAGCGAAGCAAATAGAGAATGTAGACTTCTTACTATTTGAACACAAACGCATTATAACAAACCATTTTCCTATACCAATCATTCGCGGTAACGTTCTACCAAATAGATACACCTTCACTGCTCAAGGTGTATCGACTTATAAGTTACGAGGTTGCATAATGAACGACCCTGTGCTTCCTGGTGATGAAAGAGACCCTGGTTCGTCCGTTATCTAACAGGCTCTATAAAACAACCGATCCTCGGGTCCGCAGCCGCGTCCCTTTGCCCTTGGCTCCTAACATCTTTATCCAAAAGGCATAAAGTTTTGTATTTTTTTAACAGTTTGTCTTCATGTGGATAAATTAGTTTGGTGTTTTAAGAAAAACGATTTGGATAACTAATGTTAGAAAAAGCTAGTTACACTTCCCTTTTCACTAGCACTTTCATTGCACGGCGACCTTTTTTTCCGTTCCACTGTAAAATTTAGGGATGTTTCCGCAGAATTGATTGTTCCTACGTGTAGCTTGTCGGTCACTCTGTGACAAGTGAATATAGTAAATCCAGAATTGAAGGAAAATAGTGGTGTGAGAAAACACGTGTTTCCCACAAAACGAAATATAAAGCTCGACCGCTTCACCGAGCCTAAATTTAACTAGCTTTTTCTAACATTGTTATGCGAATCGTTGTGGGATGCAAGAATTCGTGGGGATGGTATGAGAGGGTTTTGTATGCATGGTGTGAAGAGAAATATCGAATGTGGCGCGAAGTGGGAATGAAGAATGTTAGTGAAATGTCGAATGCGCGTTGAGTAAATGTTCATCTCAAGGACAGAGTGAATGGTCGACCCGTGGCCGACCTGTGACGCGTGGTAAGAGTGAGTGTTCGGTGTGGGTCCTAATCAGTGAGGACGAACGACGAATAGAATGAGAGAGAAACTGCGTGAATGGATGCAGGGTGACAAAACACTCAGGGAACATCGAGGATTGGGGTGTAGCTGGGGTGTTTATAAACAACGTATTCCTTGGTAATAATGTCATGTATAGTTTCGTTTTTGAGTTATTAACGAAAAACACTGGCCAATGAGAGCGCCCGGCGGGCATCGGCCGACGCGCGCTCAGGTGCGAACCGACCACTTGCGGTAGGTCGTGATGGGGGCATCGAGGGTACCGAGGAAAGCATGCGGCAAATGTTGCATCGTCTGAATTAAGAATAATGTGGAATTATTCATCATTCGCGAATAAGAAATACACTAATAAGTCGTGTAATAACCGTGTTCGATACGTTTATTCATTATCCGAAAGGAATGAAGTCTTTCATTACTTATGACAAAAAATATTTTTTTTATCAGTACGTTTTCAGGTGGATAATTTATGTTTTAAGAAAAACGATTCGCATAACTAATGTTAAGAAAAGCTATTTAAAGGTACCCATTCGTTCGCGAATTAACCTGCCTAACATTGTGTGAATCCTGACCTAGGCAATGTTAAGTTTAACTAGCTTTTACTAACATGGGTTATGCGAATCGTTTTTCGGCAGTGTAATTATACGACTGTAATGCACGATCTTTGTTTTAGATTGATGCAGTCAGTAATTACGAACGTTCGTCGAAACGACTTAGCGGAACCTATAAAAAGAGTGGCCTTAGAAAGAAGTAAAAATCAGTCGTCTACGCAACCTCTATTTTCTATATACCGGGA
The DNA here is from genome assembly GCA_948146005.1 of Nomada fucata. Taxonomy (NCBI): domain Eukaryota; kingdom Metazoa; phylum Arthropoda; class Insecta; order Hymenoptera; family Apidae; genus Nomada; species Nomada fucata. Next base: position 12,595,171 of record OX411282.1, read on the forward strand.
TATTTTGTTTCTGGCATTTACAGTTTTGGGAAGAGGAAATATTGACCAAGGTACGTTTGTTGTTGTTGTTTTTTTTTTTAATTAATTAAAGCGTCTTTCCGAAGCAATGTTTGCCGTTGGCCAAAGAAACGGGTTATCGTATGACCATATATATGTACATCCGTTTTAAGCTGCAAAATAACGGTCACCATTCAATAGATTCAAATTTTTAACCCTTATGTTAGCAACCAGAATGGGGAAGAAGTTCGAAGGTTAGTTATTTTAAATATTCTGCATAAATTTGTCTTCACAAAATGGCAGTTGACACGAAATTTTTCAAAGGTACCACGATCTGAAGCGGTTTCGCGATATTTTATAAAGAACATACAAAATTATTGGTAGCTAATATAGAAATAGGTACCCGAGTACCCGGTTGCTAACATAAGTGTTAGTATGACATGTACAGATGTTAAGTTTACATTGAGTCGTTTTAAACTGTATAAAGACACATATAGCATTCGGAGAGGATGGCGTTAAAGCTTATCTAGACTGAAAGATAATTGTCCAGAGACATGTAACTGCCAGTCTACAAACACTGTTTGTTAGTGTAGACGTAGCTTTGGCGATCACAAATAATTGCTTTGGTTTCCAAAGTTTCTAATGGAAAGTAGAATACCGAAAATGATCTGGAGGGAGGGAGACTGCTGTTCGTTTATAATAGTCTTCCTTGACAGCAGATTATTAACTGTATTATTATAAAAATTATTGACATTACATGCAGAGAGATTGAGGGATATTTGTAACAGCAGGCCAATACATGATAAATGGAATGCATCTTTTTTCGTCACGTTTAAAATCTGAATTCACTATGATTTTTACATTATTCATTCTCGTGACATTTCGACAAGCATTCAGTTAGTTTTTGTTGTTATCACATCTTATTCTATGTGATTGAATTTATTCCAATAACATTTGCTTAATAGGTGTTCATTGCGATTAGTTGATTTGCTGCCGTAGATGGCTATTGTTAACCAGCGGTATTAACATTTTCCGCGAATGGATTCTTCTCGAAACTTCGTGAACAAGAATCAGGATTATCAATAATTGTACTTTTTCCGTACGCTCGATTTATATTTCTTTACCGTTTCTACAGCGCTTCGAGTTAGCTAAAGTACGTGAAACAAAGTACAGTGAGCTGAAAGCTCTGTAACGATAATCTTTATCATATTCTGAATACGTCTACGAATACGCCTACTTAAAACTTCAAATTAGAGAAAACGTATGAACTGTTTGTGGGGTCATGATATTTATGAACTTTGCAGGAAAATTCTTTCCACTGTCAGCAGGCACAAATTTCAATTTTTTCAATATTCATTTCAGCATTACAGATTTTACCATTATTTCAATATTTATTTATATTTAATCATGATGTGATTACAATACGTAACTTATTCGTAAATGTGTACCTGGATATATTTACAGTGGATTCCGGTTATTTGGAACACATCGGTTGCAGGGCCGTTAGGCCCTAGAATACATGCAACATATGTGCAGTTAAATGATAGAAAACAAAGAAACTACATCTTAAATGAGCACACACACACACAATGGAATATTTATTTAAACATTTTTAGAATAAATTAGAACCGATTATCTATTATTTACATATGTATACAGATAATCTTCATACAAGACTTTTCGTTTTCACTCTTTATCGATAACCATAAGAACCATTAAATGTCCGTGGTGCCTCTGGTGAGATCAAATGAACACCACCTCGGATTTCGGGAAATCCATGACGTGGCACGGAGCGGCAACAAAAGAAAAATGCAAAATGTAAAAACTACAGACATTTGTCCAAAATAAGCGGAACGATGTCCCAATTAAGCGACGGAAACCATGGCTATTCTTTCGATTAGATTCTGTTCTTTGAACTTTGTCCCAAATGAACGCCTGCCCCGTTTAACCGGTGGCCCAAATAAGTGGAATCTGCTGCATTTTACTATAATAAAGAACAATGATAGAAATTGTCCAATTTTCTACGAGACATGGTTCTGCGCGTCTTAAGGAACTCGAAATGCATAATTACTGTTTGACAAATTTCAATTTTTTTTTTATTTTGCAACCTTCAATAGGCGTTCCTTATAGACTTCAATTTTTCGGCTTTCTCCAGATCGTACCATCTTTGAAAAATCGCAAATTTTCAACTTTTAAAGTGTTTTCTACTTTTTCGGTAATAGTTATTCAGTTGTGGTTGGTGTTAAATAAGTATGTGAAATTTCAGGACTTAAAAGATATAATCAGTAATTAGACTACAAACATTTAAATGTGTTTAAATATTGATGAAATTGCAAAGGACGCCGAAAATACACCCATTTTGGCAGATATCTTTCAATTTCTTTCAAAAACTAAGGATCCAGGGGAAAATCTAACTATACCACGCGATAGAGCAGACCTTTCTGCAAAGGAAAGCATCAACAAAAGTTACAAAATCGTTTTCGTTTTCAATATTAAAGCGAAACAGTTTGGCAAAACTCTATGACGGGAGCTCCCCGCTTATCGCTCACCCTACCAGAATCACTAAACGCGCAGTACTTTTGCTGATCGTGAGTGTCACTGTTGCGCCGCGTGTTGTACGTAAAATTTGTGATCTTTTTCCAATTCGATTTTTTCAAAAATGCTACGTTCTGGAGAAAAACAGATTGCAGATTCGTGTTCAGCACATTAAAGTCTACAAGAAACGGTGACTGAAGGTTGAAAAATCAGACCCGTGTTGAACAGTGTTATTTACCCTAGAGATGATGGGAAAGTCTTAAAAAATAAGCTTAAACTTCAAGATATTGTTGTTAATAGAACTCACCTTACAAATCGTCATTGCCTTCTTCGGATGATAATCTATCATTTTCGGTAATTAGTAGGAGAAGATGCTGAAGCTATTGGAAAATCAAAATCATTCTACTCGGTAAGTAAAACGAAGGAGATAGCATTATCTTATGATAATAAACTCTAGACTCTAAAGTTTGGATATAGACGAGCGCGCTGCGGCTAGAATGCGGCATGGAACGAACAAGGTTGGGCGAATATTCGTTCGTTTAATACTGCAATGCCGCGATACGAACCGTTTCGAATCGGTCTTTTACGCGAATACAAAGGAATTTGTTGCCGCAGTGCGGACGGTTTTCTTTGGGTTTGCCGCGTTCGAGCCCAAGGCACAATGCAGCATTTACATGGGTGTTCGGGACAAAACTCCAAAAATGCATATGATGTATAAATAATGAACATTTTTATAGTAGAAAATATCAAACTAGTTGTATGACATAACATCATAACAATGACGACAATCGTATTCCTTACCTACCGATAAATGATTATTTCGGATAAAAAGATCAAAATTCAATCATGATTTTTATAATGTTTATCAATTTCTTGAAATTTTAAATCCGGCATTAATTTGTCCCCGTTTCATATACAATATACAGTAATGTCTCGATTAGTGTACCTCGATCGGGACCGAGTGTGAACACTAATCGTGTGCAGACACGATTCTCGAGCCAGTTCGGGTCCCCTTTGATGTGTGACAGCCGAGATACTGGGCAGCGCTCCAGCAAAAAAGCGTTTAAATACCCGTATACATGAGACAACACTACCGCGATCATAATGTAATATTAAAACTTGTTCATGTTTGGTCCGTTTTAAATGAAATTTTACCAAAATGTTCGTTACAATCTCCTGATTAAAATGATACCAAACACGATGTGGTTTGGACAATTTTTACTTATCACGGTATTAAGAATTTTATTCCCCTTTATTATTATTTTCGATAACAACTAGAATTTGAAAATCATATATTCTAGTTGTTATCGAAAACAATAATAAAGGAGAATGAAATTATTAATACCCTGATAAGTTAAAATTGTCCAAACCATATCGTGTCAGGTATTATTTTAATCAGGAGATTGTAACGAACATTTTGGTAAAATTTCATTTAAAGCGGACCAAAAATGAACAAGTGTTAATTTTTAATCTCGCTTGCATCAGTGTTGGCTCTCACCGATATTTGATCTGGGTTCAGATTCATGCTCGGCACTTCACGCTTCGCTGGTCCCAGGGGGGACCACCTCAAGTAGTTTGGATAGAAATGAACACTAATCGTAGTCCCAATTTTGAACACTAATCGAGACATTACTGTAGATCTGTATGCCACCATCATGGCTGCCTCCTTTTCCTTCTTTTTTGACCCCTTGAACCCATTATAAGCTAAAATCATCACTGCACTACTAGCTATAATCAGGGCTTCATCATCTTCCATCTTCGGCGATAAACACTGAACTGATGGCCAATGCACGTTGAAATTCATGATTTTTTTCCAAACGTGGCGCGTGTCCGTCGTAAGAACGATACATCGAGCACACGATGTCTTGCCGCGTCGCTGCCGCAGCGCGCTCGTCTATACCCACTTTAAGGCATTACGGTGCAGCGGTGAGAAATAATCCTAGTAGCACAAAATGTTGAATACATATTTATTCTATATTCAGAAAAAATATTTTTTTCGAATATTTATATAATATTGATTTGATGTCACGCCAAAATAGTTATTTCCCAATAAAAAATAAATGTACATTCAATATCAGAGAAAAGTACCCAATTTATATTAGGTATGAAATATTTGTAATAATAAAACACTTTGCTTTAGATTATATGCGTTTATGTTGTTTAGGAATTATGAAAAAATTACTTGGTCATTGGTGCAAGATAGAGTTTACATTACAACTGTCGTGAACCCGGTGAACGAAGTATTCCAAGTAAAAACAAAAAAAGTAAATCACCTTTATTGTTCACTTTGAAGTGTACAGGTTGAATGTGTTCTTAATTCTATTTGATGTGTAATCTTTGAATATATTCTTGATTCTGAGTATCGGTGTGGTGTTTGGGAAAAGGTAACCTATTCTAAATTACTATTGGTTATTTCTAATTTGTGAGGGAGTGGAAATAGCATTTCTGATTGACCGTTAATAGGGATGGAAGTGGTAGCGGAGGGAGTGCCAGGATTTTTAGGGAAGGAGGTAATTTATGATTTGCAAAATGCCGTGTAGGAAATAAAAAAGGTACGAGGATTGGTATGGGTGTTTTGGCAGATGTGACTAGGGATTTTCCGTGCTACTGGAGATATGCGACCTGCGGACGTGAAGGGTAGAGAACCAAGTATCTAACACATCATGGAAACAAATTATCCAAAAGAATGGTTTCTTCTGCAAAATATTGATCTACTGAATTAATAGTAAATCACGACCCATATCGGAATTACCTAGATACAAAGCTACGGAGTTTCCCTTATTTCTATGCTATTTAGGGCCAATTCTTTTGAAGGGCATTCTTCTAGATGAATATTATAACCATTTTTTATTATTTCACGCAGCTATTATAGGTTTGCTACATAATAAATTACGTTTAAACATTGAGTGGCCAAACAAAGCTCAAGAAATATTATTTTTATTTGTAAATGATTCTTCTGCTGCGTATGGCAGAGAATTTTGTATATATAATGTTCATAATTTAGTGCACTTTACAGGCGATGTCGAAAATTTACAATATTCTTTGAAGGAATTAAGTTGCTTTCCTTTTGAAACTTACTTGGGAAAGCTAATAAGCATACTACGTATTATATCATGTTAGCTCATTGGGAAAGTACGTTGATCATGAGTTGATCCATGAGTGGATCCATGAGTTCGAATTCAGTCGACACCAATAAAAAAATTTCCTTAGGTTGAAAAATTGTTTAGGAGAGTAAGTAGTACAATGAGGCACAAGATTGGTGTTGGACTACATAGATAACGCGTCCAATTTCGAATGTTATAATTTCTAAAAAATTTTAATTATCTATTTTATGTTCTATGAATATTTAGCTCGTGTTCTCTAAATATTTATTTTATATTTCTTGTACATGCGTACAATATCATATCCAATATTTCTGCAATTTTAAAAAGTTTAGATCAGAAATACTGTTTCGATGTTGAAAAAAAAATTTATCCGATGTTTTTGTGCTACTAGGTAACCTTTTGGCGAATAATTAAGTCGAGTATTGTTTGCGTTTGTGAATATGCAGACGGTGCTTGGGTGGTTGATTATTGCTTTCCCGTGATAACAAGTTATCATTTTTGGATACGATTAACAACAATTTTCAGTGTGAAATTATATAATTCCTGAATAATTATATTATTTATGCATCCCCATCATTCGAAGAAGACCGAAGAGAAATCAGTAAAGTGAGTTTTACTATTGGCAATATTCCGAAGTTTAAGCTTATTTTTTAAAACTTTCCCATCTCCTGCAGAGTAAATAATTATGCATTTCGAGTGCCTAAGACATGCAGAACCACGTTTCTTAAAAAATTGTCGTGTCCAGCTAGTTCCAAAATCGGCCAACTTCAGTCATTGTTCTTCAAGTAATTTATCTTTTCTTCCTATTTCAATCTTGCCCCTTGAAATGAACGTTAGGATCAAGTGGCATGTGTACTAAGTCATATAACTCTTAGAATTGCTAGGTACAGAACTAATAAATATAACCATTTTGACTATTCGCATATTCCAGGTGTTTTCGACAGAGAGTACACTTTATCTTTAGAAAGACTAACCGAGAAAGAAGGAAAGCTGTTGTGTAAAATTGATGCTCCGCCCTCGATGATGTCACTGTTCTGCAGACATTATTTTAAGCAATTAAGTGTGTAAAGTTCAAACTGGAGATATTAAAAACCATAATGTAATATATTGTGCGAATGAATAGTCCGCTGTAAGAAGTATTACAAACTTATCTGACCGAGCCCAATTTTGGATGGTAAACGAAACATCTGAAATGTCAAAATTAATAGTAAATTATATAATTTAGATAAGTATTTATGGTTATTACTTTTGAATGGAAATTAATAATTAATATTGTTTTAAACATTTAGACTTCTTTTATGAAAAACAAAATATTGAACAAATAAAATTTTTCTGAAGCTACATATACCATATTTTCGATTGTAGAGCAACATGTTCTTCTTTCGATATCTAAAATATGTGATCGTTATAAATAACATTATTCTACCGAAAAGATCGCCTCGTGAAGAATTACATCAGCGGCTTAAAGTTAGTGCAACATGCGATTACTGAAATGGCATAACACGCACGGAAAACGCAGAACAATATAAACCCCAAGAACAGTATCATTTTTGTGTACTTTAATTTGTCATTGTTCCCGGATCCGAACGCAGTAGTGTAATCGGAAAAGCCATTTCGCATTTTAGCAAACAAATGGCGCTATTTCATTTTTGAGATACTAGAGTCAACCGCATCTATCTTATTGCTATATCATCTGGCAATTGACAGTTCAGGCTTTATTCTAACTTCATTCTAATAAACAACAGCGATTTGGTTGAGTTTTTAAGATTTTACAACAAAGATAAGATGGAAGACCAAACTGTACATTTTCGCCGTATTTTACTGTTTTACTTCCGTTAAGTGAAAACCGCGCGTCAAGCGTGTACAAAGTTGCATAAAGTTTACCGTGGCAATGCTCTGCAAAACGTCATCATCATCATATATGGCTCTCTTTAATCGGAAAAGAGCGATACACTGCCTGGAAACGTCAGCTTAAAACAGCGCACCCGCATTATGCAGATTTTTGCCGTGAAAGGTGTTGGTAACAAACCACCCACAATCAGTACAACCTGTGGGTGTGTTACTCTGACAGGCAATCACTACCACCACGAGGCCTTTTTTTTACGTGTGGGAAATCTTTCATGAGACACCCCGGCGTCTGGGGAGAGACCGGGGTAGTGTCGGATTCCTGCCGACTAAAACCCACACGGTAGCCATCCTAAGCGACTTGGGAGGGCGCGTGGAATCCTTGTGGACACAACGCCGCACCCTCCCACGCCATGCCTCAAACTAATAAGGAGGTCCGTCCCGAGGAGGGTCAGAAGGACCCTCCTCAAAATCTGTAAGTAGCTTTACCCTCTGCCGCATCGCGCAACCACTACGCAATGCGGCCCCTCACTTGCCACGTGCAATGGCCGCCTGATCCCCAATCAGACGTCCTGTGGTCCCCCTGTAGGAACAGAAGGTTCCCACCATCCCATCCCCCGGGGGATCCCAGTCAGAGTTACTGTGGACGCCCACGCCCACGGGCGTCCCTGCCCCTGACACCACCTCTTCCACGGGCGGGGCCTGCCAGCTCCCTGCCACTTTCCGCCGCTTCCTTCTGCAACATAACGTCTTCGCAGAAGGAGGCCAGGGCACTCCAGGCCGCCGGGTCGCGCAAAATGCCGGCGACGACCACCGCCAGCGTGAGGTCCGAGCCCATCGCTCGCCTCAAGACTCAGCGCTCCGCAGCCCACGCCGGGCACTTCTCCAGCGTGTGCTGCGCCGAGTCCACTTCCTCGCCGCAATGCCAGCACTGCGGCGTCTCTTCCCTCCGGATCCGGTGCAGGTACTCACCGAAGCACCCGTGCCCGGTGAGCACCTGCGTCATCCGGTAGGTAAGCCTGCTCCCCGAGCCGCCCAGCCACTTCTCCAGGCTCGGCAGTATTGCCCCGACGACGCGTCCACTTGCGCCTGCCGACGCGGACAGTCTGGCCCACTATTCAGCCACGGCACGCCTCCGAGACCGAAGCCTCGAGGCCCTCACGCGCTCCTCCCGATCCCGCGGGTCGCCGGCTTCGGACGCCCCCGCCGTGGCATGATGCTCCACAACGCGTCCCGCGATGATCCTTTCGAGCATCTTCCCGATCTCGTCCAGCAGGCATATCGGCCTGTAGGCAAACGGCTCCTCGGCCGGCCTGCCCTCCTTTTTCATCAAGATGACCGTTCCCCTCCTCCATAATCAGGGGAACTCCCCGGCCCGCAGACAGGCATCGAACGTCCGCCTGAGTCTGTCCCCTAGGAACGGCATCGCCCACGCCCATATCTTCCCCGGGATCCCATCCGGGCCCGGCGCCGCACTGCGAGCCGTCATCCTCCGCATGGCCAACGCCAGCCCCCCCTCCGTGACGCCCTGCTCTTCGGACCAGTCGGTCGAGTCCGCTCTTCTCTCCCCCTTCGGGATGGCCGCTCCCCCCCCCCCCGGCTGCAGGGAACAAGATGTCCAGGACATCGTACAGCAGTGAGGAGTCCATCGTGCGCATCAGTGGGGCCGCCCTCGGCCGCAACTTGCCCATGACCATGAGGTACGGCCGCCCCCATGGGCTCCTGTCGAGTGTCCCGACGAGCTCGCGCCAGGCAGAGGTCTTCGCCCCCGCAATGGCGCGCCGCAACGCCTCCCTGTATTCTCCGTACAGTAGGGCCGTAGCCCCCGGTGTCGCGACCTCGTGTATCGGCGTCGCGCGCGGACACACACGGCCCTGAGGTCCCCTATCTCCCGGGACCACCAATACATGGCCTGTCCACCCCCCGCGAACGTGTGGCCAGGGGCATGGCAGCGTCACATACCCCCCTCATCGTGCCCCGGAACCATTTCGCCTCCCCCTCCACGGTGACCGGCTCCAACGGGCGAGCGTCGAACCACACGACGGCGTGAAGCGCCGCCGCCAAAACGTACCGGTTTATCCGGCCCATTGTCCACCTCCTTGGGAGCGGGACCGCTCCCCCCCAGGCCTACTTTGTGCGGCGGGCCCATCAGCGACGGCCACCTCCATGATGACGTGGAGGTGGTCCGAGAGGGTCTCCACATCCTCCGGCACTCTCCAGCCCGAGATCCTCCGCACCGCAGCAGGGCTGGCCGACGTGAGGTCCACTATGGACGCCCCCTGCCACCGCACGCAGGTCGCCGTGGACCCGCGGTTCACCAGCCTGAGGTCCAGGCCAGCTGCCCACCCCAGCAGCACGTCTCCCCTAACGTTCGTCCGGGGGGAACCCCACGCAGTGGCGTGGGCGTTGAAGTCCCCTAGGACCACAACTGGCCGGGGGAGGCACCTCCTCAAGCATGCCCCGACCCTGTCCAGGAAAAACCCGAACTCAGGGGCACGTACGCTGGGCGAAGCGGACGGACAGTCCCACCACTGCCAGGTCTCCCCACTGCACGGCGATGAACCCGTCACCGCTCTGGGGCAACCCTACTGGAGTAGGGTTGCCGTCAGGGAGATCCAGCCCCCCCCCCCCTATTGCCACGGAGCCACGCGCATCCCCCATCCATGTGCCGGAGGAGATAACGGGGACTGCATATGGCTCCGCGACAACCGCGACACCTCCCACTCCCGCATGGTCTGCACGAACAGATCCTGTGCTTTGCGGGAGTGGTTGAGGTTTGTCTGGAACAGCCGTGCGATGAAGGCTACTCCAGCTCCATGCCCTCCTCCATTGGGCATTGCCCGTTCGCGTTTTCCGGGCTCCTCTCTTATTACTCCTGCGATGGCGTCCTGTCTGGAGCCAGCGCCTCCTCCGCCACCAGCGCCGCGGTCGTCGCCGAAGGCGTCGGGATCGGGCGCGGCGCAGCAGCCTGCTTTACTTTCCGAACCCACGATGGACCGCTGGCGCAGGAGGGAGCCCCCAGCCTATAACCTGCCGGTCGACCTCGATCACTGCCACACCGGGCATCGCGGGGCAGCCGAGCACTTGCTCGCCCGGTGGCCGCTGCCTCCGCACCTGTAGCACAGCGTGCTCCTGTCCACCGGGTTGCTGCACCCGCTCCTCGTATGCCCCAGCTCCAGGCATCTATAGCACTGGAGCGGGCGCGCCTGAAGCGGCTCCACCGTGACGCTGCACCATCCGACGGTGATTCTCCCGGTTCTTGCTACGCGGTGTGCCGCCTCCAGTAGGCATCTCACCCACACTGCCCCCCGGCCGAATGGGCTGAAGATGAGGTCCCCTACCCTTACATCTCCCTCCAGGCACCCTCCGGCAGCGGCCATGGCCGTCGCCTCTTGGGGCCTGGTGGATACGTCCAGGCCCCTTCACCCGAAGTTCGGCTGTCTTCGTGGGTCTGGCCACCCTCATTCCCGACCCCTCCAATACTCCAGCCATTTTGGCAGCCAGTTCTTGGGCCTTATCCTGGCGGCCAGGGCCCCGCACCTCGAGGATCAGTCCGCCCGTCCTGGAGGTTTTGGGCTTTACGCCTTCAATACCCAGCTCCTCCAGGTTGATCTTGTCCCTGGCCGCCGCCATCGCATGGGCGTATGTCAGCCTGGCATCAGGCGACGCTGTCAGCGTGACGGCGGCCGTTCTCGGGGGTCGCTGCAGGGCGGGCCCCTTCCCCCTCTGGCGCCCCGAGGTGCCGTTGCCTCCGAGCTGCCGCGGTGTCCTCTGCTGCCCGCAGCTCCACTGTGTCGCGGCTGAACCTGAGCTTGAGGGCGAGGAAGCGGACAAGCAGGGCCCGTTGTACAACCACGAGGCCTACCCAAAGATCGATCCGAATAGGCGGGGGAACACCACCTTCCATCGGAGAGATGGGGGGGGGGGCACCATTTTCCAGGGCTTAACCAACCCCCGTGGTACCAAAGTCAGAGTCGTACTGGTCGTACTTTTCGCTGCTGAAGATCTCACGGCGGAAATTGCCGACCGATACACCACTACCAAGAGATCTATCTTGTCTACGACGGGCGAGCCAGTGAGGCCCGCGGTGTCGCCACTCTCTTAAGGACTCCGCTACGGGACTGCCAAGCCATACAGTCCCGAGACACTCCCCCCCCAGCCCCCCGTTCGAGTTGTTCGGACCCGAGAGGTCGCTGGCTTCTGGGACTCATCAAAGAGACCGCTGGTCGAAATAACAGCATCTCTGCATCCCCTTTGCGGGGTACAAGAACGTCAGTACCAACGATGGTTCCAAAAATTTCGTGGACATATAAAGTTGAGTTCCGATGCAGCCGTAAATCAGCACCTTCTTCAGCTTTTCGCTGATAAAGACAGATCCTTTTCAAGGTCGTCCTAACATATTTGGCGCCCGTGGGCTACTAATAATAATGTATCCCTCTTCATAAGTAAGTACCCGATAAGGGTGACGTAAGCGGTATGCCATTAAAATTTTACTAAAGTTTCAGAACTGGAAAAAGTGAACATATTACCAATAAACAAATAAAAATATACAATTCATACAACATTCAGCTAACCTATATCAGGGCTCGGAATTGCGCCCTAGGAGGTTCGAGCGGCTGGACGATCGCGGGGGGCAAGACGAGCTACGGGAGAAAGGGGTCGCTGCCTCTGAAAATCGACCCGAAAGTTCACTTAATTCCGAGCCCTGACCTGTATGAACAAAGTACAGGATCCAGTCATGTGGTTGAGCGCTCGTTCTACGGGCACTCTGGTTGGCCTGTGTTTTTCGTTCATAATTCAAAAACGAAGCTTCAACCAACATTCTTGGTAAAGGAAAAAGTTGTTCAGAATCACCCCAGTAACACCCTGTTAAACGCGTGAAATAACATTCAGCTGGTCCCTATATATAAACAAGAAACAAAAGTTACTTCAGTGACAGGCTTTGGAATAATATTTTCTGACGACCGTATTGCGCGATTGAAAGCGGTATTTGCCACCGCGCGCAAACAACTCGATGCCGCTTTCCCCGTCGCCCGCGGTTCCTTGCACAGCAACGAGACTCGCAGCAGCCGCGTTGATAGCTATCGAGTACCAAAGTTGCCGATGTTTTTTCAAACCGATCCGGCGTTATAGTTCGGACAAGTTGAAGCGTCGTTCAGAAACTCGCGCATTACGAGTGAAACAACCGATGGCCGACATCGTTATTGTTGGCTTAGGCGCTGATACAGCATCGGTCATATCGGATCTCATCATGTCGCCCGATCGCATCGCGCCGTATACTAGGATCAAAGAGCGCGTCGTATCTACCTTTTCTACTTCGTCGTTCTTTTCGACATTCAGAACACGGCCGTTATCACGCCGTTCGGTCTCTTCGAATATCACGCGATGACTCTCGGCCTTCGTAACGCTGGTCAAACTTTTCTGCGGTACATCCACCGCGGGCTGGGGGATCTCGATTTCGTTTTCGGGTTTATCGGTGACATTCTCATAGCTTCCTCGTCGGACGAGGAACATGAAAGGTGTTACGTATGAAGAATATTCCATACGTCGCTCTAAACGCGTTTTCGAGCTCGCGTCTGCGATGAGAAAACGCCCTAAAATTCTTTCGGTTACCATAAACAGATAAAGGGGTCCTGAGAACATGTGCGACCAGCTGCATTATGACCAAGACGGGCGTGGTCCGACGAAGACTTCTTAATTTCCTTATATGGAAAGTTCTAATGCGTTCCCACGCATTTCGGAGGTATATAAACCCTTTGGTTTCTACCCTCGTCGGTTCAGAGTTACAAAGTCACGCGTAGAGTCACGTAGTGCCACGCTCGTACAGAGTCAGTTATATCAAGTGAGATTGGGCTTAGCGCACCTTTCGAATCATAGATTAACCCGTTAGAATCCGCTAGTCCGGTTGAAGTTCTTTCGGCATACTCTTAAAAGCGGCACTCAGACTCCGCATCGCCAGTGCATCAAAACCGTGTAAACATTTAGGTAACTTAGGACACCTTGTCAATTCCAAAGGATTTAAACTCACCCGAAACAAGGTCAAAACTGTCAAAAACTTCCGCATACCGCGCACTATCGAAGGGTTTCGTCGTTTTCTCAGCATGATGATTTTTACCGGCAATGCATTCCGAACACAACGCGTTGAATGGTCAGCGGAAGCCGAGGCGGCGTTCAATAAATGTAAGGACGACCCTGCGAATCAGCTCCTATGCGTCTCGTTTCGGACACCTCGGACGTGGCCATGGGCCCAGTTATGGAGCAGCTATGCGGCGAGTCGTGGAGGCCATTCGCCTTTTTCTAGCGTAAATTCTCCCACGCGTAGCGCAATTATAGTACGTATGATCTCGTGCTAACGGCAGTTTACGACGCCGTACGTTACTTCCGCCATTTCCTCGAGGGCCGGCAATATGATGTATATACAGATCATAAGCCGCTGATTTACGCTTTCGCACAGAATTCCGAGCGCGCTTATATAGCACAGTTCACATCGACTATTCTGTACTTGCCCGGTGGCGAGGACGTCGTGACTGATTCTCCTTCACGTACGGAGACATCCGCCTCCCGACGCAGCGTGACTTACATGAGTTATCTCGCGAGCAAGAATCCGACCCCAAAATGAGGGAAATTCTGGCATCGTCTGACCACACCCTCGCCCTGAGGAGATTAACGTGGGGTCTCGATCACTCCCCTGCGCATTGCAGTGTGAACAAAGAGTACAGCCCCGTGCACTCCAGTGCGAAAGTTACTGAACGACTCGTACGGCAGCGATACGTTTGACCCAACATGCATCGAGACATCGCTCGCCTCTACCAAGCGTGCGTCGACTGCCAGCAGTCGAAGATTTCGCGACACGTCAAATAGACTCCCTCGCATTTCATTGCTCCGGATGGGCGTTTCACCCATGTGCACATCGATCTCGTCAGTCCCCTTCCGAAAAGTGAAGGTTTCCTGTACTGCGTGACTATGATCGACGTTTTTCTTACTGAGCAGGCCGTGCCTGTTCGAGAGACCTGCTCTTCGCGGGCCTCCTGGCACTAGTGGGCTGCCAACCAAGAAGAACGGCGACGATCGACATGGTCGAGCGCTGACCGTCTTAAAGGCGGCGATCATGTTTCACGCCGATCGGCAATGGGCTCGTGTTCTCCCTACAGTTCTCCTCGGATTGTGCACCCACGTTCCTACCTCGACACCGTCGTGATGGGGGCATCGAGGGTACCGAGGAAAGCATGCGGCAAATGTTACATCGTCTTAATTAAGAATAATGTGGAATTATTCATTATTCGTGAATAAGAAACACACTAATAAGTTGTGTAATAACCGTGTTCGATACGTTTATTCATTATCCGAAAGGAATGAAGTGTTTTATTACTTACGAAAAAAATACGTTTTTTTATCAGTACGCTTTCAGGTGGCTAAATTATGTATTAAGAAAAACGTTTCGCATAACTAATGTTAGGAAAAGCTAGTTAAACTTACCCATTCGGTCACGAATTAACCTGGCTAACATTGTGCGAATCCTGAACTAGGCAACGCTCAACAGCTGATGCTGTTACGGCCGGCTTTGTATCCTTGCACGGTCGCTGCATCTCCTTGCCACGCGCGAGCCCATGATCGAGACCGGAAAGAACCGAGGGGCAATTACTTGCCGACTCGCGGAGGCGGAATGTGTTCCTCGCACTTGGTTTCCTCACGACTCATGTGAGCGACCTGAGAAACCTCCTCGATCTCCCAGAAACGGCGAAGCACGGGGTCAAACGTCTCCGAGACGGTTCCATGGTTAACACGAATGGAGGTGGATAAGGGACTGGATGTAGCTGTTCGACTTGTAAGGCGTCTAGACACGACCCATCCTAATGCCGTGTTTTGAGCGATTGGCTCGCCAGGAGCACCTTTGTGGACTCCGCCGCGGACGAGCAGACCGTACAAGTCTGCGCCGATTAACACGTCGATTGGTTTGGAACTCGCAAGGAAGGTTAGGCAATACGAAGATTCAGAAAATTATGAAACTTTGCATACTGTTTCTGATTGGATGGTTGGACGCTGGAATCGCTCAGCGCTCAGCACGAAAGTGATGCCGACCGAATGATGGATTGCAACGTGTAGTTTTCCAAAACGTGTGTTTCACGCTCCAGTACAAATACTACGTGTAGACGTGTCACGAACAAAAATGTCGAACAAAGACTTGACAATTGAAGTTCGGAATTTTAGAATAATTGCGGTATCACACTGGTGTTATCTTTCGAGCGGTTGTCTGAATTCTGTTTCCCCGGAACAAGTGCTTCCTCGCCGAGGCTCGCCGCTGGGTTTTTTCCTCCCTTTTTGGGGGGTAATGTATAATTGGTTGGAAATCACGACGGGGCATGACTCGAAGGGCTTATTGGGCAATGCTGACGCCAGGCGATCACGAGAAAAAAAAATTGTTTTCGCTTAATGTCGTCAGCTTCGAATGCCGCCGCCGCCGACGACCGTTTGAATTCCTAACACATACAAGTACAGTATATCATCCGTAATACAACCCTATAATTCGATTGTGCCATAATCGGCCCTTGAAAAAATCGAGTATTTTCTTTTTCGTGAGATATTTCAGGAACGCTGAGGGATATCTGAAAAAAGTTTAATTCAAACTTGCATCGTTTTATTGTGCTTACTAAACTGCGTAAAACATTTCTTGGAAATATACGTGGTTTTCGAGTTACCCCTCACCTCAACCCCACCGCCCTAAGAAAATATAGTTTACTATTCGTCCTGAAATACCTCTGGGTACCCTCTTTTCATATCTCTAAATGACATATGTGTTAACATTTTTTTTTAAATACAAAAAAGCATTATCGAATTTGGAGTCCATTTACGCACTTTTCTTCAATAAACTGGTCTCACAACGCAGTACTTAAATAATTTACATTTATTTTAGGTTCATTTACATGAAAATTATTCATATTAAATTTAATTGTAGCAATTTTAATAGTAATTTTTAATAGTAAAATAACTACTTAAACGTTTCCATTCTCTTTTTGGACATTTATCCATATCGAAAGGTTGTATAAGTAACAAATTGATTGATTCATTGTAATTGATACAATAAAGATATTGCTGGTAGAAATGTTCGAAACAAAGGTACTCGCCACATTACTCACATCGCATAAACGCGGCCGTGCCACAAATACTACTGTTACGCTATCGCGTTAACCAAGCTTAATATCTAGTAATATCGAATCAACGATCGACGATATAACAGTCACTATTGATAGCGATAATAACTTAGGAGCACAATTCGAAGCCGGATGAGCCGGATGAGCATAATCGATAAATGAAGCTGTACATTATTTACAGTACAGATCTTAGAACACTTCGCTTGGAAGATTCTAATGGTTATTTATTACGGAGCATAAAGAATTGGCTAAAGTCTATTGAAACATGTACGACCTTCGGAGGATGTCGGACCCCACGATATTCAGGCCGCCACATGTTCTACCGCTGAACAAGGGGACCTCTCAAGAGCCGCTTGACTCTTCAGCGCGCTATCTCTGACCCTCGGGCGTTTTCCTTAGTTTCCTCGCGTATTCCCTTAATACGCGTGTACCCTGACGCCCTTACCGAGAAGCGTAGCATTGCCACCTCCACGTGCCCAGCCACAACGAGACCCAACCCCATTGGACAAAACCAAATCAAAAGGAGGAGGAGCAAGGAACTCGGGAAGAGGAACCAGAACAGAAAAAGAAAGAAGAAGTCTCGCAGCATAGAACTTCTGTATCTCTTGATACGACCAGTACTTGCTACGCTGATTTACAGAATAAATTTATAATTAAAATGTTTTTAAAATATTGATAAGCAAATATTGATCATTGTCATATAGTTAGGAATTACAAAACAAATTTCGGGCGGTTCAGCAGCTATGTCTATGACCGGCAGGAATCAAATTCTCGGCGCGAGCCGATTCATATTGCTGATGATCAAAAGTGTAGCAGGTGTGGTAACAGTGCGACAGAACTCTCAAATTATATATGGTTATTATATAATAACTTATATATAAAAATAATTATTATATGGCTTAGCAACAATGGCTTCCCACTCTCCATTTACAAGTCTGCCTACTGACGTTAGATGTCACACCGTCAGTTTATAATTCTGTATAATGACTTTAGATGTCACGCCGTCAAATATCAGATAAAGGGTATTATGGCTCCAACGGGCTATGCAGGGTAGTGCATTGAACCTTCCTCTTTCGAATGAACCTTTATTCAGCTCAGAATCTTCTCATATAAGGACAAACCATGTAAAGTCCTGATTACAATCTCACGCACGAGTTCTGCCATATTGCCGTTAGTATAGAGCAAGTCACGTGATGAATATGGTATCGCTTCTACCACCGGATGTTTGGGGCGTGATGTTTGGGGAGCGACTCCGGGTAACGCCAACAACCGTCCACTCTAGGAGCCATCTTGGACGGTTTCCGCACCCCCCGTAGGCTTCACATCTTCGACCAGCAGAGTGGGATCCGTTTCCTGATTGATACAGGAGCGGATATTTCACTCCCGCCGAAGAAATTTGCAGGAAAACAGCCTCAAGCTGCGCCGCTGCGGTTATTTGTAGGCAATCAAGCCATAAACACCTATGGGGAAAAGCTGCTCGCGCTGTGTCTCGGATTGGGAAGGACCCTGCGCTGGAAGTTCTGCATTGCCGACGTTTCCATGGCGGTGATAGGCGCAGATTTCCTCTATTTTTTCGATCTGGGTGTAGGCCTGCAACGTGGAAGACTTCGCGATCAGCAGTCCGGCACGGAGGCGCAGGGACGCCTGACTTCTAAGGTTCACGCGTCCGTAGTCACGATTTCACATATATATATAATCGTGGACGAACCATATATATATATGGTTCCTGTGACACCTGATGGTGGAATAGGCACCGGCTCGTTCACGCACTTCCTATCGTAAACGGCTCCCGGTGATGAAATAAGCATTGGTTTGTCCGTAACTAAGAAACTCTAAAATAACAGATCCTCGGCTCCGCAGCCGTGCCCCCATGGTCGAAATACGTAAACCCAGTATGTTCGTTTTTCGTGGGTTCGCTTAAACCTGGTCACCAATCGTTGCCTCGTGACGGGCTGTGCTTTCGGGACGGGCTCCGACGCACAGTGGGTCGAAACTGAAACATACTAACAATTCCTCAAAATTTCACGCATTTCATCATTTATTGATTCTAATTCAAGGTTATATTACTACACGATACTCAACTAAACTTGAAATAAACAAACTTATTAAAAAATATATAAATAAACTAACATAAATAAATTAAAAATAAATTAACATAAGAATGCAGTGTTACACTATCGCGTGAACCGAGCTTCAATTCCCTAGTAATTCCAAATGAGATACCGCCAATATAAATTGTAACCGTCCACTGCGATAAGTAGTTTAAGAGCGAAATTCGAAACCGGAAAGGGAATGTACACAACCCTCGGAATGTCGAGTTCTACGATACCCGGAGCCGGTCGACACATGGTTTACTCGAAACAAAGGAGCCTTTGGTAACTCCCACCTACTCTTCGACGCGCTCTCCTGGACTTTCGCGCGTTTTCTTCTGGTTCTCCCGCACTGTTCCCTTAGCTCGCGCGCACCCTGACTCGTCAACCGAAAATGGAAGCGTGCGACCTTCAAGGCCCTGTCACAGCAAGACCCAACCCCATTGGACAAGACGAAGTCAAAACAAGGAGCAAGGAATTCAGGAAGAGGAAGCAGAGCCGAAAAGGGAAGAAGAAAATGTCTCGCTGAGCAGAACTTCTTTATCACTCATTGCAACCAGTACTGTCTACATTGATCTACCGAATAAATAGTTGTTCTTTTTAACTTCATAACTTGTGTATTTGATTTCTGCGCGCTTCACCACAAGCAGAGCGGTTCAGCGCTCCACGGGCAACCGAACCAACATAAACTCCCCATATCCCACCAATAGATACGCAACAGCAGAAACAAACAATTTTTTTTAGGTGTGCCTAGTATTTTTCTGTTTCGACCCACTGTGCGACACCGGGACGAACTCCGACGCGCAGTGGTCCAAACGGACCTTTTAGCTGGACAAAACCTTACTCTTACGATCAACCTATGGAAGCAAATGAACTATTTATTTTAAAGATACGTTTCCTTGGTAAAAATCAACTACATATACAGAAATATGATTTGCTTGAATGGGCGGCAGAAATGCGAATTAATTCAGTATTATAAAACATAGTAGTAACCTTATAATAGTAATAAAAAATACTTCTGAAGGCATTCGCGAATTGTTAGTTGTTAAGAGTGATCTGAGGGTAGAAATGAATGGGTTTGATGAAATTAAAAGCTTGTTTAACAAGTCTTGGTTAGTTGCCCGTTGTGAAATGTTTCGTATGTGGTGTTCCCGATATGATCGCAATTCTGACAAATTACATATTTGCATTTAATTTTCTCGAAACATTTTTTATATAATTATATAGCACACTAATTTTTCTGCCTAAACAAAAACTCGAGTCGTTTGGTCCAATTTTTACGAACTTATCATATTTTAAAGATTGTTGCATCACTTTTACTCTACACCTATTAAACATTTTCTCCGCTTCAAAGTTGCAAAAAGTTGCAGATGGGACCAACTTTCTCAGATTCTATACTCTTTTATGAATTAACTCCAACAAGCTCCAAGTTAATATATAATAATAGTTTTCTTTTAGAGGCCATCAAAGTGCAAACATTGCACAATATTTCAGTGTATTATTGTCTATAAGGAAATAAGTCAATTATTCGAGTTTTAAGATATTTACACTTACGATTCATGCTTGAATCCATCACAAACTCAATATAAAACACGAAAAATGTCACAAAGAATATGCTAGGAGCTGCTAAGAACTGTTGTTTATATAAACAGCATCCAATCATATAAGGTCTAGCTCTAATTCTTTTTCTCTACTATGCATATCTCTCTTCTTTTAGCACTTTCAGTTTTTAGGTTTTATCCAGGTAAAAGGCCTGTTTGGACCACTGTGCGACGCACAGTGTTCGAAATGGCATATTTAGGTGGACAAAATTCGGAGAATTCATTCTCGAATTTCGAAAAAAAATTGTTTCAATGTAATCTAGAATAATCGTACATTAAAACTCTAGAATATTAAAACATTAAACCCGCTGGTTCAATGTTTAAAGAGTACATTTCTTTGGTCAACAGAAATACTCTGCAATGTTATTAAGATGCATTTAAATTCTAAAGTTTTGATGGATTTAGCATCTCAAAGCATTCAGTCTACCGTAAATAACATTCAGTTACTAAAACCTTTTTTGTATTGTTGTAAATCTAAGTCCTAGTGAAGCAATTAATTCTTAGTAAAAACTGAAATTATGTTATGATTCATCAGTCATGGAAAATATGCTCCACGCGGCTCCACGCGCTAAGATTAAGTGTACGAAAAGTATAAACTATAAGCTTTCTTTTAAAAAACAGTTCTACAACGTTCCCCACGTTGCCACGAGCGTGCACGTATATACAAAATTCAATGTACGAGTAGCTACAGTTTCTTGCAAATATCTCTAAAATTAAGGCCGAGCGGCGCTTATATGCATAAGAAAAAGCTGTTTAGAATACTCAGTTCTACAACATATTCAGAAATCATTGAACTCGGTGAAGTAGTACCACTTCCGTAGTTTTACCACCGAGTGATTTTACGAGTACAGTATTGTCCCGATTAGTGTACCCTCGCTCGGTACCGAATGTGAATACTAATCGTGTGCAGACACGATTCTCGAGCGAGTTCGGGCCCCCTTTGATGTTGTGGCAGCCGAGATACGGGGCAGCGTTCCAGGAAAAAAGCAAGTTTAAATACCCGTGTACGTGAGACAACACTACCGCCATCAAAATCTAATATTAAAACTTGTTCATTTTTGGTCCGTTTTAAATTAAATTTTACCATAGTGTTCGTTACGATATCCTGATTAAAATGATACCAAACACGCTACGGTTTGGACAATTTTTACTTATCACGGTATTAATAATTTTATTCTCCTTTATTATTATTTTCAATAACATGTTTCGTGGCATAACATTGTTAAGATAGGTCAGGATCGGTGCAATGACCAACTGCCAAGGGCCCACTTCCGTCGAAGCAGATTACTTCGCGAACGAAAGGGTAAGTTTATTTAACTATCTTTTTGTAACATCAATTATCCAAACATTTTTTAACGAATGAAAGTATGGTTACAAAAGTAACAGTTATTAAACGACTTGTTAATTTAATTGTTATTCATGAATAACGAATAATTAAACTTTATTCTTAATTTAAGACGATGTAATATTTGCCGCAGGTTGCCCCTCGATGCATCCGATCACGACCGCGCCCAGTGGTACCTGAGCGCGCGCTATACGGGCGCTCTCATTGGACAGTGTTTTTCGTTAATAACTGAAAAACGAAGTTTCATACAATATTTTGGTCAAGGAAAAAGTTGTTTAGAATTACCTCAGCTACCCCACATTTATGGATACGGCGAGACTTACGGGCCACCCTGTATATCAGTATACCTAACCCAACCCACCCTACCAGACTCTCAGTTCCTGCATACCGGTCTCTCACTTTCCCGCTTATTTTTCGAATGTTTGCACATCAATGTGTACTTATTGTCAAAAGGCAATGCTTAAAAATATAAAAGTAAGTGCAGTAACGCCGGGAAGTTTTATTTATTAAGTGTGTTTATTAAGTATGGTTATAATCTTTGTGTATAGCACATTTATTTAATAAAAGCTATTGTGCATTCAATATATTTCAATTTAGTATTAATTATTGGAAAAATAGATTATGAGGAAGTTTCATAATGTATAATACACAGTTTAGTTTAATAAAGGAATACTTTATTATATTGCAAAAGGAAGATACGTCCTTATACAAAGGAGAAACTCTATCGAATGAGTTTAGAAGAGAATTGTATAATCAGTGGCATTCTATTCCACAATGCATTCGCAGAACTGATAAGAGATAATTTTTGTTTAACTGGGCTTTATTCAATAGATAAAACCAATATTAATAACATTTTAATAGTGTCATAACTAATTTTTTACAAGTTTATATTTATTATATACATACACAATTATTGAAAAATTCAGTTTAAAGAAAAAGAAAAATAAGTTTCATAGTATATTTATTAGTTAATAATTCCACAGTGTTGTTATGTTCCCAATTGTAAGTGAATAATATTAATGATCTTCATGGTCTTTCTGCTGATGTAAATGGATTTCCAAAATTTTCGATATCGAAAATTTATCCACGTGCGTTGCAGATGATTATATTAAGATTTATATATCTGGTTATGGGTCCCATTCCTTTACATTACACAACCCTTCCCTTCAGTAATGAATTATCCAACCTCTTTCCGTGTTCACTTAACCTCTTTGACTTCGTATCAATAATTTTGTCTATTTCGGGTTTCTATTAACTTACATATCACTGCCATCATTTTCAAATGTTGCCTTTTAGTCTAAAGATACTTACATTTTCTTAAAACCACTGTAAGACATTTCCAATATTACGTATCACCAAACCATTCCGAGAATCCACAAAATGTATACCACATTTATAACTATTAGTATACTTTAATATCACTTCTACTTACCATAGTTATAATGTTTATATATTACTCAGGCATAATTAATATAGAATTGTATACTTCAACATAATTTTCTACGAGAAAATGCATTAATTGTAATCCTAAGTACAAGACTCCTATTACTGAAAATAGGGCTCCCAATCAGTAAACACGCGATGTTACAACGTCGTTCAGCGCGGCTAGTACTAGAGTAGTACCAGTACTGGTTTTCTGTATGTCAAAACATTGAACATTGCATAAAACACTTATTTCGCAAAGAATAGACGAAAATGCAGCGTATAAATTACTTTGCCACGCAAAAAACGATGAAAAAATTGGGAGTAATAGTATCAATAATATGTATCTACAAAAAAAATATAAATGTGTCCCCGATTCCTTCAATACAAAATCGGCATTTTCCAGCATTTTTTATTCTTTGAAGCTCAAGTTTCCAATTTAAAAATCTGCAAAACTTCTACAGTATGTGGCTCCACAATGGATAGGCCTCAAATTTTTTCAAAATTTTGTATGTGCTAAAATGGGAGATATATTGCGAGAATACTGTATTTGTTTTTTCGCTGTAACTACCCTCCCAGTCGAGCTACAGGCTTGGTACGAATTGGTTTTTCTTGATAAGCTATCGAATGACACCTCACAAGTTGAATTTGGTTTAGGGGCACATTTGACTCCATTATGCGGCTATAGCTTTTTAAATAAAGGGTGGCTCAAAACCCAGGGAACATTGGGAAATGGGGGGTAGCTGGGGTGATTGTGAACAACTTTCTCATTGACAGCTATGTTATTTGCAGCCTCGTTTCTAAATTATTAACGAAAAACACTGACTAATCAGAGCGCTCGAGCACGCGTCTCTCAATCGTGCTCGGTCGCTGTCTCACTGCGTTGGTTCACGACCACGACCAAGCATGATTGAGAACCGCGTGCTCAAGCGCTCTGACTGGTCACTGTTTTTCGTTAATAACTCTGAAACGAAGCTGCAAACAACATTGCTGTCAATGAGAAAGTTGTTCACAACTACTCCAGCTACCCCCCATCTCCCGATGTACCCTGAGTTTTGAGCCACCCTCTGTATACATATAATGAGCGAAAACTTTGAACGTTCGATTAAGATTATAACAAAAACACATAAAATAAATTAAATTGCTTCAAGAGATGTCTATACTTAGGATTTATTTTTATACAATACGTGCTTTCTATAAAATATGAAACTTTCATTTAGTTTTGAAACATATGTACAAAATACATATTCTTCACATAAGTTTACGACATATGATTTAGATAACGCGTCACTCGAACGTATTTCACAAATAAAGGTATGCAGTTAAATGAAACAACATACAAAAAACTAGCATAACAATTTCATGATTCATAAACGAATGGATACATCGTCAAAAATTGCTTTTTCTTCATTATGAATAAAATTTCAAATAAAATTCGATTGCGATGCCTAAAAAAAAAAACAAAGAAAATTTTCGTGTGATGCATACATTTAATGTAATCTCATCAAACTCAAAAACAAAAAAAAACGCAATTAATTCGGCCTGCGAGAATATGATATTTCTTAATAATAATAATTAGTAAGCACGGATATAGCAACATCAACACCATTCATAATGTTAAAACCATACTAAATTTCACTTTTTTATTAACATAGAACTTGTTTCGATTGTATAATATTATAGATATTATATCGAATGCCTGACTTTTTCTAGCTGTACTTCGGTTTAGAACTTTTACTTTATTAGACTTCACATCTTATACGATACAAGTCTAATCCAGATATATACAGGGTGTCTCTTAGTTAGGGTACCAGCCGGAAATCAGGGGTTGCTGGGGTGACTCTGAATAGCTTTTTCCTTGACTAAAATGTTCGTTGAAGCTTCGGTTTTTAATTATTATCGAAAAACACTGGCCAATCAGAGCGCCGGCAGGGCGCGTGACTCTCAACCGCACTCGGTCCCTGTGCCAATACGTTGGTATTGGCCAAGACCACGATCGAGGTTGAGAGCCATCCGCTCAAACGCGCGCTCTGCGGGCGCTCTGATTGGCCACTAATTTTCGATAATAATTCAAAAACGGAGCTTCAACCAATATTTTGGTAAAGGAAAAAGTTGTTCAGAGTCACCCCAGCAACCCCCCATTTCCGGCTCGTACCCTAATTAAAAGACACCCTGTATACAACACGCATATTATCGGAAAATTGACCAACCATGTCTTTCTTTTTGTTATAAAAAACCACTACGAATTATGTTAACGTTTATGTAGAAAAGATATGAATACACGATCTTTTACGATAAATTATCACGTATAACCCCAGGACTTCTATTGTCTAAAAAAAAAAACACAAATGAAATTTATCACAATGTTGAAATTCTAACAAAAACATCTATAATTAAGATCTAGAAATTTCACTGTTATTACGGCAACAATATCGTTACAAGAGTCAGTTTCTTATTCTTTTATATATCCAACTCTTTCCCTTTTATGAAAGTATCAAAAATATCCTTTCTGGCGTATATTTCCCAACAAACAACCAAATGAAATCTTCGGTTTTATAATCGAATGACAAAAAATATAATTAACTTATGTTACAAAAAGTTTGCCTGATCGTTACTCAGGTCTTTCGACTTAAGATTCATTTTATATCCCCTTTTTCCGAAAAAGAAAAAATTACGTAATAACCGTTCAACAGATTATTCTAAGTCAACTAGAAAATATAAAACTAAGTAAAATTTATAAATATGGTACAATTTGATAGTAAGCTATAGAGTAGTAATAGATTAATTACAGATACATATAGATAATAGCATTGTGTCGTTGAATCTTATGGCGATATTTTAAGTCCCCTGCTTGCAGGTAGCATAATCAAGGATTTAGTTAAATTGTCTGCTTTCGTATTTCAAATTGAGTATGTGTCATTCAGTCGAACAATCGCATACACCAACCACCACAGTGGACTAGCAGCCATCTTGACTAGCTTTTTTCCAATTTTTTCCATTTTCCATCTCACTTTAACCCCACTATAATGCGAGTCTTCAAAGTTAACAAATTACACTGTACTCTTCCAAGTGCAATAGGTATAAATCAATCTCCAGGATGTTCTGGACAGCTACGATTCACTTGAAACCATCTATCGATACAGCTGGAAAAGATATTGCAAATATTTTATTGTAGCTGCAATTGCATGAAACAATGCGCAATGCAAAATGTTAATTTTGCACTGTGTGTTTAGTGAAACTTACTTTTTGTGATATATACAGAGGCAAGGTAAGCGGGCTATGACATCACCAGGTTGTAACTCTTCAAGACAAATAACGCATTCACCCTTTTCATCAGATAATACGTCTTCTACAGTGAGAATAGAAAATGATTCATTACTTGTTGTCACATACAAAATGCAACAAATATTTTTCCTCTTTTATGTTAAGCAGTTGGAAAACAAACGAACTTGAGGATCCATTAATTAATAAGTTAATTTTATTTCTCAATAAAGTTCTGGAATCTATTATTGCTGTATCGTTTTGTCCTTTACATGTTCAAGATTACTTTCACATATGTGCTATCTGCTTTCTTACTAGATAAATGCACAAGATTACAAGACATTTATATTATTAACAATTTAACATCTTGTACTGTATAAACACAAAAGAACTGTAAGCAGAAAAAAGGAACAAGCCATAAATATTATGGCTTTTGTTGCTAGTGATGTAGAATCTGGAAGACTCCTGGAAAATTATTATTTGGTGTAACACTTAAACGTGTAAACTATCGACAATGTACATGGATTCCAGTTCCCTTCTAAAAGTACTAACAGTGAACTCGCTATATAAGTTATACCTTACTTGTGTATTATGTCACTGAGACGTCATTAATACGTCTGAGATTAGAATAATTTTAGTATTGTAAATTATAAATACTATTTTTTTAATGTACTGAGTTTTATGTTATTTGTATGGCAAAGAGTTAATTTGCATACTATAGTTCAATCATAAGTGTTCAAGCAGTAATTCTTTGTTAATAACATGGTGGAGTCTGTAATCTCCCAAATTCTATGTCGCGAAGTATGGGTTAACTATTAAAACAAAATTGTGCAATACACTAATATAAATAATAATATTATTTAAAAAATTATTAATATCCAGAAATGTGTTTTTTATACATTATGTACCATCTTATTTGAAAAATACAGTAATACATACCAATTATGGTTATGTGAAGGACAAAATATTAATCAAGTAACTTAAAAAACTTACCATTGTAACTGAGACGTGGTTTGGTCAGACACATAACCAGATGACACTCTATATCATCTGGCAGAATAAATTTGGAGCATACAGGGCATTTTAGACCTTAAATATAAAATACAAAACTTAATCGTTTGTAACAAAGGAAAAGTATAGCAATAAGTATAAGTCTATGGAGTGCTATACCATAAAAAATTCTTCTCACTTGATTTACTGGCACAACCTCGGCCTCAGACTCATTCAAACATGAACTTATTATAATTCCCATAATAAAATTCATATAATTTTAATGCACCCATCACAGATAATGTTTCAGCTCTTTAAAATTTCGTCACAATAAAGGTAATATTTTTGTTGATTTTTTTTATTTAGTACCAATTGAAAATTTACGTAACTACGTTAAATCTCAATCGATTTACATGTGGTTACCGGGCCAACTACCCTCGACAACAAGCGCCAAGCAAACACCCCCTATTTCATCCGTAATTATTTCGTCCGATTTTATGATCGTCACATAACCTCACTTCTAACTGATTCAATGTCAAACGAAAATCAATCAATTAGAAAATAATAGGAACTACCTGTCCGTATTTCTCTGATTAATCATAATAATCGGACAATGAACGATTTCTATCTCCTAAAATCGATATTTTTTAATAAATTACTAACTACATTCTCTAAACTAAAAGAGTAAAGATTTGAAAACTTTTCCGTGTTGTTTACGAATATTAATATACGTGCACATATAGTCTTAGATGCACGCACACCAAATTATGTAATCGCACATAATATTTGTATCTTTATACTATTTAATGCGATATAAATTCGCTAATATACAAATTTACTTAAATTTCATGAATATTGGACATTCATTTATGATGAATATATTATTATGTTTTGTTTTTTTTTCGTCACTGTTTAAAGTCGCATCGACTGCAGAGGTCATTAGCGACTACGGTGATATTATGGAACGGTGATCTTTTGAAGGTTGAAACATGTGTTTTTAAAACCTACACCTATGTTGGACCTATATTTTTAGGTGGAATCCGAGCCACCACAACCACGGTGTAAAGCACGTGTAACATGCACAGTGGTGCCCGGCCGAAATCGGCAGAGCGGCGGGACTCGAACCGAAGACCGTTTCGATTACGAGTGCAGCCGCTAACCGACCGTGCCACCATGGCTCTATTATAATGTTTGTATTACGTTAAAATGTATAATATAATACATGTATATGTACGTAACAAAACGCATGTCATATACATATATACGGCATAATGAGCAGCGTATGTAGACAGGGCGTCCAAAAAGGTACAATTCGTGGTACAGATTCGCAGACAGAGACACATATTCGACAAATAATTCTCATTGTCGCCAAACACTTGGTTTATGAAAATATGATAGGAACAGAAGACCAGTTTTGGGAATGCATTTAAAAAGTGTTTTCCACTATTTCTAATACAGTACGAATATACGAAAGAGAACGACACTCAATTTGACAAACGGAAGCTTGCATTCTTGCAAAAGAACAAAGTTTCAAATAATTATTGTAACTGTCGTAACAATTAATCAAAAGCTTTGAACTCTTATAACTTTTCAATAAAGTATTTCTGGTATAAGAATTTTCTACCTACTTGATCTCATTAAAGCATAGTGTACATTTGGCTCCGACTGTTTTGAACACCCTGTATATGGAACGTAAATCATGCAATGCATCTACTAGATCAGCAATTCTTAGACTGTAATCCGCAGACCCTGCCGTATTCAAGAATTAAAAACCATTGCATTCAAAGGGCAACTCCTACTCACCACTATGTTTAACCCAAAAATTACAATGACGATTGAGAAGAAACAATAACTTTTCTATGAACAGATATCTTTCTCTCATATAATATAAATGTTTAGCCTGTGCACAATCCATAGTTAATGTATTCTTGAACATGTTGACTATAGGATTTATAGATCTATTGTTCTGAACCTTTTTGTTCTTTGTGGCCTGTGTTGGCTCACAGTCAACATATTAATATTAGTATTTTAAATACAGTTTATGTTCATTTATCAGAAAAAGACATTCTATTGCAAAGAGTTAATAGTAAGGGGTCTGCAACTGTTTTTTCCTAAGTAAAATTTGATGTCTCATTTAATTTCAATATAAAATATAGTCTAGTAAAAATACCACGCAATCCCAATTAATCTTTTGTTACATTCGACTACTAGCATTTTTCATTCGCAAAATATGCCCCATATGAAAAAGATCTTCTGTTGATTCATAAAATTTAAGAACCATTGTACTTGCAAAAGTCTCAACAATTGAAATTGGTAAGAACTTGTTACATTGAACTCTGCGATAAATATATTTAACATAAACTTACCGTTAAGGGACCACATATGAGAGGGCAAACTATGGGCTGCATAAACCCGTCCACTCTCTTCATCAGCATCATCGGAATCTAGTTGTGGTAAACCAAGTGCTTGGCCAACACCAACCGCAGAGGCAAGACTGTTCTGCTCGCCCGATGAAAGGTCTGGGACGGAACTTAAAGAACGAGCGCGTTGTCTACTATCTCCAGATACTCTAGAAGTTTGCGACTGATTTCCCTGTTGATGTTGCAACATACTAACTCCTCCAGGAAGTGAGCGTAACATTGAAAAACCTTGAATCGTGGTTTCATTTGCTCCTGCAGAGGATTGTCCATTGCCTCCAGCAGATTGTGCCACGGTGCTTGCCTTAGCTCCCATCCCAATTGCTCGTAATTAACAACGTTTCTACCAATATTCATGAAAAGTTGTTTTATCCGAAAAAAAATTCGATTCCGCAATCACAACAAAAATCAACATTCCAAATATTACTCTTTGGCAGTGATACACGCACTGACACAATTCTCGCAAATAGTCCTAGCTTTTTTTTGTTTTTCTCGGCGTTGTACAAGCAGTTAAAATCGTAATTTTAACGTTGATAATAATACAACACCCTAGGATTCAACGTAGGCCGAAATTTTGTTGAAATGTTTTGTAACGGGCAAGTCATATCGTCCGAAAGCATACCAGCGGCGTGTCACACAAAACACCCTCCGACATCTTGCTAGAAACTTCCTAGAAGTCGGCGATCAGCTGCTACGAATATTCCATTGTTGCGTAGCTATTGGTGGGATATGGGGACTTTGTGTAAATTCGGTTGCCCGTGGAGCGCTGACCCTCTCTGTTTGCGGAGAAGCGCGGAATATTCAAAACAAACACATTATTTTATAAAGATTTACTATTTGTACAAGTCATTTGCGGAAGTCGCTCTGTTCAAGGCTAACGTTGATCTCCGGTGAGAGTTTATAATAATCTATATCGAGGCTTAAGTTGAACTGTTTTCCGTGGCTCCTTTTTTCCATTACAGCTCTGGTTCTCTTCCTGAGTTCCTTGATCCTCCTTCGAAATCGTCCTCGTCCGATGGGGCTGGGTCTCGTTGGGGTTCTTTTCGTGCTTGGGCGCGTGGAGATGGCAACGTTTCGTTAAGCGGAAATGCGAAAAAACCCAGGAAAGCGCGCCAAGGTCCGTTGAAGGGTCCGTTCTGTTCAGCGATCGAACATGTGGCGACCAGCGCAGGTATCGTTGGGTCCGACTACCTCCGGAGTTCGTACATTATTCTATAGATTTAATTATTTATGTCCTGTAATAAAACAGCCCTTAGAATCTTCCAAGCGAAGTGTTCTAAGATCTGTACTGTAAATAATGTACAGCTTTATTTATCGCGTATGCTCATCCGGCTTCGAACTCCGTTCCCAAGTTATTTCGCTATCGATAGTTATAATTATATCGTTGAACGTTGACTTAACAGAACTGTTACGCTATCGCGTGAACCGAGCTTCAATTCCCTAGTAATTCCAAATGAGATACCGCCAATATAAATTGTAACCGTCCACTGCGATAAGTAGTTTAAGAGCGAAATTCGAAACCGGAAAGGGAATGTACACAACCCTCGGAATGTCGAGTTCTACGATACCCGGAGCCGGTCGACACATGGTTTACTCGAAACAAAGGAGCCTTTGGTAACTCCCACCTACTCTTCGACGCGCTCTCCTGGACTTTCGCGCGTTTTCTTCTGGTTCTCCCGCACTGTTCCCTTAGCTCGCGCGCACCCTGACTCGTCAACCGAAAATGGAAGCGTGCGACCTTCAAGGCCCTGTCACAGCAAGACCCAACCCCATTGGACAAGACGAAGTCAAAACAAGGAGCAAGGAATTCAGGAAGAGGAAGCAGAGCCGAAAAGGGAAGAAGAAAATGTCTCGCTGAGCAGAACTTCTTTATCAGTCATTGCAACCAGTACTGTCTACATTGATCTACCGAATAAATAGTTGTTCTTTTTAACTTCATAACTTGTGTGTTTGATTTCTGCGCGCTTCACCACAAGCAGAGCGGTTCAGCGCTCCACGGGCAACCGAACCAACATAAACTCCCCATATCCCACCAATAGATACGCAACAGCACAGTCTACTCTAGTACTAACCGTGCTGAACAACGTGTCAACACCGCGTATTTACCGATCGGGAGTCCTATTTTCAGTAATGGGAGTCTTCTACTTGGGATTACAATTAACGCTTTTTTTCATAGAAAATTATGTTAAAGTACACAATTCTTTATTAGTTATACCTGAGTAATATATAAATATTATAACTGTGGTAAGTAGAAGTGATATTAAAGTATACTAATAGTTATAAATGTGGAATACATTTTGTTGGCTTTCGGAATGGTTTGGTGATGTGATACATAATATTGAAAATATTTTACAGTGGTTTTAAGAAAATATAACTATGAAGCAAAATAGAATCATCTTTAAACTAAAACGCAACATTTGAAAATGAATGGAGTGATATATAAGTTAATTGAAAACTGAAATAGACAGAATTATTGTTACGAAGACAAAGAGGTCAAGTGAACACGGAAAGAGGTTGGATAAATAATTACTGAAGGGAAGGGTTATACAGGTAATTATAAAATCTTCACCACTAATGCATGTATCAGAAAATGCTAAATGATGTGCCTTTGATTGAATATTAATATATGTTAATTTACATAAAATGTGCTTATGATTTTCAGATTTTAGAGAATCTGATTCCAAATTGGTACCATTTATTATGGCTTCCATTAGTGCACACATATGAGTAAATAAGGTTATTACTTCTACTGTAGGAATGGACAGACTCTTTGTAAGTGATCAAAATATATATTATTTATAGTTGTACCTTTATCCTCCACAATCAATTATTTACATATATCAATTACCATTTAATTTTTTAGCAACGGAATGGGAGCCATAACTGAATATGTAAATATTAATATAATCATCTACAACACACGCGGATAAATATTTAGTATCAAAAATTTTTGAAAATCTATTTACATCTGTAGAAAGATAATGAAGATCATTAACATTATTCTGTAACAATTGAGAACATAGCAACACTGTGGCATTATTAACTAATAAGTATAGTATGAAACTTGTGAATTTTTCAAAAATTGTGTATGTAGATAATAATAATAAACTTGAAAAAAATTACTTATGATACTATTAAAATGTTATTAATGTTGGTTTTATCTATTAAATAAAGCCCAGTTAAACAAAAATGATCTCTTATATGTTCTGGGAATGTATTGTAGAATAGAATGCCACTGATTATACAAGTGTATTATTAGGAGGTATATTAAGAGGTACCATAGGGTGCCACTGCTCGACTTTCTGTTCTAAACTCAATCGATAGAGCGCGTCGAAGAGCTGG
This sequence comes from Nomada fucata, assembly GCA_948146005.1. Taxonomy (NCBI): domain Eukaryota; kingdom Metazoa; phylum Arthropoda; class Insecta; order Hymenoptera; family Apidae; genus Nomada; species Nomada fucata. The sequence continues at coordinate 12,628,269 of OX411282.1, forward strand.
TGGGGTTCTCAAGGGTTCCTTTGTTTCGGGGTAGGCCATGTGGTGACCAGCCCCGGATATCGTGGGGTCGACTTTTCAAGGGTTGTAAGTGACTTTTTAGGCTTAGCTGTATTTTTACGGTCTGTAGTAAATAAGCTTTAGAAACTTCCAAGTGAAGTGCTCTAGGATCTGCACTTAAAATAATGTACAGCTTTATTTATCGCGTGCCCCTATCCGGTTTCGAATTTCGCTCCTAAGTTATTATCACTATCGATAGTTATAATTATATCGTCGACCGTTGATTCGATGTCACTAGATATTAAGGCCTACTAACGCGATAGTGTAACAATATCGTCGACCGTTGATTCGATGTCACTAGATATTAAGGCCTACTAACGCGATAGCGTAACAGTAGAAACTATCGATAATATCGATAGCGTCATCAATATTTCTCCACCTCTATTTCCCACCTTGCAGATGATAGGTCTATGACCGTGTTGGTGATTCAAGAAGCGCAAGGTTTTGTGCAAAATTGTGAAACGGTTTTACATATCCCGTGTTATAATATTACATTTATCGAAGTAAAATAGCGGTAGAAATGTCGGCGTGGAGGCAAGCGGGATTAAAGTAAAGCATTCCTTTCAGAAATATGTATCGTTATATGCTCGATCATTTATGCGATTGGAAAAGGAACGTTATATAATATTTGTTCGTGTTCCAGTTACATCAATTATTCGCAGATAGCTGCCAGACTTGTTAGACAAGCTCTGAAAGCAGATCTTAGAACAGAAGCGGTGAAGCGCGACGAAGTAAATGTAAAATTCACTCAATGGAAGGATGGCAAACCTATTAGTAAGTGCAATCAATTTTTATATCATGCAATTGATTGGAGTATAATTCCGATATATATAAGGTGGTCCCATAAGTCATGGTAGAAATAGGAGCAGGGAGATTCTGGGCTGAATAGGAAACAAAATATGTAATAGATGATTGGCGTTACAAGTTTCATTGCAGACCGCTACTGTGATTTTTTTGCGCACAACATATTTTGTACGAGAAATTCTTCTTATGTATTAGCCATTGTAAGATCTTATTCTCTCATTGATAAGGATCTGGCACCATGTATATATGAAAAACTATAGTGTTAACTCCCATATCCAACCGGTTACATGGAACAACGATCATAGACATAGGACAGGCCTCGGGTTTTAAGTGATCCTTCAGGTGAATTTTTAGAGTTAACGCCTCCTTTCCATCGCCCCGTGTCTTGGCCGTGTGATCGCCAATCGGCTCGAAGCTGTACAGGCTTGTAGCATTAGGGCGACACTTGTATGAATAGGATTTCACATCGTCCCATCTCCCATGGACCCATGGTTCATATGCTACGCGCCTGAGGAGTTCCGAACCGCTAGGCGATCGCAGTGGCCATGATGTTCAGCGAGGGAAAGGAGCCGTTCCCTCTGAAAATGGGAATAAAGGATCACGTAAATCCAAGGCCTGACATAGAATATTGCACTAGATGGAGTTCCACTACAACCTCCCAATGTAAAGATCATTGATAGTGATCTCAAGTAAAATCTATAACGCTAAGCATTAATTGCATTTATAAATTGCACGCCAAAAGATTTTGGAATGCATTTTTCTGGAAAATGAAACCTCCAATACAATTTTATTATTTTCATAGATCCCATTTGTGCCATTACTTATGGACCTCCAGCATTTATCGTTTGTAATATATAAGAAATAAGAAACAATGCTTTACATAATTTGATAAATAGTTCATAGTTGGGTGTTTTGCTTGTAAGTTTCAACATTATGTATGAACCTAAACGATGTAAGTATTTTTATAAACATTAATTTTTGGTACAAATATTGAACTAAATTTTGACTTAGAACGGCTTTGTATATGGGTTAGGTTTAGTTTTAGATTTGTGCAGGCAACCATTCCTAGCTTTAAACTTATTATTATAATTTAGTATCATCATAGGAAACATCTCAGCCTTTTCACTTAATAAGACATTGATTTATAGTGGTAACCTTCGATCTGTATTGTATATTGCTCCTCCCTAAAGTCCAGACCCACAAAAAAAATAATGTGTCTAAACATATAGCAAATAATTCAGGTTATAAAAGCTATTTAGTTTGAGTTGTAAAACATTTTTATATGCAAGCAGAGGGGAATGAACAGAATTTTAATCTTATACAGGTTTGCGGCTTACAGAGATTTGACTGTAGTTAGAAAGATAGTTAAATTTAATAGCAAGTAAGTACTTAAAATTTGTTTATTGCGATACAAGTTTTACAAGCATTTTACAGCTTATAGAGTTAATTAAAGTTTAGGATTGGCAGTTATTATATAATAAATTAATTGATCTTATCTTAAATTTTTGGAAGGTAATTTTAATATGTAAGGTGTGTCAGATTTTAACAGTTAAATTTTGCCTGTTTCTTCTGTGGATCTAAATAAGAATGTACATTGAGACACGTGCAAAACTTTATTTCATTTATGATCGTTGATTCTGGGAATATGGTTAAAGGCTTTGGTAGAAATCTGTAATTCTAGTGGTTTTGGGTTAGATAGCATCTGAAGGTATATTGTAAAGTAAAAAACATAATACATTGCTTAATAGTTTATTTCGATGAATAATCATGTTTCCATATTAAGCGTAACAAAGAAGATCCATACTATTTTTTTTTCTCATCCCTTACAGGTCTTATGTTGAATAGCATAAATGTATGGATAATTAGTACATAAACATCGTAAATGGGAACTAATCCATAATAGATAAATATATGTTAAGAATAAGTTTTAGAAGTCAAACAGTTATTCTATAGTCTGTTATACCTATTTACAGTATCGTTATCATTGCAAGAGCTAGATATATGTATAACTACTTTTAAGACTTTATTTCATGGTAATAATATTTATTAGCTGCAACGCAGTCACATAAGGAGACCAACCTGACCACCCCTTTGTGTTAAAGCATTCTACAAAATAAAATATCCTAAAAAATCATTTAAACTGTTATCTAATATCAATTCCCATCGACGAAGTATTTCACATTTTCTATGTATGTTACTATGTTACAATACATATGTTACAAAAAACAACATTTTTATTACAGCTGAAAAGCAATAATGATACACATTTGTGAATTTACAGTCATATGTAAGTGGAGTTTGAAATTTAGAGTGTGTATTTTTATAAAAATGCATGATTTTTTGTTTCATTGATACATGTTTAATGCTGCAAGTAAACGAAATACCAAGTGTAGTGTCATCCCTTCAGATATTTACCAATTTAAAATATAATCCAAATGGTATTAATCATCTACGAAGTGTATGAAATTTTTATTCACCTAACGTATCTATTAGACATTGAATACATTATATTAATATTGCAGTGGGCCATTACTAAAAACTTTAACACAATAACTTCTTTATAAAAAGGTCTTTACAAATTTTGTTATCTTACGTTGGACTAAAATTTTTACTGTGGGATATCTAACACTTTGATGCCACTCAAAAAATAAATTAATTTCTTTCGATAATGATGAACTATTTGTTACAGAATCGGCATAAGTCGTAACATCTCAGATCAATGAAGAAATCATTCTACTCTTCAAAGATACATATGCACATGCTTGCATATTATATATCAAACAAGGAGGTTCAGTAGAATAGTAATTTATGTACTGTATAAATCAGCATCATTGTATGAAGTAAAGATATCACTTATTATGTATCTTCTTTTAATTTACTCCGCTTTCCTTCGTTTCGCAGACATCATCTTACTATAGGACAATGAGCCTTACAGTGTACTGAAAAATGAATACAATTATGAAATATTGCTCCGATGAAAGTAATTTTATAAACTTACCTATAAATTCTGAAACAAGGTCATTGTCGCTGTCGCCACGCATTGTTCCTGTAATTTCTTCGTCTTCTACCATAGGTAAAAATAACTGAATAAATTCAGGCGTATATGGTGGTGATATTGCTTCTAATACCTATCACAAATATATTTTGAATTTATTAAATATCTTCGTATGTATACAGGGAGGTCCCATTTATAATGTAGTCTGTTCAGAAATATAAGACAAGTATAAAATTAAGGCGGCTTAGATTGATGATGCCGTTTGCAGGGTTGTATACGCCTTGCAGTTCTAGGATATAAGTGAATAGATGAAAAGAATACGAATTAAATCAAGAAATATGGCCTAAATTATGTCATGTTTGGTCTCAATTTCCAAGGGACAATATTAGGAGATATCCCCAAAGGCTATAGCCTGATAAGGGGATAAAATACGTCCCTAAACCAAATTCGACTTGTGTAAGGGTGTAATTCAATAGTTTATCAAGAAAAACCAATTTGTACGAAGGTTCAACTCTGTAACTGAACTGGGAGGGTTGTTAAAGCGAAAAAACAACGATAGAATTTTAGCTCACTATCTCCTATTTTGTAGAAACAAAAATTATGAAAAAATCTGAGATACTTCAGGCACATATTATAAAAGTTTTTTATATTTTTAAACTGAAAACCCAGGATGCAAAAAATAAACAACGTCAAAAAATTCCGAAAAATGCCAATTTTGTGTCGAAGGAACAGTTTGACCACATTTATACTTTTTTTGCAGATACATATTATTGAAACCACTACAGTTAAAAAAATTAAAAACCGACTTGTTCGTCGTCTTTTGCGTGCCAGAGTAATTTATACGCCGAACTTTTATCTATTGCTCTCGTCAGTGGTTCTGCAGTTAAGTGTCCAACTAATTGTTTTCCTGCTTTCTAACTATATAACAATGAATAATATTTGCTTGCAAATGTTTTAAAAATATTGGATTGGAGGAGATGTTAAGTAGTCTAGAATATAAACTACGAAAAAATCGGTTCTTAACTTTTTTAACTGCGACGTACCCAATTCAAAAATCTGAAAAATTGAGAATACATAATAGTATCACTAATATGTACCTACAAAGAAGTATAAATATCCTACAAGAGATGCCTCCAATGTAAAATCGACATTTTTTACCATTTTTTAACGTTTGTTATTTTTTGCAGTTCGGGTTTCCAGTTTAGATATCTGAAGAACTTCTATAATATGTGCCCCATAATGGGAATGTCTCAGATTTTTCTCTATATTCTATATTTTGGTTTTTTCGCTGGAACTACCCTCTTAGTCGAGTTACAGGGTTGAAACTTGATACAAATTGGTTTTGCTTGATAAGCTAGCGAATGACACCGCACAAGTTGAATTTGGTTTAGGAGCACTGTTTACCCCCTTATCCGGCTATAAACATATAGCCTTTACATTGTTCGGCTCACCGAGGCGGTCGAACTTTGTAGTTCGGATTCGTTCCATGTTCTAAGCTCGAAGCCTGCATCTTTTCCCTTCGACCAGTTCTTATATTGCTAAACGAACTATGCGTCAAGAACGAGACATACCCTGTATATGTACATAATTATTAACCAAATCTTACAAACCTCTGTCACAAAGTATCTAATTAAGGATACATCTGTATCACCGCGTTGCCAACATTGTTTAATGTAACATACCACAGGTACTACGCAACCTCTACTTAATAAATTAACCATCCTGTCAATTAACATTTTTTTCATTTCCAACTGAAATTTTTCAAATATATATAGTTAACATTTATTTGTCTAAAATTTAAATGGGCAACACGTACAAGGGTAATCGGATCAATGATGAACATTGGTATGATGTACCATCTGTATAGAATTAAATGAAAAAAGTGGAATGGGACCTGCCGAATGAAAAAAACCAACTTTTTAAGAAATTGCATCTGTTCAACTTTGTTTCTGGCCGCAGTGTTTATGCGGCAGTATTTGCTTCGAGTCCACTGACAAAAGTTTTAATGAAACTATTCTGCCATATACATATAGCACCATACAGCAAACTTTTTGCAGTGTTGCATTGTTATATTGTTTATACCTAAGTGAAGATAGTATCAACCTTTCGTGCCAAATTTGCAGAAACGATTTTCAGTATGTACAGTAAATCCCGTTATGTGAATCTCCTATTATATGATCGGCATTCCTGTACAGTACTGTAAGTGCGCCGATTGATACCACCAATAGGCAGGGCCGTCTGCGCTAAATAAATTTGCGTTCCACAAGTTTGATTTCGTTAAAAGAAAGAAGGAAGATTGGAAAATATTTCCTTTTCTCTTGTGTATAATTTCTATTAATTTTATTTCATTTTGTCTTGATTATTAAATCAAACCGAGTGCTAAACCATTGTTGTTCTATTATATGAACACTTTTGTCTCTCAATTAATTCATATAACGGAGGTCCTACGGTATATGAAATGTAGCGTCCAAATGACTTTTCAAATATGAAACTAAATTTGTTTATATCATTTAGCATTTGCTATTAAAATTTAAAAAAATATTTTTCCGTATCTGGGTCAATCCAGGCGAAATCGATCACTTTTGAACGTCACCACTTTTGTTCTAAATGAAATATATTGTAGTCCATGTGAAATTGGGGCGGGGGGTGACATCATTTTCGCGATTGATAATCTGAGTAGAAAATACAGGCCTCTAAAGTTTGTAATTTTTGCCATTTTTGCAAAAACGGGCTTTACTTAGGAATTTTTATGTCGAGAATAATTGTCCCGTTTGTCCCATTGAGCTACTTTTTTGTTTAAGGAGTATGGACATACTTTTTTCACAAAGGTCACAAAAAACTCAAAAAAGAATTTATTTATATTTTTCGACATTATAAAGTTAATTATTGAGATTGAAAACATTATTCTACAATAGCCCAACCCTTCGTGAATAAAACAAAAAGAAGTAGCTCTATTGGACAAACAGTTTCTGAGATACAAATTCCTAAGTAAAGCCCGTTTTCTCAAAAATGGCAAAAATTACAGACTTTAAAGGCCTGTATTTTCTAAACAATTGTCGACCGCGAAAATGAAAACCTGTAACTTTGAGTGGAAACTATAATCCGTGCCAATTATGTGATATATTAATTTTTCCAAACTACATTAAGACAAATAATAACTATTTCTTTTTAATAAAATCTTCTATTAGTTAGTCACTAACACAAAAATTAATGTATAAAATACATAATTATTATTATCGTTTAAGGTCACTTGAATATTTGAATATTTTCGACATTCACTACTTAAAAAATATCCAAAATATCTTTTTATTTTACAATTACACACTTGGGAATTACTTCAGTCACTAAACATGCTTACCTGCACGAGTATTTCCAATTCATCTTGTTTACTTTCAAACAATTGTACAAGAAGTTGTAGTACTTTCGGATGCAACAAACAGTGGCAAACTACAACTTCATCGAGCAACGCAAGGTGCACAGGGCAATGTTCTGTACATAATTTAAAGTATGATGGTTCCGTCACAGTACATTCCACCCATCTGATTATACCTACGCTTACTACAGGAAATCTAAAAAGAGGAAAAAGAAGTAATGCAATTTTTTCATAAGATAATAGTAATGTAACAATATAATTACAGTTGACGATGGTAACTTGAAGCTCATGGGAATAGCTAAAATTTTCCAATTACGCAGGTTGCATTTTATCGAAGTTTTCAAGTACGAGAGGTTTAACTAACGCAAATTCGACCCACAGGGGTTTGTACATGAGTACTTAGTACATTTTTCTAGCCAACCATTGCTGGTTCTATTGTTATTATGATCTAGCGATTTAGCAAAAGCGTCAGCTTCCTCATCTAACACATTGAACTTCCTATGCTAACATTTTTATTTCGGCACTGTTTAAATCATTTTAATAAATACTCCTCAACAGCGGGAATTTCAGCACTTCTTTCTCTGTTATAATCTAATTTAGACATGACACTTCAAGTTCTAGAGGCAACTGTGACAAAACTTTGGTTTTTAGTGGTAAACTTCAACTTGCAGAGGTCAATTTTCTTTGAAATCGAGTTACAGAGGTAAAATGATGCGTGTAAACGCGTGGCAACTAATTCGAATTATAGGAAATTTGTATTTGGAGTGCAGATGTTCTAACAATTGGGCGAAAAGGAAAGAGCAAAATTCGAATCTTACAGTGATTTTCAAGTTGTAGAGATCGAGTTACCAAAAAACGATTTGTATTAAAATCATTGAAATTGAATAGAAATTGTACCTTATACATTGATATAAGGTATGCAATTCAGCTATTAGTTCGGTGGATCCCTTGTTGATATTACAAATATTGTGAACTTTTTCAATTGCTTGAATAGTAGTTTTCAATTCATCTTTATTGAGTTTCCGCAGGTTTCCTTTCTTTGCTGGAATATCACATACACTAGCTGCATAAGCTAATAAATGTATATATTTTGATTTATGTTCAGGATTAATTTTTACACCTGGCTTGAAAAGTGCATCGACCAACAATTCTGCAATCAATATATTCATATAATGCTGAACATACTATAGGAAGCCTGAGAATTAATTGCTGCGTCGCTATAAAAAACATGTGTATAGTATTACCTAAAAACTGTGGATTCCGCAGTAACTCTATAGGAGGTGGTTCTATGGTAGAATAATTTCGAAATAATACACTAATATCAGCAGGATTCAGAGTATTTCGCGATAACATAGATGCCAGAGCCTGGCATGCACTGGGACTGCTTGATGCTCCGTTAAGTGCCATTGTTATCGGGGTGACATCGTGGTGACTGCAAACATAAAAATTTGTTAGCCTCAACGTATTTTTCAAGAAAGGAATAGGGCTGGATGACGAAGTGCTATTCATTCGGTGAAGAATTTATGATAGGGACTTAGTCTACGTGTGGTCAGAGAGAGTGCCTTACTTTTGTTGGGCACATTTCATGATTTCTTGGGAAAGTCTTTTCATCATAAACCCTCCACGAGATTCTTGAGCAAGGATTTGCAATAGTACCTGACTGTAGACATACGTATGTTGTCCATGACACACCATTTTCTAGCAACAAAACAAGAATATGTGCTTAAGCTTTATCAATTAATCAATCATAATTTTCCATCACTACATATTGTATTTTAGTAATCAAAATATAACGTTGGAATCAAATTCGGACGAAAAAAAGTTGATTTATCTAGATTCAAACTCTAGCCAACTGGACTAGTAAACCAATGACAGATCCGCGGCGCTAATATCTTAATTTACATTAAATTTTCTAGAGAGAGAATTTATGGCGGTAGTGACGAAAGACAGATTTTATTGTTAAGTATTTCATAAACTATTGGCAATTTACACCTACGATTTGTCACACTGTGTACTTTCATGAGTCTTTAACTATTTATCGAGTGTTCATCAAGTTCCGAGCATAACACTTTATGTGATTCTACTGTAAGAATCAATTAGATTATTTCATTTCAACTCATTGCGGTTTGAAACACGTTGTATACTTTAATTAAGTGGTTACTAAAGTGAGTATAAGATAGTGTCATATGCTGATCACACTCATATTTGAGGAGACGGAAACATCGGTCTACAAGTTTAAATGCCATATGAAGTAAAGTAATAATACAATTAGTTCCATAAAATCTTACAATAGTGATAAACAGACATCTTGATCGCCAATATGGTAACATAGACGAATCAATGAAGAGGTTTTCAATCATTTCTTTTCGATAAACACATACACCTGTGGTCCAGTTTTCAAACGACAGTGTCTTTTATGTTTGATGCACTTTTACATAATTCCTTTGGTGTTGTAAGATAAAATAATTATGTGCATTGACAATGAATATACTGGACCTACAAGTATTCATTTAAAGCAAGTCTCTAACAATATGTTTACTGTTTTCACACAGAAAGAAATATATAATATTTGCAAAATAATTTATAAGTGAATTGATTGTAAAATTAGTGGTATCTTACACCGCTCAACACATGCCAAAAAACTGAACGTTTCAATATGGTGTCAGAACCAAGCCAAAAAACAGTTAAAGCATTGTTGAAACAAACAAAATTAATGTTTTTGAATGGTCTGCACAGTCCCCTGACCTTAACCCCATAGAAAATCTGTAGGATGAAATGGAACAAATTATGAGAGGCCTAGAATGTTAAATCCTATGATTTATTTATAGAAAGTTAGAATTCTTCATCACAATGAATGAAAAACATAATTAGTAGCATGGCAAGAAGATGTAAAGCTGTCACTCACATTAAGGGATATGCTACGCAATATTAATGTTATCTATTTAAACCACCCAGAAACTTTTGTTATGCTGTATTTTGGACAACTTAAATATAAGATAGTAAACATATTTGTTAGACACTTGCTTTAAATGTGTTCTTGTAGATCATTAAATGTTCTGTCGATATAAACAACTATTTTCCTTTTACTACACCAAAAGAAATACGTAAAAGTGAATCAAACACAAAAAAAGCTATGCATCTGCCTACTACTTATTCATAGCTACTTTAATTTTTTGCATTGATCATTCAATTTTTTCCCTTATCACTTTTTTCAAATAAACACTGAAACAGAGATATAACTTTTTCTAGTTGCAAGGTCCACCTAGTGTACATATAGTATAATATGTATATTTTGAAGTGCACATCAGTAATTCACATTTTAGATATCAACGATACTAACCGCACATTCTTGTATACTTGATTGCCAATCTTCAGTATTTTGTAAAAACCCAGCTATTGCAGTTTTTAAAACTCTAGAAAACACTTCGATTTGTTGCGCAGCAGTTGAAATGCTTGTAATTTCTCCTTGAAAACCTGCATCGGATATAAGCTGAAAAATATGTTCAGAAATAATCGAATCTAGGCTGGTAATGTATTGTGCTATCACAACATATATAATAAAATATTAAAAATAATTGTATAACTAACTCGCACATTGAGTACTTCAATACTGTCCTAATAACACAAATTGTAATAATTATAGAATGTGGTCTAGAGAGGAAGCGGAAGATTTCTACTGCATAATTCTTGAGGTCTATTTCTACTTATCATACATGTTCGAAATCTATTCTTCACCAGGTACAGTAGATTCTGCTTATTTGGGCCATCGGTTAATCGGGGCAGCCGTTTTTGAGGGATAACGTTTAAAGAACAGAAACTAATCGAATAAATAGCCTTAGTTTTCTTCGCTTATTTGGGACAGACCTCTGTAGTTCTTGGATTTTGCATTTTTGTTTTGCTTCCGCTCCGTGTCACTTTATCTTTCTAGAAAAGTTTCATTTAACGTTAGTTGTGTCTCTATGTGAATACCATGGATTCACCGAAATCTGAACATTTGATTGAAAAAACTCTGCGGAAATGCCGAACTGCAACAGACAGTTAAAGTTGGAAGTTTTGAAGATAGCATTTTCCATGGAAAAAATTGCTTGTCTTCTTTAAGACGTCTCTACGATTCTTTTTATATTTTCCTCCCAATTTTGTTTTTAATGAAAAGTATATCTTTAAGTTGCAAATTACCGCTGTAAATTAAGAATTACTATTCGTAATATATTAAAAATTTTACAGTGAATGCCGTAAAGAGAATTCTCCATATATTTAATATTTGATACGGTATATCTCAAGTTCCAAAAAGTCCCACCAAACAAACTGAAATATTTTCAACATACTTTCTCCTATTTAATTCTGCAAGAATTAGTTCCTACTTCACAATTATTAATGTTTAAAGTCGTCCGCGTTGCTGTGCGTATGCATGCATAGTTGGATTCATTGTAGGGACTCAGCAACACTTTTTTAGAAAAAAGCTATTAAATAAGCATAATGTATATGTTAGAAATAATATAATTATTTCTATAAGATTGTCAGGTTTACTAAACGAATGCTTATGCGATGGAGGTTCTGGGGTAAGTGCCATGGGGTTCGTCACAGTCCTCTTGCCAAAAGGCATTGCCTTCCCCACTCCGTGGCCAGATCCTCCAAGAGCAGAATCCCTATTCTTTAGCAATGTGACGTCAGGTCACTTGCCGTACTCAAAGTCTCTATCTCTTGTCTATAATAAACCATCCCTCGGCACTTGATAGCTAGAAGACCCAAGGTGGTCGCCAGCCATCGCCTGCCGACAGGATGTTTGTTTCCATTCATTTACTTCCAAGACGTGCAATGGCAATGTCAATCCTCGGACATTTCTAAAACATTCTTCGACCACGTGCAGGACTGCGTCCCCATCATAAATAATCCACAGGGTGCCTAGTACTTCGCCACCCGATCCTATTCCATTGTTTAAAAATACGCTGTCGCTAACATATATTACATTGTATACCATTCAAACTGTAAAGTGACAATTTGTTACATACAAAAGAAAATAGAAAGAACAAAAATTATACACCATTCAAAATGAAAACGTGTTAATATCATGGCTCCAAATTTCACTTTGATATCTTTAATGATTTAGAAGTTATGCGTTATTGTCATGATTAATTTTCGTAATTCTTTAGCAACTATGGCTCCAGCAACATAATTCAAATTTCATTTTCCGAGCAATTCTTTATTGTAAGCTGTTAAGTTGAAGTGCAAACACATAAAATAGTAGCGCCAAGTGTAGAAAACGTATTACTGTTTTAATTTTTGAAAACTATTTTTTTTGTAAGTTTTTCAAGTATATAAGACAACATGCGTATCCACAGACATTTAATGATGTTGATGGTTACCGATAAGGAGTGAAAACGAAGTCTTGTTTGAAGGATATCTGTACATAATAGATATTTGGTTCTAATTTATTATATAAATATATGATTGTGTGCGCATGCTGATTTAAACTGTAGATTGTTTGGTGTCCATCATTTAACTACACATATGTATTTCCTATTGTTTACCACCGTATCTATATGATACTCAGCATAATTGGGGCAGTCGCTTAATCGGGCCAAAGGACATCACAACCAATGTGTCCCAATTAACCGGAATCCACTGTATATTTTTATTATGGTATTATTATAGAGTGTATTCCGGTTATTTGGAACTCATCGGTTCTGGTGTCGTTTGGCCCGATTAAGCGGCTGTTCCGAAAAAGCGAATTCCAACAGGCAGGCAAAACCAATAGTTTTTGTTTCCGTTTGTCACTATCTGTCCTGAATAAACGGCGGTGCCGCTTAACCGGTGTCCCTATTAATAAGAATCCACTGTATTATTATTATCGGAATATCAATGTGACTTTGAAACCTCGACAAAAGATGACCACGGCGGAAATAGTTTGTTGATTAGAATATTCGCCACTGTCGGTTAAACAATTTTATTTTCAGACATCATTTTATATTGGCAAAAATAATGAACCTATTGTGATGTACGTTCTTCTACATCTGCTACAAATACTAATGACATTGTTGTTTAAATGCATCCTTACCTTTATAGTAAAATTTAACATCAAACAATCGGGATATTCTTCTGCGAGTCTGTAAATTAGTGATCTCCAGGTAGGGTGTTGAATCATTTCTGTTAACCAAGCCGGTGTCTAATATACAAAATGTTGATCATTATATTATTAACTGGGTTTTGTGATTTTTAATACAACGTTCAATCAAATATTTAAAAACATACTTCACCCTCTTCCGTAAATATTTTGTCCGCCTTTTTGGGATCAAATGTTTTCAATATCATATCTTTTAAATTGTTTTCCACCATTGCTTGAACATCTGATACCTTAACTCCAGCAAGAATAAGCCATTCCGCTAGAAGATTTGCCATTTGAGCACAAGCTGTGTAATTTTTAGATAACAATTCTATAACTTGTTCAGGATTTCCACCAGCTTGAAAGTATCTGTACAATATATTAAATGGTTATGAATGCTTTTTATAATTGAACTTTTAGCGAACTAAAGAAATTATTTGAATTGAAATATGTGGAAACAAAGAACTAAAATGAGATAGCAATACTTTTGTTGATAAATATAATCTACATTTTAAGGTAGCAAAACATTTTCATAAGATTAACATTGTCAGCTGAAAATATTTCATACAGTTGGAAACTTAAGTATCCAAACTGTATGACTAATTAACCCTTATGTTAGTAACCAAAATTTCAACGTCTGTCTCGTAACTGGGTACCCGGTTACCCCATACTGTTTCCATTGGCACATTAGCCAAATTGGTTGATTCCACCTATTCAATTTTTTACAATTTTAATATTGAAGTGTTTTATTGACACTTAACTTCTTATATTTATAATAAATTGACTTCTTTTTGTTTTGTGGACTTAACCGATGTAGCCAATGAGTGGTTGAAATATGAAATTATATTCTTTCGAGACTGTTAGCTTTCATTTCTATAACTCAACAGCTGCAGCTTTAAACATTTTATGCAAATCTATTATATGTATATTCTTATACTGAAATGAAGTATCAGTTTTTTAAAAATATTTTAAGTACATACTCTTCTATGAAGTCTCCCAGTTTCTCAAATGTCCAGTTTTCGACTTTTGATTCTTTGAATTGTTCCTAGTTCGATAACTAGAGAATGGATGTTGTCTTGTTCTTGTCTTGTTTATATAAACAAATATAAGCTAGTATCAGAGACAGTCTCCAATATGCATCAGTTTGTATTCAGTTTTCCATTCGAGACACGATTCTTTGCAGTTAGGTGAAACAGACAGTACTTTTGTGAAATATAATTTGTAAGTTTCAGAAATTCATATTGTAAAAATGGAAGCATTATCAATAATAATATATTGTCTAGAAAATTAAATAATCGTCGTGTGCTTCTTCGTCAATTAGGGGAAGTTCTTTCTTTTTGAACAACTCGAACCCAATTGGCAAATGCTCAAACTATGAGACATCTTTTCACAAAATTGGCAATACAAAGCATGACAAATAGTCAAGTAGAAATGAATCAAATTCCTTCTACTTCAAAAAAAAAAGTCGTGGGATTCTGTTATATACGTCAGGCTGATCCCGAAAAGAATCGACAAAAAACAGAGAAGGCTTGCCACAAGTGCAACTGTCCTATTTGTGATAAACATGTAAATACTATAGCAGTATGCAGAAATTGTCCACAGAATTGTTTATTATTGTAATTTAATAAATAAATAAGTCATTTAGTTAAAAATTGGTTGATGTTTATGTGCATAGAACACCTAACAATCTCGTCTCTTATATGGGTACCCAGGTACCCCGGTTGCCAGATAGGCGTATAAATATGTTCTAAGCTTTATAATTTCAAAAATTGCGATCCAATTTTATTTAAAATTGGTATATCGACGTAGAAACATCCAAACAACAGTGATCCAGAGGGGTATTGCGATATTGTTACCAGAACATCAAAAATTCTTGTAGGAAACACGAAATGGGTACCCAGTTGCTAACATAAGGGTTAAACGACACCCAACGATAATCCTTGGAAAAGTTTACTTTAGTTTTATTTTTGTCAATGTGTTTCAGAATACAATACTATGTGTTTCGTTACGAGTTATTGCAAGTAAATTAATATTAAGAAACACTCTTAACAACAAAAGTATTTATTCTATAAAATGTCATTTTGTTTATATAATCTTAATCATTTCTTTTATTGTCCAATGCGAATAAGGATGTGCAACATTTTTTGAAGCACAATTATGTACCTTTTAAGTTGTGTAAAGATTCCAGGCTCCATAATGTAATCTGGTGTTTTAAACTTATCCAAACATTCGTTTAATATTTCTTGAGGATTGTCAAAGCTATCGTCTCCTCCACAATCTTCAGTTCTGGCCATTTCATCTGTCCAAGCTCCACGATCTTCATCGTATTCGGTTTCCATTGTTGCTAAAAATATAGAATTTGTTTCTGTAGTAAAGTATTTAAATGATATATCGAAAACTGTTTACTACGTGATAAATGATTTTAATTTGTATGATTTACAAATTTTCAAGATTACTATATTTTCATGTATATTTATAATATTAAGTAATGCATTGTGTATTGTGGTATGTATCCAATTGTATTAAACGCACCTATATATCTTATGACGATATAATCAGTACAATTTTCACAGGGAGTAACTCTATACAACTTTTAACCTACAAAAATAACCTTATAACCTATAACCTTAACCCAAAGATTACCCTATTAAAGCTGAACTAGTTATATAAATTGAAACATAACGTTACCGTTATTACTTATAAATTATACGTTTGTTAATCAAAGTAATTATGAAATTAAGCAATATTCAATTAAACACTACTTATAAAAATAGTTTGTTAACGTAACGAAACATATTTATCACTTCTATCATATCGTCGGCGTGATACAATTATACATGCATACATCAAACTAGATAAAATTCTCGAAAATTTAAATAATCTCAGTGTATTAATTTATTTTTAATAGAAGTAACAATTTTAAAACACATATTAACCATTCCAAATAACATGGCAAGGGGATAAATTGATATTTTACTTAATTCGTTAAAACTATATCTTTGTGCTGAAGTACTACTTACCCTTAACTTTTTAATACAAATTCAAGACTTTTTAAACAATTGTATTTTATAAACAATAAAATTCTCATACATAACATACAATACTAGAGGAGGGAGTAAGCGATGTAGTCCCTAATACCAGGCGGCGTACTAAGCAGCTCATTGCCAATGTTACGCTATCGCGTTAGCAGGTTTTAATATCTAGTGATATCGAATCAACAGTCGACGATATAATTATAACTATCGATAGCGATAATAGTGTTACGCTATCGCGTTAGTCAGGCTTAATGTCTAGTGACATCGAACCCTGAATCGACAGTAAAATCGCACTTATCGATAACGACAGGAATTCGGGAGCTAATTTCAAAATCAGATGAACCCAATCTATACATCTGTTAATTAATGTACGCATATCTTTAGAAAACGCTGTAAGACTCTTCGACCTTTTCGCGTATTTTACTAGGTTTTTTTCCATAACTCCTCATTTACCGTTACCATGCGACTTTCACGCGTTCGTCGGGTTTTCCCAATTCTCCCCTTTGCGCGCACACCCCTACGTCCGTACCGGAAAGCGAAATCGTTGCCACCTCCACGCGCCCAAGGACGAACCAAGGCCCACCAAAACTCAACCCCATTGGCCGCTACCAAAAGGAGAGGGGGAAATTTCGGTAATGGAAAGAAGAGGAAGCCACATTCGGAAAACTTCGTTATTTCTTGAACCTTCAGTATCTCTTACGCTGAATAATAGAATAAATAGTCGTTCTTTCTAAACTTCATAAATTGTATTTGATTTTTCCGCGCTTCTCCACGAGCAGAGCGGTTCAGCGCTCCACTGGCAACCGAACCTACCTAAATTCTCCACATCCCACCAATAGATACGCAACAATAGCTTAGGAGCGAAGTTCGAAACCGGATGAGCGTACGCGATAAATAAAGCTGAACTTTATTTACAGTACAGATCTTAGAACACTTCACTTGGAAGATTCTAAAGGTTATTTATTACGGACCATAATGAATTGGCTAAAGTTTATTGAAACATGTACGACCTCCGGAGGTTGTCGGAACCCACGATATCTTATTCTGGCCGCCAGATGTTCTACCGCTGAACAAGAGGACCTCTCAAGAGCCACTGGACTTCAGCGCGCCATCTCTGACCTTCGCGCGTTTTCCTTAATTAGTTCCTTAGTTAGTTTCCTTAGTTTTCCCGCGTCTTTCCTTAATACGCGTGTACCCTGACGCCCTTACCGAGAAGCGTAACATTGCCACCTCCACGCACCCAAGGACCAGTAGAAACCCAAGGAGAACCAACCTCATTGGACAAGACGTAATCAAAAGGAGGAGCAAGGAACTCGGGAAGAGGCACCAGAGCCGAAAAGGAAAGAAGAAGAAGCCTCGCAGAGGAGAACTTCTTTATCTCTCGTTGCAACCAGTACTTTCTACGCTGATTTACAGAATAAATAGTTGTTCCTTTTAACTTTACAACTTGTGTTTGACTTCTCCGCGCTTCGCAACAAGTAGAGCGGTTCAGCGCTGTACGGGCAACGAAACTTACACAAACTCCCCATATCCCACCAATGGATACGCAACACTAGTATAGGAACCACTTTCGAAATATAATGCTCATAGAGCTCATGTTTTAACAAACTCTACTGTTCTAACAAGCCAGTTTAAAACAAACTACAATTTTATTTCCGTTACTATTTATTCTATTTATTTCCTAATTCCCGGGCAATTCTGGGGTAAAGACTGAGCGGTCAATCACAGTTCATTTACCAAAAGGCATAACCTTCCCCACTCCGTGGCCAGATCCTCCAGGAGCAGAGCCCCTATCCCTTGGTAATACGGCGACAGCCCGATTGCCATGTTTGGTCTTTCACTTCACATTCAAATAAACAATTCTTCGACACCAGATGGTTGGAAGACGCAAAGCGGTCGCCAGCCATCGTCGGCCAACAGGATGTTCAGTCTCATTCATTCATTCTTAAAACTTCTAGTAAACAGTCAATCCTGGGACATTCGATAGATGAATAGCGTCGGGCCACCAGCCATCGTTTGTCGTCCAGATAGCCCGTTTCTAAGACACTCTCCAACCATACGCCCCTATCATAAATTCTTCCCCGAATGAATAGCACTTCGCCACTCGGTCCTTCTCTTTTTGTTAAAAATACGCTGTCGCTAACATATATTTTGTACATATATATGTATTATTCCTGAATATTTATTAATGGTTTTGAAACATAATAAATTGGACATTCGTAAACTTTGGTTTTGAATTATATGTAATAAATGCCTTACTATAAACATAAAGTTACAATGTGGTCCGAAATATATCACGTATGGCCTCATTTTAATCAGAAGAATTTCAACAATATGTTTAAAAAAGTTTGAAGTCGAAAAAACTAAAAATGAGAAAGTTTAGCTGTCGTTTTTATTATAGCATCGGTTTGCATATCTGTAATCACTCCGACACGGTGGTATTTAAATTTCGGCCATCGTTCTATGTATCCTTGTTTTTTCCTTTACGACCTAGCGACACCGATAAATGCGAGCCGCGAACTTCAAGAAATTGGGGTCCGTTCTACTGATACTGCCTCAAACCATTTACACATTTGTAGTTCGTTTAGTGGGGTGAGAAATCCCAACAACACTTTTTTCATTTAGCTCTGGACGCACTATACGGGTTTGACTAGTAAATTGTGAACAGTTCGAAAACTGTTTGCTGCCAATGTTTCTAACAATTGATTAGGTCTGATTTTGGTAAATGTATACAAGAGGGATTTTTGAATATGTTGTAGAAATCAGTGTTCTGAACAATTTTTTAACAATATCCCTTATCTATTTTTTCTTCTCACTTATGATTCCTTACTGCAACGTAACATATTGTAGCATAAGCACATTTCAAGTATTTGATTAAAATGTACAATGAATTTTCAACGCTGGCACTACCAGCAGACTTTCCGTTTAAATTCTTTCACGATCAACGCAACAGCTGAGAATTTCTTTCCGCCTTCAGAACAGAATATCGAAATAACAAGCAGCTTCTTCTCACCCGTCGGTATTACCATTTCGGTGCAGAAAAAAGCCTTAATGTGTAGTTATTCTACTTATAATATGACCTACACGCCCCGCTTGATTAGATGCCGGCCTCTAGTTAGTGCAACAAAGAGATTTACATTTAAATATCTGACGAAAAAGCAGCTAACAGCAAAAAGTGCTTCGATAACTTTAATGTACACAGTTTCTAGAATATAATGGTGAAGAGTTTTTTTCGTCCAATCCCGGCGAATTTGTGTAATTAAATAATGTTTATATGACATTTATTATGAAGTAAAAAAAAGTCCCATTTTCAATTTAGACATTTTTTTTAAATTTTGGAATTATATTCTGCAGAAAAGTTTTCAGTAAAATCGTCAAATAGACGTACTAAACAACAAATGGAAAAAAAATATATTTTGCAGAGGTTTCTTTTCAAATTTATTATTAGCTGCCCTCGATTATCAAGTGTGACAAAATTAAAAAAAAATGTTGTACATAATTGTAAAGTAAACTTAAATTTTCAAATTCGAATGTATGTTTTTTCCGCCCAATGTCCAACGATACACTAGGGTCGCCCCACTGTGTGGTTGCGAGGACAGGATATCTGGGGTCTGACAAGCTCGGGGGGGTCGTACGTGATTCAATAGACTTCAGCTAATTCTTTATGCTCAGTAATAAATAATCTTTAGGCCCCACCAAGTGAAGTGTTCCAACATCAAATACTCCAACGTTCCTTTTGTTTGACAACCTACGACTGGTACTTGAATAATATACAGGTTTATGTATCGCGTACGCTCGTCCGGTTTCGAATTTCGCTCCTAAATTATTATTGCTATCGATAGTTACAAGTTACAATTATATTGTTGACCGTTGATTCGATGTTACTAGTTATTAAGCCCTGTTAACGCGATAGCACAGCCGACTCTAGTATTAGCCGTGCTGAAGGTAGAAATGGCAACACAGCGGGAGTCCGGGTGTGATATATATATCAATATACCTAGCCCAACCCACTCTACCGGCCTCCCAGTCTCCCCCTATCGGACTCCATGTTTCCCGCTTAGTTTTCAAATGTTTTCAAATCCATGTGAGCTTATCATTAGTAAGCTATTTAAGAAAATTTAAAAGTAAGTGCAATAATGCGGATAAGTTTTATTTATTAACTATACAGGTCTTTATCTTTGTGTGTAGCACATATATTCAATAACATCTACTGTTCGTTCAATATATTTTAATTTAGAATTAATAACATTTTAATAGAATCATATATAAATTTTTACAAAGCTATATTTATTATATACGTATAGAATTTTTGGACAATTTTCTCTCAAGTTTCAGACTATATTTATCAGTTAATAATGCCACGGCGTTGTTGTGTTCCCAATTGTAAGGGAAATTATGCTAGTATTCTAAAAGAAAAAAATTATATTTCTATATTTTTATTCCCCAAAGATGATAACAGTAATGATATTCGTGATCTTGCTGCTGATGTAAATGGTTTTTCAGAAATTTTGGATACTGCATATTTATCCACGTGTGTTGTTGATGCTTCTATTAAGGTTTATATATCTGGTTATGGGTCCCATTCTGTTGCTAAAAAATTAAATTGTAATATATGTAAATTATTAATTGTGGAGGATAAAGGTACAACTGTAAATAATGTATATTTTGATCACTTACAAAGAGGTGGACTTTCCATCCCTACAGAAGAAGTAATAACCATATTTACTCATATGTGTGCAATAATGGAAGCCATAATAAATTGTGCTAATTTGGAATCAAATTTTCTGAAATCTGGAAATCATAAGCACATTTTATGTAAATTAACATATATTAGTATTCAATCAAATATACATCACTTGGCATTTTCAAATACATGCATTTGTGGTAAAGATTATCACAGTATTTTGTTTAAATTATTATCAATTTTTTCTAATATTTTATTGAATGATTACGCCAAAACTATAAATAATAATCAATTAGAAATGCATGCACATACAGTTTCTAAAAATCATAAAATAAGAACTTTCAATAGAAACTATATTTTCAATTGCTTGTTTTTCAATTTAACTCTTTTTATAACATTAATTTTGATATATTTAACTTATTCTTTCCAGTATGTTTTAATGCATTAATAGAGTTTTTTATTTGTCTTCGTCCATATTTATTTATTTTCATATGTATATATGCTTTTTATTAATTTTTATTATTAATTTTATTTTACAAGATTTAAGGTTTTATTAGCAGAATTTCAAGAGAATGTCAGAGTATGTTTTGTTACTAATATTATTTAAGATTATTTATTATTGTTGAAAACTTTAATACTTTATTTTTCTGTTTATATGAAAGGTTTATTTATTTGTTTTCTAAAAATAATATCTACTACATTTTTTTCTCCCAAACGGGTCAATGTTATGTTCCTATTGTTTTATTTTTATTATTATCGAAGATTATTTTATTTATTGTTATCTATTCTAAGATTATTTTATTTTTTTACAGTTTATAAGAAATTATTTTATTTTATAAAATGGGATGATATGGCTATTGGCGAACCACCCATTATGTTAAAAAAAGGTAACGCGCCATAGTAATACCCCTTGGGTGGTGAGGAAATTTACAACAATTATAAAGTTAGCCTTTAATACGATTTTATAATTACTTGCACAACTCTTCCCTTCAGTAACTAATTATCGAACCTCTTTCCGTGTTCATTTATACTCTTTCCGTGTTCACTTAACCTCTTTGACTTCGTATCAATAATTTTGACTATTTCAGGTTTCTATGAACTTATATATCACTTCATTCATTTTCACATGTTGCGTTTTAGTTCAAAGATGATTCTATTGTGCTTCATACTTATATTTTCCTAAAACCACTGTAAAATATATCCAATATTATGTATCACTTCACCAAACCACTCCGAGAGTCCACAAAATGTATACCATATTTATAACTATTAGTATACTTTAATATCACTTCTACTTACCGTAGTTATAATATTTATATATTACTCAGACATAATAAATAAAGAATTGTTTACTTTAACACAATTTTCTATGAAAAAAAGCGTTAATTGTATTCCCACGAACAAGACTCTCATTACTGAAAATAGGACTCCCGATCGGTAAACATGCGGTGTTGCCACGTTGTTCAGCATGGCTAGTACTAGAGTCGGCTGTGGCGATAGCGTAACATACACACTTAAAATAATTTATTAGTCACTAAAATTCGACATTGTAAATTATTAATTATAATTAACCTATGTTTAAGTCCATGAAAATTGATGGCATACATTATTAAGGTAACAATAACACCTTCTACCATAATTTGTTGTTCTTTTTCAATATCTGTGGTTGTAAATGAAAAAAAATAGTTTCTTTCTTTAAACAATTAAGTCAATGGTATTTAATATTCGTCCAGTTTTCACGATGTTCAACAACAGAACATACTACAGCGGGAATAATGTGAACTATTCTTAACCAGAATTTGTGCGTCAGTTCACTCGATGTGTGACTGTGAGAACAAGGTTTTTGAGGGACTGTAAAGTTGTATTAACTTTTATGTTACATATCGTACACTGTGTATCTACTCATATTTTTTCATTCCCTATTAGTGTTCGCAATTTATAACAGCCATACAAGTTTCAGTTCACAGGAATATTTGTTTGTTTGCAGTAATTCGAAATTCTGAACGATGTCGAAGTTTTTACTGCTCCTTTGCTTCACTGCAGTTCACGTTCTGGGTATGAATTTTCAAATGCTTACTTTTCTCCTTATCATTCGTACAAATGTCAAGTGAATATTTTTCTACATGCTTCAAAATCAGCTTCCCTTGACCTATTTCTTTTTAAATTACGCAAAACTTTGTTTTTGAACATAATTAACTCCAGTATAAAAGTTTATTTCATTTTTATTTTGTTACTTATACGGTAGCCTATTACCGTGTTTCATATATTGAGAACAGCCTATTGTTCTTTACGAGGAAATACTAAAATTGATGATGTTAGATATTGTAAATTATAAAATTACTTTAGTACAAATTGCTTACATGCATAATTAAAACAATGAGGATAAATATTAAAGTTGATAAAGCAATTACATTACAGGCATATAAAATATGTTTTACATTATAAGCAGTTACTATACGCAATTGAACAAATATTCATGTTTTGCGATTTATTGTTTAATGCCACGCATATGATATGTATAAATATCTCACATTTTTAGTTCTTATGTCACATCGTCAATAATATCGAACTGCAGGAAAAAGTTGCCGATGAAAATGAAAACATTTATTCTATTAAAAATAAATATATGATGTCCATGACATTTTTATTAGAAATAGATATATGTTTATTTAGCTTTATACTGGTTGTTGGATTCTATCCAAATTAGAAGAAAAGATATAATGGTTTGGTTGAAGAAAAAATAAGTTTCGACTATTTAGTTAGTACTCCAATAGATGTTTTCTTATGTTACTCGATAACTATTGAAAATACATTGCCAGCAATATATTATCTGTTTATTACTAATTTCGAACAGGCGACGCAGAAAAAGAAAGAAATTAACTGAAATGATTTGTGTACAAAAATTACTGGTATTACATCTGGTGACTTATACCGGTATTACATCCGGTGACTTATACCGGTATTACATCCAGGGACTTATACCGATATTACATCCGGTGACTTACACCGGTTTTACATCTGGTGACTTATATTGGTATTAAGTTTAGGAAATTATACAGAAAACGAAATAAAATATTCCTGTTGTTTTTCGACTGCGGAGAGTTGCATTTTATGTTTAAGGATCTCTGAAGGCAGATAGCCAGCCGCTATTTTGTTGGAGGAATGGTTTATGGTAAATTATTATCTTGTGGGAAATGGCTAAGACAGCATGGATCATATCCTGTGTTCATAGGTTACTTCTTTAAAAAATTATTTCACTTAATTTAGAAATGAAATATAATTAATTTATTTATATAATTTTATGGACCTTCATCAATTTTTGTCTTTTGAATTCTGAAATGCATCAACTTGACACGTTCCGTAAACTTAGTGTTAAACCTAGTGTTTTTGACAAGTATATCGGTTGCATTGGTTTAAATTCATGTGTACAAATATTTGGAATATTGTAATAAAATAAGTAAGCCAAAAAAATATTGGTAAATGTACTGGTATGACGTCATTTCAATTTCTATAAGGGCTATGAGAGTACAACCCACAAAATAGCAATAAATCTCTGCTGTAAAGATTTAATATCAATTACATATTTTTTAACAGTTCACCTTTTTGGTCTAAACTACTTTTGATGTTTTGATCCAGCCAATTGGCACTTATTTAATTACTTTTGAATGGTTAGCATAACTTGAATATACTTTATTATTACAGAATAAAATTATTAAACATGTGTAAAAGATTTAGAGCAACCTGAGAAATGTGCATATAGTCATAATATTAGATCCATGTATCTGTAACAAAATGCAATATCATGTTAGACTTGACATAGGCAGCACAGGGTTGAGAAATGATTCGATATTATATTACAGTTAATAATACAGTTAGTATTGCAGCTTTATAAAAATTTCTTTTGGATGCATCTTATGTCGAGGCAAAGTAAAGTATATGTATAAATAGTGAAAACTATTTGGAGTGCATAGAGTAATACAGATCAGGAAATTGGTTTCACTTTTCTATAACTTTATGTATTTTTTTATAACTGTATCAACTGCACATACTAAAGCTTATTCGGACTAAAACGATAGCATACAGAAAACCTGTTTGCTTAAATATCTCTGTTTAAACATTGTATAAGTTTGTATATTTCTGTATAACTATATCAATACCGCATAGTAAACGTTATTTGGAGTACAGTACTAGAAGAAAAAACCAGTTTCCTGAACACGTTGACTGCAGTAATGATCTATAGCATCTGGCAATATTAGAGTTGATCAGTTAATTAAAATGAAATAATATAGTAGTATTGTAGGAAATCAGTTACACCGTAAAGCATTGAAAAATTTCATTTTTTCTTAAATATTGTTGCATACCATGGTCAGATGGTCAATTTTCATTTTGACACTATAGACATAGCATAAATAAATAAATTGCATTATTTTGCAGAAACTAATTTATTTAATAAAGTACTTCGTCTTCATTGTTTTTAATCATTTTCTCCCATCGTTCTAATAATAGTCAAATCCTTTTACTGCATTGCAATAAAGCATTTCATTATTATTTTAAATTAAAACATATCTGAATTTGGAAAACTGTATTTAATAATTGGGAATTAATAAAATGGACTCTTCAAATGCATTACAAATATTTGTATAGTACCTCTGTGTAACTTGTACACTACAATGACATGCCAATGGCGTCCATCTGCATCCATCCTTGATATTGTCAGCAAAATTATGCAATTCAAGGCAATTTCTGTTGTGAATAACAGTTGACAGTACTTTGTTGCCATACAAACAACCATGCTTCATTAGATTGTTTATTATTTGATTAACCCTAAATAAAACTATAGATCCTTGTTGATAAAAGTTAAATATTAACTAGTGACAGAATTTGATGCATTTTTAAAATGACTCATTGGGAAATGAAGGGTTAAATACATCTAGTTTGGCTTTGTGTAACTGTTTGTGTTGTACATATTATGTCATTATTGACTACGAGATAGAATTGGTCATTTAAGCACTGCAATGTAGGATGCATAGGATGCACCCCTTACCGTACCAATTAGCTCGAAGAAACCCAGGTCCAAACGGTATAAGACCTGACCTCCATTCCATTCACGTGAGGTTTACAAAAGATAATCCCTACAATATGGCCCGAATTTGATAATTTGAGTTGGACTCGTGATATTTATGTTTGGTTCAAAATTTTTGTTATGTGTCAGACTCCTCAAAATACGGCCAGGGTTTAAAGTTATTGTAGATGTTTTTTCCCAATTTCAAGTGGGAAAGAACTCAATGATTGAGTCAGTAGTTCTGGGATGACTAGGCCATGTGTTGGCAAATAGCAACAGCTACAACCATATGATTATAGTTATGATTATAACTACATAGATATGGTTATAGTTTGGTTTCAACCTCTACCATTTTCAATATTTTTTATATTGTTTGTGAGCGTAGAGAGATGTTTAAGGAATCAGCAGTTTAGAAACTTGAGAGTCTGTGAAAACAGTGTTAGAAAACTTCTTTGCTTTCGAAAAGCATAGGTTCTTAAAACGTGGTGTTTACAAGCTTGTTTCCCATTAGGGGAAGATAATTGAATCCAAGGGAAATTCTTTTAATGTATAAATTATATTCCTTCATATTATGTGCATATTCCTTCCTCCACATTGTAAACCAGAACTTGGTTACCTAATAATATTATTAAAAACTATGTTGTAGTACATGAAATATACCAGGGCACATATCTGTTGATAGAGAAGGTACTGTCGCCCCTCAGTTGTTATTCGTTTTAAGTATTTGTGTTAAATGATGTGGTAAATGAGAATTGCCTTTTGGGTGCAAAGGTTTAATGTAAATATATTATATTGGCTGCAGTTTTTCATGGAAATATTCATGAGTTTTTATTGACAATCGTTTAGTAGAATAAGATAGTGACATAACACAGCGAATTAATATCATCAGTGCCTACAAATCTGAAGATCTCGAATTCGTGTCATTCCCGATGCCAGTTTATTTGTATATTATTCAAGTTGTAAGAAATCAAAAAAGTATAAGTTATCAAATAATAGAAAAGTGTATCAAAATAAAACAAAAGTAACATGAATTTTATGAGAATGAAGGTGTTCGAATTGTGAAGTTGGTACATATAAATATTTAAAACTGACGTGGAAAATCCTTTACTATGACACATCTTGTTTATTTATGTTTGCAAACGTAGTTGAACCTTGGTAACTCGAAGCTTAAGTGCTAAAATATTTAAATTGTGGATGTTTCGATTTATTGAAATTTTCGTGTACAAAAAGTTTAGCGAACGAAAATTCGAATTACCTTTGTAATACACACATTTTTTTTAGCCTGCCATTGTTAGCTTTAAAGTTATTTTGGTCCAGTCACTTAACAAAGGGTGCGTCAAACTTCTTGCGTAACATTAGACTTACTAATTTTTTTTCTATGCTCTGTAAAACCATTTTAACAGTGGCGGCTCGTAGCTAAAATTAGTGGGGGTACTGCTTCAGAAAAGTTTTAGCCTTTGTTTTAAAACTGTGCAAAAGGAAACAAACATGTATCTACGTGCGCATGCGCACAATAGTCAAATACCACGCCACTGTAACTCTGAAGCGCACAGTTCCATACAAAGATTTTTGTATCTTTTTTATAAACTGGGAAATGACTACTGACATTAAGCTTAATGATTATACTATACTGTACAAGTATAAAGAAAAGATTAAAGGAAAAAAGTGCCACAGTGCCTATACGCGAGTCGCCACTGTATTTCAATAAAAACTCTTCAACATCAGAAAAAGCTGGTCTTTGCGCTATTGTTTGTAGTAACCAAAATCGGATACGAAATTCCGGGTTCTAGAGACAATTATGACAAAACTTTCGAGTTATAGGAGCTATATATTTCGAGTTATAGAGGTTTTTACAGTGGAACAAAAGGGAATGAATAAAACTCTAGTCTTCCAGAGCAGCATTTCCTCAACCTATGGGTTGTGAGTAATTGAAGATAAACAGCAACAACAAAGCTATTAAATACTATATTGTATTATTTTGTTGCTTTGTGTATGGCTTTCCAAAAATTTAGTTATTTAGTTACTATTTTACATAGACTAACTACCCATTATGTACTTACAATTTTAGTGGTTCTTATAATTTTGAAATAGCCTGTTTTATTTGAAATCATTGGCGTTACATTTTTCCATAATTTAATTTAAGCTATAGGAAATGAAATTGAAGTATTTGTTATAAATCGAAATTCGCATAAAAGGAAGTTGACAAATATGTATGCACAATTTTAATATTTTATATAATATATATGGGCTTTAGTCTACTAGATTTTTATATAATAAATCTCAGTAACTATTTTTCTAAAAAAACAGCTATATTTGCAAATATTTTACTCTAGTGTTTTGACCTATTTGTTTTGGAAAGAACCATTCATTTATTTGTTGTATTATCAATCAAATATTTATTCTGCATATGAGATATATACATATCCTGACTTATCATTATTCTTTTCAACTTTGCCAATTGGCAGCGGCAGTAGTGCTCTATGACGGCGGCTCCTGGTTTGTCGCTCACAATCACCGTACCGGAATTACTAGAAGTGCAGTACTCCTGCTGTGTGTCACTATTGTCGCCACGTGTCTTAGCAAACTATTTCGCTTGTATATTCAATCCAAACATGATTTTGTAACTTGCAATGGTGCTTTCCTTAGCAGACAGGCCTGTTCTATCGCATGGCATAGTAAGATTTCCCCCGGGATCTGTGGTTTTTTAAATAAATTGGAAGATGTCACCCAAAATGGGCGTATTTTTGGTGTCTTTTTCACTTTGATCATTATTTAAACACATTTACATAAATATTTATAATCTAATTACTAATTATATCATTTTATTCGTGCAACTTCAAAGAACCATTTGGCACCAAGCGCAACTGAATGACTTTTATCGCAAAAGTACAAAACACTTCCAAAGTTGAAAAGAAATTTTTTTCAAAATTGATTTTTTCAAAAATGTTACATTCTGGAGAAAAACGGATTTCAGATTCGTATTCAGCACATTAAAGTATACAACTGTTACGTAGGAACAATTATTCCATTTTTTCTTCCTCCTACTACGCCTTTATTTGGAAATCGAGGGTGCATGCAGTCGAGTCTGCCCCTTCCGCGACGTCGCGATGACGTGACCCTTTTTCGGGGGAATCTTCCCGGACTCCCCTGGAATTTTCCATGCCCCCACCAGCTTTTTGGTCCGGCTTTCGAGTATAAAAAGGGCATGAATTCTGCCCTCGGCGGCTCAGTTTTAATCTAGCTTCGTGCACACTCCTGTACTGAATATTTTGACGCTTTGAGCTCAGCGAGATCGGGTACCGAGTCCCTTTCAAGCAATCTTATTTAAATTCGTTTTTAAGCGATATACATATTGTAGTATATCGTTAGGCCTTCGTTGGTCGGTAGTAACTCTTAAAACCGTACAGATTGAGAAGGGTGGATTTTGTGTAATTCAATTGTAATAGAACATAGCGCAGAAAATACAAGTTTAATATAACCGTACGCATTCTAATCATTGAGTCTCCTCAACCAGTCATTGGCAGTAACTTCCCACCAAGCAGATACACCTTAACCGCTCGAGGTGTATCGTTATACGTTACGAGTACTTTTTTACTAACAATCCTGTGGCTCCCAGCGATGAAAGAGGCGCTGGTTTGTCCACGCAAACCTTCCTGTGGCTCCAGGCGATGAAAGAGGCGCTGGTTTGTCCACGCAAACCTTCCTGTGGCTCCCGGCGATGAAATAGGCGCTGGTTTGTCCACGAAATCTTACCATCCTGTGGCTCCCGACGATGAAAGAGGCGTTGGTTTGTCCACGAGAACCTTTACCTTCCTGTGACACCCGGTGATGAAAGAGGCATCGGCAAGTTCACGCACTTCCTATCTACCCGGGCCCCAGTGACGAAAATCGCACTGGCCGTCCGCGACTAACAAATTCATAAAAAAACCGATCCTCGGCTTCGCAGCTGTGCCCCTTTGCCCTCGGCTCGTAACAAATTGGTGACAGCGGTGGGATACTGCTTGTTTTTGATTGTAGAGAGAGATTCGATTTTAAATGTGTATCGAGAAGAAAACGGGAGTTCCGCACCGGCGTACGACACCTACTTTTGTGGTGAATCCGGGTTATCTAGAAAACCTGTGCTGTAGGGCTTGGACAACCATCTTAGAAAACGGTACCAAGGTCTGCACACAGTGCGCGTTAACCTCACCGTTGGATGTAAGGAGTTCTACAACGGAACATTGGTTTCAGCGTGAGCCTCATACAATATTGTGTGGTTCATGTAATGAGCCATTGTACACGACACAGCCCATAGTGGACTGCAGCGTGTGCTCTTTAAAGTATTTTCTACGGGTGGAGCGCGTGCAAACCGTTGGAATTTAATATATTCTAAAGGAGAGTTTTTTCATTTTTTATTGTAATTAGAACCTAGGAGTTCTAAGGAAGAAAAACCCTTTTGTTTAGTTAATAATTAGAATTTCTATATAATTATAAGGAAGAAAATCTATTTATTAATTGGGTTGATCGCCTAATAATTTTCAAATCATGGCTTCACTTTCGGTTGAGGAGTTGGCGAATTTAACGCTTTCCATAACTAGTTCCATGACTGTGCTAACACGGCGTAATTGTATACAGCATGCGACAGCAACCATACCCATCTTTGATGGAGAAAATCCACGTTTGTCGAGCTTTACGCAAAGTTTAGAAAACGGGTTAGCTTTGATACCGGAAAACACGGAGCAAGAGTATCTAGCCATAATATTAACCAAGTTCACGGGTCCGGCAAGAACAAGTATCCAAGATAAATCTTTCACAAGTGTCGCCGACCTAATAAAATTCTTGAAGAAAAGGTACGCTCCAGGACGTAGCCTGGCGTATCTCCAAGGGGAAATATCGCGCCTTCGTATCCGTAATGATGAGACATTAAGAAAATACATCGATCGTGTAGGCCATTTAATCCACTGCGCGCGGACGGCAATTAAAGAACGATACGATGACAACGTCTCGCAAATCATTCGGGAAATGGAAAAAGACGCGTTAGAAAACTTCCTCGAGGGATTACCGGAACGCGTTGCGTTAAGAATAGCTACGTTAGAAGAAAAAGTTAAAACTTTAGAGGAGGCATTCGAGGCGGTGTTAGTAATTGATCGGCGGCTGAGGAATCGTCGTCAGGTTATAGAAGATCGACCATCGAGGAAAAATGCCGAAAGAAGAGGTTCTCGCGAACGAGAATACCGATCGCCGGCACGGTATCCGCGATCACCATCTCCGAGCTATTATCGGGCGAATCAGGATAGGAGCGCCTCGCCATCTGAGACGGAGTATGATGGACGAAGGAGGACGGCAGCGGCAATGACTTTGCATAGTCGACACAAGTCACCGTCTTATTTTTCGGATAATTCGGAGACAGGTGATTACTTTGGATCGGAGCGTGGCCGAATGCACCAGAGGGCCAGCAATAAAGGAAAACATCTATTTTGTTGGAACTGCGGGGAAAAAGGACACGACGGACAAGTATGCAAGCAACGGCAGAATTTTCAACGAGGAGCGGGATCTTCGAGGGATTTTTCTCCGACCCCTTTAAACTCCAAAAGCGCTTACCGCACGGACGATACGGTGAGCGTACTAAAGAACAATCGTCAAAGAAGTGTCCGGTTCAACGAGGGGAAGAACGAGGACTCGTCAAGGAAGCTCCAACACCACGGATCAGGGTCAACGTTCCGGAATTAATAAACAAGACGGGAGAATTCCTTATTGACGGTGGAGCCTCTGTGAATCTCATCACGTTGGATTCTTTAGACGATAAGACAAAAATTACTTCACGGGAGGAAATAGAGATAACTGGGTTATCCCTGCCTTCTATTCAAACAATGGCTACGACGGTGTTACATATCAATGGCATTCCTGCACATTTTTATGTCATCGACCACCTCCCGCTGTCAGCAGATGGTCTCATAGGGAGCCCTTTCTTACTACAAGAAAGAGCCGAGATTTCTTACCATCACGGGACACTTGTAACTACCAGTCAGCCCATTAGGCCCATTCGTTTCACGAATTTTCCTCAAGTGGAGGAACGTGCTAGTTCCTCTAAACAAGTGACAGAGCATAGGATCCCGGGTAGGACGACGCGTCAAATTACAGTAAAAATAGCCAACCCTAATATAAAGGAAGGTTATTTACCGCGTCTCAAAACACAAAAGAATATTTATGTCGGTGAGGCCGCGGTCAAGAACCACGACGGGTCATGCTATGTTTTGGCCACAAATACTGGGGAAGAAGAAACGGATATTTATTTGGGACCTCAATACCTGCATCCATATGATACCTTGGATACTTCCGACGAAGACATATCCTATTCGGAAGTAAGGAGTGCTGTTCAAGGAAAGAAGAGGAATCAACAAATCTGGGACACCTTAGCGACCAGCCACCTCAACGCAGAAGAACAATGCCATATTCAGAGCATCATCGAAGAATTTTCCGACAGATTTTATTTGCCAGGAGATAAATTGGATAAAGTACCACATTTTCATCATTCAATATTCGTGAAGGATGATATTCCAGTCAACACCAGACAATACCGTTACCCTCCTATACATCAAGAGGAAACTCACCAACAAGTAGGAACGCTATTACAACAGGGGATCATCAAACCTTCCGTTTCACCGTATAATTCCCCTTTATGGATTGTACCGAAGAAGACGGGCGCCGATGGGAAAAAGAAATGGCGTATGGTCATTGATTTTCGCGCTCTCAATGAAAAAACCATTAGTGACAAATACCCACTACCACAGATTACAGAAATTTTGGATAAGTTAGGAAGCGCAAAATATTTCTCAGTATTTGATTTGGCCAATGGATTTCATCAAATTGAAATGAATCCAAGGGACAAAGAGAAGACTGCCTTTACCACACCATACGGGCACTACGAATTCGTGCGTATGCCTTTTGGTTTGAAAAACGCACCACCCACATTTCAACGATTGATGGATCAAGTTCTCACGGGGATGCAAGGAACGGAGTTGTTCGTGTACCTTGATGACATTGTAGTCTATTCATCATCGCTCAGAGAACATGAAATCAAGGTCAAGAAGTTACTCCATCGATTAAGGGACAATGGACTTACACTTCAAACCAGCAAGTGCGAATTTCTTCGCAAGGAAGTCACCTACCTGGGACATATAGTTTCATCGGATGGAGTTAAGCCGGATCCTAGGAAATTGCAGGCCGTAGAAAAATTCCCTGTACCGTCATCACAAAAAAATATTCAACAATTTTTGGGATTAACTGGATATTACCGCAGATTCATACAGGATTATTCAGCCAAAGCGAAACCATTGATTCAATTACTTGGAAAGGGAATTCGTTTCAAATGGACTGAAGAACAACAACAAAGTTTTGAATTATTACGAAATGAATTATGTAAGGCACCTATTTTGCAATACCCTGACTTCAATCAATCATTCATTATCACCACTGATGCCTCGGACTTTGCAATTGGCGCAGTTTTGAGTCAGGGGGAAGTGGGCCAGGATTTGCCAATAGCTTATGCTTCTCGCAGTTTAAATCCTGCGGAAAGGAATTATTCCGCCACTGAAAAGGAATGTTTAGCAATGGTGTATGCTGTGCAATATTTTAGACCATATGTCTTTGGAAGGAAATTTACTTTGATAACCGATCATAGACCGTTAGTTTGGCTTCATTCCGTAAAAGATCCTACATCAAGATTAGTAAAATGGAAGTTAAGACTTTTAGAATACGAGTATGAAGTTGTTCATAAATCGGGAAAAACCAATAAAAACGCCGACGCTTTATCTCGCAATCCAGTAAGAATTTGCCTGCCCTTAATACCAAGGGAGAGTGATAAAGATTTCAAAATCCAGATACCGAAGAACACAGCACCTGTTACCGATAGCATTGGACAACGCATTCGCGAGCTACGACGAAATCAGGAAGCGAAACGCAGTCGCGAAATATTAACTTCCGAGGAATCGTCAGATCAGGAAACCACCCCAAGAAGACGACAGAGTCTTCGCAGAAGAAGGGTTGATCAAGAACCAACGCATCAGGAACCAATTAACAATTCATCAAGCATCATATCAGGAAATCCCATAGCAAATTCAACTCGACTCCTAGAGGATGTCGAACATCCAGTGGTAGGAGAGGATACCACCATCAATGCAGATTTAATTTCCTTCAACGATTCAAATCCTTTGAACGCTACAATTGTTAACCAATCCCTTTCCCAAACCTTGCTGGAAGAACCAAATGATCAAAATTTACCTGCATCATTAACGCCAACTGTAATTCAGTGTCCACTTACTACTTCCACTCCATCCATTCCGCAAAATATATTACCTAACTATATACCTAACCTATCTAGTCCAGTCAATTCTGTACCCTCGGAGTATGAATCTACATCATACGAAGATAATAACTCAACTGAAGAGGAGTCGAATGACCCTACGGTCACACCAGAAATGCAATCTGCTGGAACCATTCTCACACCACTCGAGGAAACTAGAAAACAACTGATTGAGGAGGCCCATAGCAGCTTAATAGGAGGACACAAGGGTGTCACAAAGACTTACAATCGCTTAAAAGAAAAATATCATTGGCAAAAAATGAGGAGTGACATACAGGATTTCATCAGAAAATGTAAGAGCTGCCAGGAACAGAAATTAGTTAGAGCAAAAACCCGTCAACCAATGATTATTACCGATACACCTTTGGAACCTTTTGATAAACTTGCGCTGGACACAGTCGGACCCCTTCCAGAAACACCTTGCGGGAACAGATATATTTTAACGATGCAAGATAACCTTACGAAATATTGCATTGCGGTTGCCATACCGGACATACGAGCTACAACTATCGCAGACGCTTTTGCTCGACATTTCATAGCAATTTATGGAACTCCACGTGCAATATTATCGGATAGGGGAACTAGTTTCATCGGGAAGGTAATGACGCATCTGGCTGAAATCTTCAAAATCAAACAAATAACGACATCGGGATATAGACCACAGACGAACGGTTCGTTGGAGAGAAGTCACGCTGTTCTTGCAGAGTACTTGAGGCACTACATGGAGTCACACGAAGACTGGGACTTGTTTATTCCGTTTGCCATGCTCTCATATAACACATCCGTTCACGAGGCGACCAATTTTACGCCCCATGAATTGATTTTCGGTAAACAAGCAAGAATACCGAGTGCCTTTCCATCTGGACAACGTTTAGAAACCTATGGAACCTACCTCACCAACCTTATTGAACAGATGACAGAAATCCGAAATCAAGCAGCCGATAAATTAAATACAGCAAAGGAAAGATCCAAACGTTACTACGATCGACATAGGAAACCAAGAGAGTTTAAACCTGGAGAATACGTTTATGTACAGAAGGAGGAACCTCGCATGCATAAATTTGATCCGCACTATATCGGACCGTATAAGATATTAAATATTACGGACTTAAATAATGTGGTTCTGGAACAGGATAGTCATAAAACAATCCGGAAACATCAGGACAAATTAAAACACGCTTACTGACCACATCTCTAATGGAACTCATTCCGGATATAATCAGAACACAAGAAGAGGGAAAATATACGAAGCAATAATCACTGCAATAAATGGGAATTCTTATGAGAGAAGAAGAAACTTGCTGTGGAAAACGGCATTGTCCTCAATGGTCTCATAGGGTGCAGCGTGCATGGCCATGTGCAATCACCACACCATTGCAAGTCAATGCTTTGGTACTTGAGTCAGGTCACAATTTCACGCATTCCCCTACCATAGGCATTTTGTTTTAAAGAAAACTGCAGCTAGGAGAAGTCTCCCTTCCATATATAAGATCCTGCAAACTCAGAAAATCCACAGTTGAAGACTAAAAATTCAAGAATGAAGGTCGAAGTTGAAGTGCAGACCGAGTGCAATGAGGGAACGGGAACCATTTCCGTTCAGACGGGGGAGCAGGGCACCTGGCTGCGGGAATTTAGATTTGGGACGCTTCTGCGACCTACTGGAGTTTTTATTCCTGGCAACGGTGTTTGCAGACCGGGCTCCGGTAATCAAACGAGGAGACAAAGGTTCTCGGATCAATCCGTGCAGGTTTCTGAGTCCATGAAGACAGGGAAAAAAAGATCATTTCCCTGTGATAAGGAAAATGGTCTCAAACTGGCCAGGATCACTGATCACAACGTCAAGGATTGGATGCCGGGGGGAGCAGCCGCCAAACTGAAGCGAAAAATTGGTCTGCGTATTCGCAACATTTTCGGGGACGAGGACGAGCTGCATCCAACGCTGGCAGATGAGGATTGATATCTTCGGGAAGAAGGACGAGTTGCGTCCAGCATCGAACATCCAACAACAGCCGTCAATAGATTTGGATCTCCCTCCTGTGGCGTAAGTACTCGACTGCATGTTTACACCTGCGCTTACGATTCCCAAAGAAGGGTGAAAGCATCGTAATAAACGATGTTTCATCTAAAGGAGGAGATGTTACGTAGGAACAATTATTCAATTTTTTCTTCCTCCTACTACGCCTTTATTTGGAAATCGAGGGTGCATGCAGTCGAGTCTGCCCCTTCCGCGACGTCGCGATGACGTGACCCTTTTTCGGGGGAATCTTCCCGGACTCCCCTGGAATTTTCCATGCCCCCACCAGCTTTTTGGTCCGGCTTTCGAGTATAAAAAGGGCATGAATTCTGCCCCCGGCGGCTCAGTTTTAATCTAGCTTCGTGCACACTCCTGTACTGAATATTTTGACGCTTTGAGCTCAGCGAGATCGGGTACCGAGTCCCTTTCAAGCAATCTTATTTAAATTCGTTTTTAAGCGATATACATATTGTAGTATATCGTTAGGCCTTCGTTGGTCGGTAGTAACTCTTAAAACCGTACAGATTGAGAAGGGTGGATTTTGTGTAATTCAATTGTAATAGAACATAGCGCAGAAAATACAAGTTTAATATAACCGTACGCATTCTAATCATTGAGTCTCCTCAACCAGTCATTGGCAGTAACTTCCCACCAAGCAGATACACCTTAACCGCTCGAGGTGTATCGTTATACGTTACGAGTACTTTTTTACTAACAATCCTGTGGCTCCCAGCGATGAAAGAGGCGCTGGTTTGTCCACGCAAACCTTCCTGTGGCTCCCGGCGATGAAAGAGGCGCTGGTTTGTCCACGCAAACCTTCCTGTGGCTCCCGGCGATGAAATAGGCGCTGGTTTGTCCACGAAATCTTACCATCCTGTGGCTCCCGACGATGAAAGAGGCGTTGGTTTGTCCACGAGAACCTTTACCTTCCTGTGACACCCGGTGATGAAAGAGGCATCGGCAAGTTCACGCACTTCCTATCTCCCCGGGCCCCAGTGACGAAAATCGCACTGGCCGTCCGCGACTAACAAATTCATAAAAAAACCGATCCTCGGCTTCGCAGCTGTGCCCCTTTGCCCTCGGCTCGTAACACAACAAACGCCTACTGAAGATTAAAAAATAAAAAAAAAGTTGGAATATGTCGGTGTTACTAGCCATATCGGTTAGCTCCACTTTTTAAAGCTATTTAAATTTTATTGCCAAAACGCTTAACTTTCTATATTTAACATAAATTTCCATATTTTTGTTTTGTGGAAGTAACCGATTTGGCCAATAAGCGGCTCAGTTGTAATTGATGGTAAAAGAGTGAGATATTGTACGTTGATACATTAAAATAAACATATTATATAAATTAAAAAGTTACGTATGTTCTTGTATTTGCAGAGTTTTGGTTCACGATATTGGTCCAAACATTATAAATTTTCAAAATATGTCTTTGTAGTCATAATTAGCACGATCATAAATCCTTACAAGCACTACATTTTCGAGACTAGAAAGTTTTCCATTTTTTGCCCTTCGTGCTTCGAGTTTTCATAATGCATTCGTATGTATAAGATATGTATTCATAAACTAATTTTTGGAAAAAAATTGGACGACTACTACGGTGAAATTGGTCAGCTCTCTAAAGGTTGAAATGAGGAAAAAATTATGATTGGTAAAGCATTTCCTTAGAATTATTAATCACGAAAGTACATCCTGTGGTTTTACAAAACTTTTGCAAAACTTTTACAAAACTTTTACAAAAGGTACAACTGTTGCGTCATGCGTTTTCGACGAAGTCATACAAAATACATTTTGGCATGGGAACATAATAGATATGAAGCTGAAAGACCCAAACATTATTTTAGATTACAGAATACATATGATACGGCGATAGCAAATTATACATGGTGACTGTATAAGTTTCCGTTGTCCGAATTAATCAGAAGTTACTTAACGGTAGTAGATACGAAAAAATACTCCATAGCGTTTTCGTTATCGTTTCTTATGTATAGGGTGTATAAAAAGTAATGCTCACGGTTCTCCGAGGTGATTCTGCACTTTTTGATCGGTGGACATTTGAAAAATAAGTTGTCGCAAAACTGTTCCTATAGATTATATCGCAAATGCACCCTTTGCACAATACAAACAGGTAAAGTGAAGGAATACATAGGAATACAAAAATTGTAATGTCAGTTTTATATTGCTGTTCAC
This sequence comes from Nomada fucata, assembly GCA_948146005.1. Classification (NCBI taxonomy): domain Eukaryota; kingdom Metazoa; phylum Arthropoda; class Insecta; order Hymenoptera; family Apidae; genus Nomada; species Nomada fucata. The sequence goes on from OX411282.1 coordinate 12,666,927, forward strand.
AAATTGCGGCAACTTATTTTTTCAAGTTTCCACCGATTCAAAGCTGTGGAACCTTTACTGGAACCGTGACCATTACTTTTTATACATTCTATAAACAGTGCATATAATATGATTATGTGAAGCAAATATTTTTCCTACAATCTTTCCGAGGACACTTTAAAGTCGTTCGAAAATTTTTAAAGAGAACATTATGTGTGTATTTTCATAGAATAAACGGGAAAAGTGAAATACGAATTAAAAATATTTCATTGAAAAGATGTTGAATTAGTCTCAATTTTTATATATTTTACTTTATATATTATACTTTACCATGTGTTCAACTGGGAATTTAGTGCATTTTTTTTTACCAGTTTATTACTATACATATAGCATGTGGCTGGCTACCCTCAGCGGGATACCATCTTACAAATTTATGTTACTTTTCTTTAACAAGATCGGTGGTATACTTTCTTCTCAATCATCTTTTTATGTGCGTTTCGTACGCTTCTGTCGCCAGCTGACTTGGAATTTACTGTAATTCTATGTTTGTACCTTCTAGTATATCTTTTAACATCTTCCTTAAGCTTTGGTATCTTTAGATCTTTCCATAGGTCCTAATTTCTTATATACCATGGGGCATTGACAACTGTTCTGAGTATTTGTGATTGTAACGATTCTAATTTGTGTATATGACTCATTATTGTTGTTCCCCATAGCGATATTCCGTATGTCCATAACGGCTTTATGATCGTTTTGTAAATTTTTAGTTTGTTTTCCTCACTGACGGTAATTGGAGCCCTCGGTATTTTACTTGCTTCGTCTGAGGAATAAACATGCCGTTTAGTTAGAGATTTGGTGGTTTTCGTTTACGTAATGTGAATGTAATGTCACTGTAATTTCTGGGATTTGCTTTTATTTGTTTATTTAGTAGCCATTTTTCTTTGTAATGTGCTCCTGTAGCAGTGCGACTGCTGTTTCTGGACTAGAGTGTGTGGACTAGTGCAGCCGCGTCATCTGCAAATGTTAGAGTATTTTGCTGTTCGTAGCTGTTGGTATGTTAGCTGTGAATAATGTATACAGGGTGACAAAATACTCAGGGAACATCGATAATTGAGATATAGCTGAGGGGTAGAAAAACAATATTTTCCTTGGCAAAAATGTCCTACATAGTTTCGTTCTTGAGTTATTAACGAAAAACACTGGCCAATGAGAGCGCTCGGCGGGCATCGGCCGACGCGCGCTCAGGTGCGAACCGATCACTTGCGGTAGGTCGTGATGGGGGCATCGAGGGTACCGAGGAAAGCATGTGGCAAATGTTACATCGTCTTAATTAAAAACGACGTGGTATTATTCATTATTCGTGAATAAGAAATACACTAATAAATCGTGTAATAACCGTGTTCGATACGTTTATTCATTATCCGAAAGGAATGAAGTGTTTTATTACTTATGAAAAAAATACTTTTTTTCATCAGTGCGTTTTCAGGTGGATAAATTATGTTTTAAGAGAAACGATTCGCATACCAATGTTAGGAAAAGCTAGTTAAACTTACCCATTCGTTCACGAATTAATCTGCTTAACATTGTGTGAATCCTGACCTAGGCAACGCTCAACAGCCGATGTTATGGCCGGCTTAGTATCCTTGCACGATCACTTCACTTCACGATAACTTCACTTGCCACTGTGTAATGTGGGGGTATTTAAAAACAATTTATTGTTCCTACGCTTGAACATTTTGTAATATTCTGCATTTGTACGATTCATGTTGCTCGCTCGGTTAGCAGCATGGCTCTGGCAGCTTAAACGTTCGCGCTGGCTTCCACACACGCACGCACACACACGCACACACACGCACACATACCGTCTCAAAATTTAGTGGAAATCGGCGGCAGATGCCGATCACACAGGGCAGCATCGGCCCTTGCGCGGACTACGTCGCAGCGCGAGCGTTGGCACTACAATGTTATCACATTAAAGAACATGTGTGCGTGTGGAAGCGAGTGCGACGTTTAAGCTGCCAGAGCCGTGCTGCTAACCGAGCGAGCAACATGAATCGTACAAACGCAGAATATTACAAAATATTCAAACGTACGAACAATAAATTGTTTTTAAGTACCCCCACATTTCACAGTGGCAAGTGAAGTTATCGTGAAGTGAAGTGATCGTGCAAGGATACTAAACCGGCCGTAACTTCAACTGTTGAGCGTTGCCTAGGTCAGGATTCACACAATGTTAAGCAGGTTAATTCGTGAACGAATGGGTAAGTTAATTACCTTTTCCTAAAATTAGTAATGCGAATCATTTTTCTTAAAACATAATTTATCCACCTGAAAACGTACTGATTAAAAAAGTATTTTTTTTATAAGTAATAAAACACTTCATTCCTTTCGGATAATGAATAAACGTATCGAACACGGTTATTTCACGATTTATTAGTGTATTTCTTATTCACGAATAATGAATAATTCGACATTATTCTTAATTAAGACAATGTAACATTTGCCGCATGCTTTCCTCGGCACCCTCGATGCCCCCATCGCGACCTACAGCAAGTGATCGGTTCGCACCTGAGCGCGCGTTGGCCGATGCCCGGCGGGCGCTCTCATTGGCCAGTGTCTTTCGTTAATAACTCAAAAACGAAACTATGTATGACATTATTACCAAGGAAAAAGTTGTTTATCTACACCTCAGGCACACCCCAATTCTCGATGTTCCCTGAGTCTTCGGACACCCTGTATATACGTACGGCAATAACTACTTATACCTTTTTATTCGTTAAACGCCACAGAATCATTTGATACCAAGCACAACTGAATAACTATTACCGGAAAAGCACATAACACTTCTAATGTTGAAAATTTGCAATTTTGTTTGAAATTGATTTGTTCGAAAGTGGTACGTTCTGCAGGAAAACGGTTTCCAGATTTGTATTCAGCTCCTTAAAATCTACAAGAACCGCCCATTGAAGGTTACAAGGTGTTATAGACAACTTGTATAAAATGTGGAATTATTCGTTATTTGTAAATTACAAATAAAGTAATAAGTCATTCAATAATTGTCATCGATATTTGTATTCGTTAGCCAAAACGAATAATGTCTTTTATACATAAACTTACCCATTTGTTCACGAATTAACCTGCCTCGACGGAAGCGGGTCGTTGACACTTGGTCATTGTGCTGATCCTGACCTGTCTTAAGAATTATAAGCGACGAAACGCCCGCCTCGGTGATCGATACATCCCTGATTTGCACTTGTTTCCACACGCCCACGCCCACGCACATTAACGAACGCAGACGTCATTGTAATACCAACGGTTATGGCACGTCAGAGGTCTACACATGGCCAACCGATCAAGCTGCACACAGAACACGGCATAAAAGGCCGATACCGCCCTGTGTAATCGGTTTCCGTCGCTGATTCTCCACTAAACGTGGAAATCAGATATCGGCTCTTGATGCTGTGTTCTGCATGCAGCGTGATCGGTTGACCATGAGAAGACCTCCGACGCGCTTTGACCGTTTGCACTACAATGACGCCTACGTTCAATAAAACACTTTGTTCATTCCGGATAGAAATAAAAGTACAGAACAGTTATTAAACGACTTGTTAAATAAATTGTTATTGATGAATAGCGTATAATTACACATTATTCTTAATTTAAGACGAGATAATACTTGCGGTGCGTTGCCCCCCGATGCACCCGATCAGGACCGCGCGCAATTGAGTGGTACCCGTCTGAACGCGGGTGCTCCCATTGGCCAGTGTTTTTCGTTAATAACTCAAAAACGAAGCTTCAAACAATACTTTGGTCAACGAAAAAGTTGTTCAGAATCACCACAGATTCCCCCCATTTCCGGATACTTCACGAATTAAGAGATACCCTGTATGTGGGAATATTTGTTGCTGGGGGTTATGTATGGAGTGGAGATATGGAGATATAAGGAGCTGAGGAGTATTGGAGCGCATATTGATGATGTTTATGAAGTGGATTTTGGGTCTGGGTATGTGCACGACCGGGTAGTTATATGCATAGTTTTGGAGGAAACAAGGGTGACATGATAAGGATAAGAACAGGACAGAGTGCCTTCGGATACGATGAGGATTTAAGGAAGGGGCGGGCAGGGGAGGGGAAGGGTAGGGAAGGGAAGGGAAGGGAATTGGCAAGGCAATGTGTGGAGGAAAAGGTGAAATGAAGCTACAAGGAAGATATAACCACCCTGATTACGGTCCTCGGGCGCTGTCAAGAAACCTCCGCGATTTCCGAAGACATCTTCCGGTGCTTCCCCGCGCCCTAGCTGCTAGGCCTTCTCCTCGGGAGGATCAACCAAGGGTTGATATCCAGCATCACCTTCCTTCCTGGCCGCGTCCAAGACGAACCGAGCCCGCACTGGAGCCGTTTGCCGCTCTCTTACGACCCCGCGGGGATTGGGAGGACCCTGCTCAGCAGGGTCACCAGTGTATTGTCAACGACGGCAGTCGCGGGGGAGGGGGTCTCCGGGCCCCGCGGACCGCAGGAATTCACCGAAGCACCCGTGCCTGGTGAGCACCTACTTGGGGGGTTGGGAATCCTAAAGCATTGGGTGGAAGACGGCAGGGGAATGGAGGATTTTAAAGGGATTAGACTGGTTGGGGATAATGGAGAGGCGTAACAAAGAAAGGGCGGTGGAATGGTTAGAGAAGCTGGTAGAAAAGGGAAGGGTGCGAGAAAAAAAGAGGAGTTGAGGAAAATAAAAAAGTGCAAATGCTTAAAGATATATAGGAGCGACATTAGGTTAAATGAATGAATGGATGTAGGGATGGAGTTGAGAGTGAATGTGAAAGAAGTACAAGGCAAAAAATAGGAATAAGAAATAGCAGTGAGTTAAAAATTGAAGTTTTAATGGTTAATTGATAAAAAATATATAAGTGGACACAAAAAAGAAAAAATGTATAAACCGCGAAGGGAAATTTTGTAGCTGGTAGGCAAAAAATTACAAATTATAATAATAATAATTACTGAGGAGTCTTCATCAACGATTGGGAAAATAGTAGTTTCAAATATTAATGAGCTTACTAAAGCGAGTAAACTGGAATCGTTTACTCCTGAATTAGATTTTACATGGAATTTACTTCTTTTTATTTGTATTTACCTTTTTATCTGCAAATTATCCTAATAATTGCAAATGAAAAGTAATCGCCTTTAGGTATGGTCAATTATAAGTTTTCTCGTTTTCAAGAGTGGTTAACTTCTGACACAATTATTGAATTTTCAAAATTGTTTATTAATTGGAATAGTATAACTATTTATCAACAAAATTTATTAACAAAAAAGTTGGCTTTGTTACATAATCTAGACAGTTCAAACAGCATTTTCACGCATAGACCCCCACTATTTAATAAAGGACCAAGCACTTAAAATTATTCCTGTAGAAAATTTTGTTTAACTGGTGAACTATTGGTGCCTTTACCTTATTTGCCCCACGCCTTGTTAGATTGTTTTTTTAGTTCCCTAATAAATGCTCTTCCTTCAGGAGAACATAACTTTCTCGAAACTGATTAGCCTCGTTTATTTATTACAGATCCATTCTATTCGATGTTTTCAATCACACGTTGATTTATTTTATCGTACTAAATTCGGAATTTGTGAATACGATTTGCTTATTAATCTACTCGTTTATTTGTTTGGATCAGGGTATGTAAATAATCAGTTAAACTGATTTGAATATTTGATGTTAAAATAGGTGATGGTCAAGAAAATGTGTCACCGGGAACCAGTGCTGCTGTTTTCAGTGATGTCACATCATCGAATGGCTCTCAACAGCAATTTGAAGCAAGTTCTTCATCAAGCAAGGTACCCGCTGCAGCACCTGTGAAAGTCCCCTTAGGCGCAAGCGTCAATATAACGAGTTCAGAAGTGGCTGCAACTAATCACAGTTCTATTCAAAGTGCTGTAGTCACACCAATACATTCTACTATCATGACTCCCGAGACACCAACTGTTTCAGTTCATACAAGTGAACCATCAACTGAAAAAATCCCTCATGTAGCTATTGATTCAGCAGTTACACACGTTCTATCAGATGCAACAAGAATGGTTTCTCTTACACCTGGGAAGTGGATAATTAATGGAACAGATGAAATCTGCGTCATAGTGCAAATGGCTGTAGTATTCAATGTTTCCTACGTCAATACCAATAATACGGTACGTATACTAATACATATTGTAATATAATTATAGTTACAGTAAAATACATATTATTAAAATGAGGAATCCAAGTTCCGGCTGATAAACTTTGTCAAGTTGGAAAAACCACTATTATATTGACACCAGGCCGCTTTTTCATTTTTCATCAGTTTCATGTTCTGCACATTTACGGAGATAATAAATTACGAGAAAAGCGTGCAATAGTGAAAAGTGAAGTTGGTGTCACATTCATTCGTCCTCCGTTTTTTAAATTTGTTTCGACTATCACAAAGCTATACATAATTAGTTAGTACATTTGTGGAGCGGGCTCCTGTTCATTGGCATCGCTGTGGCGAAGCGAACCGCTGCGGCGCGCCGTAGCGAAAGGGTTAAGTATGAAAACGGTGATGTATAGGAGTCGTGCCAGCCTGGAAGTTTGAAAAGGTCTACAGTAAAACCTCTTTTATCTGAACTCCTCTGATTTAAATAACCAATTGTCTGAATATTGTATTATTCGCATATCATATGTTGGTAGTGTCATTTTGGGTTAGATGGACCTTCTTTTCTCTGCGTGTGGGAAATCTTGCATAAGACACACACCGGTCTCTGATGTGAAACCGAGGTAGTATCGGATTCACACCGACTAAAACCCACACGGGGGACTATAAAGACGGATCCACACTTGTTACCGCTGCTCATACTGGTATTAGGAGAAGTACCTAGTCAAGTGGCTTGGACGAGGTTTGGGAACAAGTGTGGAGTGTCTGGTTTCCTGCTATCGTTACTCGTTACTTGATTCCGCGGATCGAAGAACTGTCGGTATTTTACCCGTCCCAAAGGAGCCAGTGCGTTGTCTAAGATGTGTGAATTCGTCTGTGCGGCGCTGTTCCTATGTATTGTAGACTGTTTAGTCTTGGGAGATAGGGCTCATTGGGCCTATGCTTATGAAATAGAACAGACCCCCCTGGCGACGGAGGGCTATTGTGAGTGCATACCGACTTCGGCTCTCAGGCAGGTTTTTGGTCGAAACTAACACTATTTTTGCAGAGTGATTTTTAGCACCATCTGAGTGCAGGATTTACATGGTAAAGATTAGAATAAACGAATACATGGTAAAGAGCCATACAATTTCAATCGACACATCACTTTCCCTTTTTTAATACAATTACCGCCATTAATGTTAATCGACAGATGTGTAAACATGAATGCCGTAATATATCAACAAAAAGTTCTTCATGAAATATTTTTATATTTTTATAAATAATGAAAATTGATTATATACGATATAGAAGTTACTGTTACACTAGAATCATCAACTATAATCAATCTAATCCGGCCAAAAGTAGCCAGAAAAGATAAAAATTTAAAGAAATTTATAACTATTCAAGCGACTCAACTACCGTCTTTGGAGCTATACCATTTCCCTATACCGACAGTGCACGGAACGGCAGATCCAAGTAAAAAGTCACGCTATGAGGTATCAAGACACACTTCACATTTCTTCCCAGACCTTTTCTAGACCTGACTAGGTAACAAATCTCGGTGCAGTAACAAATGCGGACGCACTTTTACGTGCAGAAGAATAAGAAATGGCCCACACCAAACCTTGTTACCAAAAACTGACGTAACGGGTGTCGGTAACAGGACTACGTAACAAGTGTGGACCCGCCTTAACGAACCCGCCCGCCCCGCAGTATCACAATTAGGGCTCATCCCGGGAAGGGGTCAGAAGGACCGCTCCCCGTAATATTATATACATAAACGCGTGGGTTTCTAATATCGTCATGCGTTATAAATTTGCTAACCCTGGCCCTGGTTGTTTATTTATTTATTTTTATTAAAATTGTTAGAGTTATAATCTTTAGTAGAGCAACAATGATACACTTGCTTTATAGTTAGGCGCGTCCGTATGCGGCCACTGGTCAGTTCGCTCTGCTGCACCACGCGGTGCACCTGCTCATAGTCTAGACGACAAAAGACGATCGCGGTCCCGTCGCTCATGGGGCGCATATTTCGATTCTTCACAAAAATATATATGTTTATTACAATTTATTTCTTAAAGTAATTTTGTTTGTTCTGAGGGATTAAATAATCATTGTGGTCTTTCGGGTCGATTTTGATCACGAATCTCTAAATAAATTGAGTTTAGTACTCTTTATTTCTAGTAAACATAGAGCAATTGGTAACACATTAGAATCAGTGCACAAGATGTACAAATTAGAGCTCGAACGGATGATGCTAACACCTCTCCCCGTGCCTTTAAACATTAAAATAATTAATTGTGTTACCTATGAATAATATTTCTTACACGTTGGTTTTGCACGTATCGTCCAAGCTTGCGTAAGAAGAGAAGTCGCTCAAAGATTTCTATTGTTATCACATACAGATAATAAGGCCCTTGATACCGACCAGCCGCATGGTGAACGATTAAGTGCATGCGTGACCCGACGAGCTCTCCGTGATCTTGTCTTATATGGAAACATCAAACCAGACCCTTCATGTATTCTGAGACTATGCAGGGTGGCCCAAAACCCAGGGAACATCAGGAAATTGGGTATAGCTGGGGCGATTCTGATGAACCTTTTCCTTGAGCAAAATGTTATTTTTAGTTTCGTTTTTGAGTTATTAACGAAAAACGCTGACCAATGAGAGCGCCGGTCGAGCGAGCGCTGAGGCACGTACCCCTCAGCTGCGCTCGGTCGTGATAATAATGTGGAATCTACTAATGTGGAATTATTCGTTATTCATGAATAAGAAGTCAATTAATTATTCTTTTAATTAATCGCCTACCGTCGTAGCCGTGAAAGAACGCATTGGCATGGCGTGTTACATCGTCTTTAACCAAGGATAATGTGGAATTCTTGCTTATTCAATAATAAGAAATAAACTAGTAAATGGTTTTTATTAACTGTGTTCGATACGTTTATTCATTATCCGAAAGGAATAAAGTGTTTCAATACTTATGAAAAACTTACCCATTTGTCCACGAATTAATCGGCTTAACATTGTGCGAATCCTGACCTTTCTGTTCTTAACGTGTTGGAAATCTTTCATGAGACACCCTGGCCTCTGGGGAGAAGGCCGGGAAGACACATGGAACCCTTGCGGTCGCCTGATCCCCTATCAGACGGTCTGTGGAACCCCAGTGGGGACAGAAGGCCCCACTGTCCCATTCCCCCCAGATCCCAGTTGGGAATGGGGGGGGGGTATGGGCGCCCACGCACACGCCCCCTCCTTCCGATGCCAGCCCTCCGCGAGCAGGGTCTGCCAGCTCCCTGCCCCCTTCCGCCGCCTCCTTCTGCAACATGACGTGCTCGCAGAAGAAGGCCAGGGCACTTCAAGCCGCCCGGTCGTGCAAGATGTTGGCGACGACCACCGGCAGCGCGAGGTACGGGCCCACCGCTCGTCTCAGGACTCGGCACTCCGCAGCCCAGGCTGGGCACTCTTCCAGCGTGTACCGTGCCGAGTCTACCTCCTCGGCGCAGTGCCAGCACTGCCCCGTCTCCTTCCGCCGGATGCGCTGCAGGTACTCCCCGAAGCCCCCATGCCCGGTGAGCACCTGCGTCATCCGGTACGTCAATCTGCTCCACGATCTGCTCAGCCACCTGTATAGGCTCGGCAGGATAGTCTCGAAAACGCGCCGCCCCACGGCAGTTGACAGGGCCATTTCGGTGAGGTGCGCGGTTCTGTTGAAGTCCTTCCCCGATATCTGCACCAGCGTGTCATCCGCATAGGTGGTGACACTGACGGAGGAGGGGGGGGGGGGGAGGCAACGCGGAGGACGGAGACATACGCAAGGTTCCACAGCAACGGCCCCAGGACTGACACCTGCGGGACCCCGCAATCCACACTCCTGACTTCCACTCCATCCCTCCCCGGGTATTCTATACACCTGCCGGACAGGTAGGACCCGACAATCCTTTTAAGGTAGAGGTCCATTCGGAGACGAATTAGCATCCCCCCCCCCCCTCTTATAGCTTCCCAGGGTACGGAGTTGAAGGCCTTGACGGTGTTTAACGACACCGCCCAACACGACAACATCACACCGACCCGGGCCGTGGTCTCTCCCGCCAGGGACCGGACGCGCGCAACGACGTCCAAGGTCGACTGTTCCCTGTGGAAGCCAAACTCGTCTAGATCGAATCGCACCACGGAAAGATGCTCAGCAACGCGGCCCGCGATAATTTTCTACAGTATCTTCCCGATGTCGTCCAGCAGGCATATCGGCCTGTACGCGGACGGCTCCTCCGCAGTCCTGTCCTCCTTCCTCAGAAGGACCAGCCTTCCCCTCCACCAGGAGGAAGGAAACTCCCCGGTCTGCAGGCAGGCATCGAACGCCCGCCTGAGCCTGTCCCCCAGGAACGGCATCGCCCAGGCGAGCACTTTCCCCGGGATTGACGCGAGCTCTCCCTCCGTGACGCCCAGCCCGATGTTAGGTTTGGTTTAGGTTTGGTGAGTGGATGGATCTTCGTTTCGTGTCGCCGTGTCGCCGGATGAAATACGCGCCGCGGTGAAAAGAGTCAACGCTAAAAAGACCGTGGGGGTTGACAAAATACCATCGCATATTGTCAATATCCTGGCAGCTAGTGCGTCAGGTGATTTAGCCAGGTTGTTCACCGCGACGTTGGCAGGGGGAGTGCCGGCCGAGTGGAAAACGGCGCGACCGGTCTGTGTCAAGAAACCGGATAAGACCGGAGGCATGCCTGCGGATTACAGGCCAATCTGCATCCTCTCAGCACTCTCCAAAGCCTGAGAATATGTCATTAAGGCCAGGGTAGAGACGTTCCGGGGGCCGAGTAGCCTCCACCCCAGGCAGTATGGGTTTAGGAGGGGTAGGTCTACACATGATGCGTTACATAAATTAAACGAGGTCGTCGAGGGTGCCAGGCGTAGAAACCTGATTTGCGCCGTCATGACGTTTGACGTACAAAATGCGTTCAACACCCTCCCCTGGGATGGCGTGCTAAACGAATGCCGAAATGGAGGTGTGCTCATATACTTACAAAGGGTGCTGAGGAACTACCTCAACGGGAGAGCGGTCTCGGTCGACTTGGAGTCAGGCACTAAGGTGGTACCTATTTACGCTGGGGTCCCACAGGGATCCGTTTTGGGACCCCTACTTTGGAACCTTGTGTACGGTGGAGTTCTGCAGCTGACGGGGTACAACTCGACCCTCATCGCGTTCGACGACGACTTACGGCTGCTGACGACCGGTCGAAACCTGAAAAAGCTGCAAAGAAACGTGAGAGCAATGCTCCCACTAATCCTGGAGTGGTTTAAGGACAAGGGTCTCCGAAGATATCCGGAGAAGACAAACGCGATCCTACTAACAAGGAAATGGATACCCAGCCGAGTGGAGTTCACCGTGGATGGTGGCACGGTGGTAGCGGCCGCCGAAATCAAATACTTGGGTCATAATAGACACCAAGAGATCGTACACCAACTACATCACTAGGTTGGTGAACAAGGCCACCCGACTGATGTCGGCTTTGATCCCCCTGCTGCCGAACTGCGGGGGACCAGGACAGAGGTGCAGGAAACTGTACGAATCCGTATCGATATCAGTGGCTCTGTATGGGGCCCCCTTATGGGGAAGCCCTGTCCTGGATAGGGTGACCTACACGGCGATATTGACGAGAGCACATAAGGTCCCTGTGTTCCGGGTGGCTTGCTGCTACCGTACCGTAGTATACGAAGCGGCGTGTGTGCTGGCGCGAACGCTCCCCATACATTTACAAGTTAAAGAAAGGATCCGGTGGTACCGGGACACGAGAGGGACCAGGGCAGGGGGCACTCCATCTAACGTGGCCAATAGGATCGCGGGTTGGAAGATGTTGAAGGAGCAAATGATAAACATCTGGAAGGAGGAGTGGGAGAGTTTTGACCAAAGAAACTGGACGAGGGGGCTCGTCCCGGAGTTAAATTTAATATGAATAACTTTGATGTAAGTGAACTTCAAATAAATGTAAATTATATAAGTATTGTGTTGTGATAGCAGTTTATTAAAGAAAAGTGCGTAAAACGAGTCCAAACTCGTTAATAATGGTTGTTTTTATTTAACAACAAATTTAAACACATATATCATTTAGAGATATGAAAAGAGGGTACCCAGAGGTATTTCAGGCCGAATAGTAAACTATATTTTCTTAGGGAGGAGGGGGTGGAAGGAGGGGTAACTCGAAAACCACGTATTTTTCCAACAAATTTTTTACGCCGTTAAGTAAACATGATAAAACGATGCAGGTCTGAATTAATCTTTTTTCAGATATCTCTCAGCGTTTCTGAGATATCTCACACTAGGTCACCTTAGTTTAGGCCAGATAAGCCAAGCCGATGATACCTTTTTTTTTTCTTTACGAGGTGGAAATCTTCAAAAGACAGCTCCTGCCCTGGGGACAAGCAGGAGGTAGTGTCGGATTTTTCCTGACTAAAACCACCTCGGTTACCTCTCCTCTGCGCTTGTTGGGGAGGCCCCGTGAATTCCGGAGATTACCTCCGGTGCCTTCCCACGCCCTGGCTGTCGCAGCCCCTGTACTCGGGAGGGTCAGAAGGACCCTCCTTTCCTCATACACTGCCGCGCCGGGGGCAACATCCGACGCGGCCCTTCTCCAGGCCGTTGATCAGGGCGGCTCGGGTCCGCACCCGAAGCCCGTGTTCCCTCCTGGCGGGCCGCCAGTCTACTTGGCAGCGGAGGCGCCATTCCGAGGGATGCAGGGGGGAACACCACCGCATTCTCGGCCACGCCACCGCTTTTACCTCTTTGAAACGGAGGGGGTTGGGATGTAGGTCCGGCCGACGGAAAAGGGGCCGGCGAGTCCCCCCCCCCATCACTGACCACGCCGCTCTTCCGGCTATCGGGCAGCCCTGCGGGGTAACAGGAGAACAAGCGTCTTCCCACAGTAGGGCCACCCATCCGCCGGGCGGTGATGACGGTCGCCCGAAAGACGGTGAGGGAATGCCTCCAGTCGCCTCCCGGGCTGACACCGCCTTTACACTACGGGAGGTGCGGGGGATCTCGCCAGCGGGCACGTCTGTGGCCGGCGAGTCCTGCTCCTCCGCCTCTCGCGTCGGGCGGGATCGCATAATTCCCTATCCCGCTCCGCTGCCTCCTTTCTGCGACGGACGACCTCGCAGAAGGAGGCCGTATCCGGCACAGGAACTCACCGAAACATCCATGTCCGGTGAGGACCTACGTGATCCGGTAGGTAAGGGTCCCTCTGCCGCGGTTCAGCCATTCGTCTAGGCTTGGCAGGGCCGCCCGACCGCCCGCTGCGCAGCTCCCCTGTTCAGGAGCTCCGCCCTCCATTTATTCCGCGCGGCCAGCCAGGCCGCGACAGTTATTAAACTACTTGTTAATTCAAGTGTTCTTTACGAATAGCGAATAATTACACATTATTATTAATTTAAGATGATGTAATATTTGCCATACGTTGCCCCTCGATGCACCCGATGACAACCGCGCGCGGTCGTGCCTGGGGGTGCGCTATACGGGCGCGCTCTTTGGCCAGTGTTTTTGGTTAATAACTCAAAAACGAAGCTACTTACAATATTTTGGTCATGGAGAAAGTTGTTCAGCATCACCTCAGCTACGCGAAATTTAAAAAAAATACTGCGTGACTTACAGGCCAGCCTGTATATTAATGTCAGTTGTTTGTACAAACGTAATTGTCGCCGTGTTTATATAGTATGTGAATTATTACCTAAAGTCGCGCGGTGTTGACGCATTGGCGATGAGGGGTCTGAGAATTGTTACAATAGTATACCGAAAGAACTTCAACCGAACTTGCAGATTCTAATGGTTTAACTTCTCTTCCTGGCCGGTGCCCTAAGCCCGATGTCACTGAATGTAATCGACTCTGTACGAGCGTAACACGGCGTGAATATTCCCGTAAATGTGTAGTTATTAACCGAAGATGATCAAAATGGAATGGTTTATATAGTCCCGAAATGTACAGGGGGGTGGGGCGTATTTGGGATTTCCATATAAGGTAGGATCACGGAGAGCTCGTTAGTCGCGCATGTACTTAATCGGTCACAATGTAGCTAGTCAATATCAATGGCCCTTATTGTCCGTATACGATAGTGACAGAAATCTTTGGGCCCTTCGTGGCAACGCGACTTCCCTTCTTACCCAAGCTTGAGCGGCGCGTGCGAGAGCAGCGTATAGAGAGCATTATTCATACGTAACAACTGGTACGAAATAGAAATAAAAAAAATGATAATTGGTCCAAAAATTGCAATTGAACCACCACGCAGGAAACAAATAATATCGCTTTGCCTTCGGTGTCAAGACTATGGTCACACTAAAATGTATTGCACCAGAGCATATTACTACGTTAAATGTGCAGGAAATCAGCCATCCCAAGAGTGTAAGAAATGCAAGGACATTCCCCCATCTTGTGTGCCGTGTAGCGGTCCTCACACAGCTAACTATAAAGGATGTGTTTATAAGCAGTTTCAACACAAAAAATGAATAATACCGCCATAGAAAAAAATGGGACAAATACCCCGGTGCAAAGGTATACTTTCCGACCAGTCTTTGAACACGAAAGGTACTCACAAGGCGTGATAGGCAAATCAGAAAAACTAGACTTGAGAGCGATAATAGAACCCCAATCGCAAAATTTCTAAAGAGGTTTGAAAACATTTTAATCAATTGCTGAACCAGAATAATATGATCATTGATCTACTAACAACCGTCATTAAGACCTCTCATAATCACAACGGGTAATACACTTACAATCGTCTTCTGTAACACTAGTGGTTTAGCCCAAACAAACTGGAAATTGAGGCACTTCTTAATATTGAGTACGAATATGCTCAAGGGAAGCTGCCAAGCCGTATCCGATCTCTCTTGTCGAGATAGATGTGTGGTTGGTCTACGACAATTACCCTTGTTGAAAAACAATAGGAAGTGGACTGTATTTAATAATGATGATGTGACAATATAGTCAAACTTACAGTTTGATCTTCTTCTCGCGAAGTTCGTTTTGACCTGCCCTTCGATCGCGCGTTCGTCCTGTAAGACGAAACCTGGACGCCAGCAACTGATCGCCTTGAGAAAGGGTGAGTGCAAACAGTCATACGCATTGATTAAGAAAGAAAATCAATGGTGGGAAATGGAGCCTGTGGAGAACTGTGGTTCTGAACTCTCTCGCATCGCACCTCTCGAGCAACATAAACATAATGCCCTAAACTCGGACTGCGATGCTGGCCGTCCCCTCACAAGGGAAGACTGTTAACTGGTCGACTCGGATTTTATTGTACTTTTGCAGGTTCATATTACACAAGCTCCTGATGGTCTGCGTAAAATATTGTGCGGTAGAGGGCCCGGGTTCGATTCCCGGTTAATTGTCTTTTTTTCATTCATGATTTCATTTTGGCCACATATTCGGACAATGTCCACAAATCACAAAAATTAAATGATATTGTACATACCCCAAAGACAATAAACGGCTAATCTCCGAATCCTATTTTACTGAAAAAGATTTCTTTAAAATCTACAATTCCAAAGTCTATTACACACAACATCTTAGTGGTAGACCACAGGGAGACAGTGCCATAATTATTAGGAATAAAATCTTACATGAAGAGAGGGAAAAATACGAAGAACTATACATACAAGCTACAGATTTAACATAAAAGTACCAATCGGACCGTTAACAATAGCGGATATAGTGCCCACCTAGACACCCAATTATGAAGGAACAATTCAACAAATTCTTGGACACACTCGGAGGCAGATTTATAGCTGGTGTTGATTTTAATGCCAAACACCCATCATGGAGATACCATAAAAATTCCAGATTTACTTGACTTCTTGGTCACTAATGGTATCGGTCCTTACATGTCCCATATCAAAGAAAACTACTATCTTTCGTTAGATCATTCGCCAGTCATACTAACGCTTGTAACGCCAGCTACCATACCTAACAAACAGAAAAAGCCATCCCCCTAAACCTCATATCTGGTCTGGGACGAATGCAATGAACACTTAAGTAACCACATCAATCTGATCGGTTAATGAAAGCATACCCACGTCAAATGTGGCTAAATATCTGTCTATGCATCTGGACAAAAGATTGATCTGGAAATTCCACTCCGCAGCTCAAAAGAAAGTAAGGTGAACAAAACTGCGCAAACTGTATTGGTTGCTTAGCTACAAATCATCCTTACCTCTCCACATTACACTACTACGGTGCAAAGTAGCAATAATACAAATATGGACCTATCGTATCCAGCTATGGGGATGTAGTAAGAAATGAAACATCGATATAATTCAACGTCTACGCATCAAAGCTCTCAGAACAATAACAGCCGGGCCATAGGCCGTCAGCAACGATACACTTAACAGAGATCTACATATGAACTATTTTCGAGATTATGTGAAACAGTAGGCCAAATCGCATATAAGTAGACTGCAACAACGCCCCAACCAACTGACAAGTAAATTACTCAACAGCAACGACGGCTTAAGAAGACTCAAGAAAAGTATACATGATCTAACTTCGATTCGTAATTTTAAATAATTGTAAAATAAAAAAAGCTGGCACTAAGCTTATTAATTTTAAGTTACGTTTACTATGTTATGTGATTTGGGGAGGGGGTGGCAAAAATTGATTTTGGCGGGTCACTGTTTATCATAGTTATAAGGATGTTAATAATCATAGTAATATTGTTCTATTAAGCTATAGATTAACGTGAACTAATCAGAAATTAATTTTTGCAGACATCATTTAACGTATTTGATATACCCGTGGATAATTCAACCACGAACGTAAGTGGAAATTGTGGCAAGCTCGATCAAGATTTGACTTTGAAATGGTCTTCTAAGAATGTTACTAATGCCAGTATGACGGTGCATTTCATCAAAAATGAAACTGGAAAACATTATTCCCTTGATCATTTGGACTTGGTGCTCCCACCAGGAAACTTTCCTCATACAGATTTGAGTAAGTAATTTGTTTACTATTGATAATATTTAGAAGCACTTTCAAAATCTTGTTTCGAGAACTTCATTGTAGGTTGTGTAATGCATTGTTGCGAATATGAAGGATGATGAATTCCAAAATTAAAAATAAGGTAATTACTTACATTAGTGATTACTCATCTATTTTTATTACCACGAAATATTTTGTTAAGTTCATTATTCTGAACAACATTCCACTATACGTGTTACCACCGCTAGATCTTAGTTTTCGAGATATCTCAAAAAATGTATACCTATGTATCTGTCGCAACGTATGCGTCATAACATTACTTGACATGATATTTCAGGGTCATCAATATCGGCGAGGAATCACTAATGTAAATTATTATCAAAAATAATCCTCTTCATTATGAGTTTTGATGCGTTCGGTACGAATGATAGATTACTTTGAACTTTTCGATATGGTGCACGAAAGAATGTGAACTATTGGTAATATGTTATGGGTCGTTACTATTGTGAGGAAGTCGAAATATGATTAGGTATCGGTTGTTAATAAAGGTGTAGGTGCTACAGTCAGTGGAGGTACTATAGGTTAATACAGTCCTTAAATGCTGAGAGGATCATAATGCTATGAGTCCGAATTTTGATAATTTGAGTTATTAACATTTTCCATGTCTTAAAGTCAGTTGTACCAATATACAGGGTGGCTCAAGACCCAGGGAACATCGGGAAATGGGGGGTAGTTGGGGTGATCCTGAACAACGTTTCCATTGATATCAATGTTGTTTACAGCTTCGTTTTTGATTTATTAGCCCTTTCGCTCCAAATAGTGACTATAGCCAATCTTGAATTTTCGCATTCACAGAGTATATCTGTTATGTCTATGGTTACTAGACGCAAGCGTTTTGCACTTGTTTTACGCTACGACCTTTCAGATTGGCAATATGAACAACAGACTAATTGTATTGTTTGGGCTTGCTTACACGTTTCAAACATCGATTATATCGATGATGCTTTGCCATCAACTAGTTTTAATAATATTCAATGGGCTATGGAGAATGTTCAATTAAGGTTTCATAATTCGAATACTTAGAATTCTGGACTTCAGAACGAAGACATTTTCTCCTCTACAATATTAGATTATTTTCAATTATTTTTTTTGTTATTTACACATTATTCATTATGAATAGAAAGATTTTAGGTCATTCTTGAGTTATAGAATATAATTGCAATTAAAGATTCTCTTATTATAATTATTTTAACAGTAATATTGGATGAAATGTTGTTTGGTCGAAAATGGTTCTGATATTTTTTATGGTGTGTAGATATCTCTCAGCAGTAAGCAGTAAATAAAATTTGTTACAGCCGATATCACGACTCTTACAATACTGACTTCATCATTGAGATTCATATTCTGTAAAAAACTGAATTGAAATTATACAAAACATTTAGATAAAAATAATAGTGTTACTTATGAAGAATATTCCATATTCGCTCTCAACGCGTTTTCGAGCTCGCGTCTGTGTCTAAATCTAAATCTAAAATTCGAATCTACAATTCTTTGGGTTATGATAAACAGATAAAAGGGTCCTGAGCACATGTGCGACCAGCTGCATTATGACCAAGACGGGTGTGGTCCGACGAAGACTCCTAAATTTCCTTACATGGAAAGTTCTACTGCATACCCGTTCATTTCGAGAGTATATAAACCCTTTGGTATCTACCCTCGGCATTCCGATTCCCCGGTCCTCGGCATTCGAAGGGGTCGCGCCGGGATGCCAGTCGCTCAAAATACTATCTTCAGATCTGTGATCTCAGGCCCCGTCCAAACTCCTCCAGTCCCATTCCACTCACGCAAGATCCTCCTCTCGACCTCGGTCCCACGCGCCCAGCATCAGAGAAAATGCTCTGCTCTCTCGTTCGCAAATTCAGGACAAAGTCGGAGCTCGACCGCGAATACTCCGACTTCATGACCGAGTACGAACAGCTCGATCATATGACTCGTCCACCAGTCTCGCATCAGCCTTCGGAGTCTGTCTACATTCCCCATCATCGAGTGTTTTGCACGGGAAGCGCGACCCCCAACCTGCGTGTCGTATTCAATGCGTCATATAGGACGTCTACCGACCGGTCGTTGAATGATTATCTGCTCGCCGAGCCGAAAGTGCAGACTGGCCTTTCGGCTGTGGTGCTCCGATGGCGACACCACCGATACGTCTATGCTGTCGACATCGAAAATATGTACCGGCAAATTTAGGTTGACCCCCGCGATGCAGATTCTCAAAGAATCTTATGGCAAAAAAACCCCTTCTGGTCCGATTCGCGAATACCGCCAACAAACTGTGACTTACGGGATGACGTGCGCTCCGTTTCTCGCTCTTCGCATCCTCAAACGCCTCGTGGAACGCGAAGGCCACCAATTTCTGTTGGCCGCCCCGATATTGCAGCAGCAGTTTTACGTCGACGACGTGCTCTTCGGTGGGGAAGATATCGTGTCCCTCCGGCAAAGTTGCGATCAGGTAGTCGAACTCCACGGCTTCGCCGATGCGTTGAACGTCGCGTACGCGGGCGCTGTCTATTTGAAAACCACTTCCGCAACGGGCGCGATTTCAGTTTCCTTACTTGCCGAAAAATCGCGAGTCGCTCGGATTACTCAGCTTACCATTCCACGATTGCAGCTGTCCGCCGCGGTGCTTCTGTCGCGATTGGTCGAGTTTGTCCGTAAGTCGGTCGGCGCTCGTCATCACTCGTGTTTTTGCCGGTTCGATTCGACAATCGTTCTCGCGTGGCTCCGCGATCACCCATCGAGGTGGAAAACTTTCGTTGCGAACCGGGTCCATGATATTGCAACGAGAGTTCCACAAGCAGAGTGAAGGCACGTCCCTACGCAGGACAACCCGGCCGATTACGCGTCGCGCGGATTATTGGGCACGAGTGGAACCAGCATCGCTAATGGTGGCATTGGTCACCTTGGCTTTGCCTATCCGCTCAACATTGGAGGCAGGCTCAGGAGGTACCCCCGCTCCCCGCCGAAACTCCACTCCAGGAGAAGACCGCGACAGTTCACTGCTTGACGAAAACCGAGCCATGGGAGCTCGCGTCGCGATATTCCTCGTGGCTGAAGCTAATTCGCGTGACCGCATATATTCAGTTGTTTATCGCGCGCTGTCGCGTTCGGAAACGTGGACGCCGCGCTCCTCGCACTACAGAACCGCCGCTCACGGTCGCACAGTGCTTGGCTGCCCGGACGTTTTGGCTGAAAACGATTCAGCAAACAGTTTTGGTTATCGAACTCCAGGCATTGTCGAACAGTCGGCCCGTTTCCGGGAGAAGCGCGACAGCCGTCCTTAACCCATTCCTAGACGAGAACGGGATTATTCGCGTCAGAGAACGGATCAGAAATGCTCGGATTCAATATCGCCAGAGATACCTAATTCTCCTCCCGGCGCACCCTTTGGTCACACACATCATCGAACAAGCGCACCAACGAACGCTGCACGGCAGTCCTCAACTCACCTTGAGCAACCTCCGCTCTGAATTCTGGATCCTGCGTGCCCGTACTTAGGTCAAAATGGTGATACACCGCTGTGTCACGTGCGTTCGGTTGCGGGCGCGGGTTCCGGATCAAATGATGAAGGACTTGCCACCTTTTCGCGTCACTCCACCCGGTCGCAGCTTCATACACCGCGGTCTAGACTACGCCGTGCCCGTGAAAATTCGAACCTCTGCGGGGCGCGGGATCACCCCTCGGAAGGCCTTTATCGCGCTCTTTGTGTGTCTCCCAGCGCGGGCTTGTCCATTCGGACAACGGCACGACGTTCGTCGGCGCCGACCGAGAATTGGCCAAAGCGTACCGGGCCGCGCTGCGAGACCCTTCTTTCCAGAACGCCACTGCAGGGGACAACGTGTTGTGGCACTTTATACCCCCGAGTGCGCCACATTTCGGAGGTTTGTTGGAGGCTGGAGTGCGAAGCGTCAAGCACCATTTACGCCGCGTACTTGGGTAACACACCCTAACTTTCGAGGAGTTTGCTACGCTCTTATGCCGAGTCGAAGCCTGTTTAAATTCTCTTCCACTGGCCCCTTTGTCCGACGCGCTCGACGATTACGACCCCGGGCCATTTCTTGATCGGGTCCGCTCTCAACACTGCCCCGGAACCATCGGTGTTGCACATTGCCGAAAACCGTTTGTCACGCTGGCAGCTCGTGCAGCGCATGCCCGAAGGTTTTTGGAAACGATGGCAGCTGGAGCACGTCAACACTCTGCATCAACGGACGCGGTGGCGGCAAATCCGCCCTTCTCTCCAAGTGGGGCAACTAGTCCTCCGAAACTCAACACTCCCACCATGCAAGTGGGAGCTCGGGCGAATTGCACACCTGCATCCTGGGGCTGACGGTCTTACTTGCGTCGTTACCGTCGAAACAGCGACCTCCGAATTCAAGCGACCGATTCTTAAGCTGTACGCACTCCCAGTCAAGAGCGAAATACCCGCATAAAGCAGTGTAATCGGCCGTTTTGGGAATTATGTACAAAACCGACATTTAGGCTAAGTTCGTGTAGTTTATAAGCTCACATTCCGTCACGATACTTTCCATTCCTACGCATCCTGTGAATTCATTCTTACGGCGTCTCCACTCTCCTACCGCACCTCATCCTGACTCCGTGAAAATGTGCCATGCCATGGCGGGCCGTTTCCACTTGCCACATCCGTTTTAAGGCGGGCGGTATGCTTGAAATTCAAACGGTCGGCGTCGGCGGCGGCAGCCGAAGCGGGCAACAGAAGTCAAAAACAGTTTTTTTTTACACCTTGGCCCAATGTGGGCCCGATTGAAGCTCCGATTGATCGATGCCGGTGGAATGTGAAAACCAGGTGGTCTATACGACTTATGGCAGTCGTCTTTGAAGGTTTCAATCTATCTTGACAATCATTAAAATGGTATAAGAAGTAATTTTTTCATTTGTTTGATATTGCCGTTTGGAATTCTTATTGTATATATAAATACAAAACACACAAAGATATTTCTATAGCTACTTTTCATCTTCAATTAGTAAGACAAATTTTACTGAAATACCATAAAGAGGATTGTAGTACATTATTAAATTATATTTTCAAGTTTTATTATAAATAAACTTTTCTTTTATCTGTTATGCATTAGTTGAATTTAAGTGCGTCTTACCTACCAGCATCCGAAACAATATGGAGTTGTTAATACTAAAATTAATAAAACGGGTAACAATACTTACATTTAATAAATAATAGAAGTCAATGAAAGGTAATCGTCTCGGTAATATCACCTTCAGCGAAAAGACAATTGCTTATTATTTCTAATTCGTTTACCGTGCATACTACTACCAACTTGCAATTGCTTCTGGACAGTAGAGGTCTTATCGTCTGCCATTTAAACTTTTATATGACGTAAGAATAAAAATACTAAAATGTTCGGGGCTCCCCGCTGTCTGGAGTACCCCGCCTTTACCCTATGTATGATCGTTTATCAAAGTACCTGTAATAAATGGCGAATTATCGGCAAATATTTGAAGATATTTTACGCGATTTACCGGTTTATCGGTATTACAATGATTGTTAATGGTGTGAAACTAACGTCCTAGCTTCTCCCACTAATACCCATTATTTTCTTGTAACTACGCGACCACCCCTGCCAGGTGCCAGTGAATTACATCCGTCGAGATTTATTTGCAATTATTATTGAATTATTATATATTATTCTACTGTATATTAATATTGTATTCACAGTCAAGGTACTAATGACCTACTGAAATATACATTGTGTCAAACCTATGTGTCTTCAAAGTGTTCTCTGCATTTCTTTTCATTGATATTGAACCTTATCATACATAGTATAATGCATTCATAAACGCAGATTACGTATACGATTTTATTACACAAATATGTTCTGCTGTATACTTTATAGATGAATCGATGGTTCTGGTGAACGAGGAGCCCAATTTCACGGTTGGTCTATCGAACTCCTACAGATGTCTGAAACAGCAAACACTTTCTTTGACGCAAAATGGTACTAATCAAACGGCTGGCTATCTGACTATATCTGGCTTGCAATTCCAAGCATTCAAAGCCGATAAGTCTACTCTTTTTGGTTTAGGTACGTATTGCGTTTCAGTATTGAAACAATCAGTTTTATAAGTTAAGAAAAGTAGTGTAGGGCGATATCTTTCATTTTATAGATATGTATATTCTCGAAACTACCTACACGTGGAAAAGCGTGGGCAATCTATACAATAAACATTAATTGAAAGCTTCACGTGTGCTGCCCTGAGCTGTCGCGATTGCATAAATCCTAATTAATTAACTGTTTACTTTGGTCAATTTACCAAACAGCTCTTTTTATTTTCCAGTATGAAAGTAAAGTTTCTAAAATTATTGACCTTGTCTACATGCAACTTACGGTTCTACTTAAAAGGATACGGTATGCCATTACAGAAAAACGAAATTGACACAAAAATTACTGCTTCTCGATTACTACCTCATCCTCTTCCCTCGACTCTCAATCAAACACTTTTCTTAGTAGAATGTAGTTTTTCCAATAAGATGAGGCAAATTGTGCGCCCACTAAAATAAGTCGTGTATTCCCATCTAGGAACGCGCTCTAAATACATTCCTATAAATGTTTTTGTATCTAGTTGTAGCACGACAAAGTGTCTTTTCTTGAAATTAAATCATTTGCAGGTCTATACAGGGTGTATCAAAATGTTGTGTTATAGCTCATTCATTTGAATCTATGCCTTTGGTAGAGAAATGTAAAAAAAGTTGCCACAAAATTGACCTTGACCTTGAAATTTACCATCAAATTATTTTCTTTTGCTTGAATTTGCATGAATTCCTTTCATCACACGGACCAATAGTTTGAAAAGAACCATATGTCGCAAATACACCGTGCTCAATACATATATATTGACAAAGTTTTACGCAAATAAGATTGTACAAATCACACGTACGAAGGAACAAACGCCCTATGCTAGTGTCGCATCGTTTACGTACAAGCCCATTATATGTGTGCGAATGCTTTATTACAAATGCAATCAGGCCGGTAAAGGTACAGAGGCGAAAACCGAACATGATTTTCTTATGTTTTAAAGTAATGTTTGATAACTAGCGATGAAGCACCCGTGCACATACAGGCTGTCCCGTAAGTAACTGAACATCGGGAAATAGGGGGTTGGTGGGTGACTCTGAACAACTTTTTCCTTTATGAAGATGTTGGCTGAAGTTTTGAATAATTAACGAAAACCACTAGCCAACCGTGGCTCTTAACCGCGCTAAGTCGTAGGCGCTTTGGCACAGCGTTGGTATCGAGGGAAGGGTGCGGCAAATGTTACATCCTCTTAATTAAGAGAAATGTGGAATTATTCGTTATGCATGAATAACAAATAAACTAATAAGTCGTTTAATAGCTGTGTTCGATTCGTTCTCCGTGTTTTATTACTTATGAAATAACTGTTTTTTTATAGCACGATCTCAGGTGGATAAATTATGTTTTAAGAAAAGCGATTTGGATGACTAATGTTAGTAAAAGCAAGTTAAACCTATCCATTCGACCACGAATTCTTGACACTGGTTCAATCCTGACAATGCTTTCTATTCAACCCTCAACAGCTGCTGTTGCGGTCGGGTCGGTAAAGTCACTTCACGAGGGTTGCCTAGAAAGGTATCGACCGAGTGTCAAGAATTCGTGGACGAATGTTAGGTTTAACTGGCTTTTTTAAACGTTTGTTATCCAAATCATTTTTCTTAAAACATAATTTATCCGCCAGAAATGTGCTGTTAATAAAAAAAAATGTATTCCATAAGTAATTGTGGGAGCTTTGTGTATCGGTCTATACGATGGTGCAAGAAGGAAGCGACGGAAAAAGAAAGGAAGAAAGAAGAAGGTTGTGTTTTTTCCTGAACACAGTTATTAAACGACTTTTTAGTTTATTCGCTATTCGTAAATAACGAATAATTTCACATTATTCTTAATTTAAGTCGATGTAACACGTGCCAATGCGTTGGCTAACGACGATGACCGAGCGTGTTTTAGACCTACGCGCTTGAGCTTGAGCTCTGCGGGCGCTCTGATTGGCCACTGCTTTTTGGTAAGGAAGAAGTTGTTCTGAATCACGCCAGTTCCCAAAATGATAGAATACCCCACGTAGTAATATTTTTATTCTAAACATTCATGGTTGTAATAAGTTTTTTTATTATTCATTTTCAGCCAAAGACTGTGCTTTTTACACACCAGATGTTGTTCCAATAGCTGTTGGTTGTGCATTAGCCGGATTAGTGGTCATAGTACTGATCGCGTACTTGATTGGTCGTCGACGAAACCAATCTCGTGGCTATCTCAGCATGTAACTTTAACTCTTTTCATTGCAACTTTCTTTTGTAATAATTAAGTGATTACCTTTTTCCGTATATTCAATATGAAGTTAAAAGAAGGTTATTTCCTTTCTCAAATCTGTGAAACTGTAATTGTAATTTTTCTTTCATTCAATACAGAAGATTTATACAAAATGTACAGCATTCATTCCATTGTTGTAGGAATTGTCTTGTTCTGGTTTGTTGTTAATCTAAGGCATGTTGTAATCACTATTTTTGTATAATTCTTAGGATAGTTATCTACTAATTTCGGAAGCATAATATAATGATATAGTTGTGACCATTTTCAATTTGCAGTTAACATTATAGAATTAATATATGTTGTGAGGAATATTAGTAGTCGCATAGCTCAACAAAAGGGATTCCGAAATATTGAAGGTTGCAAGAGATATATTTGATAAGCTAATGTACTAGAACAAAGATATGGACATATATAAAATTTATGATTAGTGCAGCAGGTGTATAATTTATTGGAGGCATTAAGTTTTCTTTTATCTGGCCAAACAATAAACTGATATTATCATTACTATCGTCGTTGTTATTATTCTAATTACCATTACCAAGTCTTTTAATATGACTACTTCAATTCTGCCGTAGCCAGTATATACTTATTGTAAATGTCGAACAACCGCTTTTTTTTGAGGTGGAAATCTCCCACAGAACAGGAGTTACTGCCGAATTCTTGCCGGCTACAACCATCCCGGTCACCGTCGTCGGGCGCTACGGGGAAAGTTCCATGACCTCCGAAAATATCCGGTGCTTCCGGCGCCCTCTCCGTTTTACCAGCGGTCTAGGCCGGCGAGCCCTCACCCTCCGCCTTTCACGTCGCCAACCGTCGCTCCTTGACGATCTCGCTGGGTATGAGAGGATAGGGTCCTCCTCAGCGGAGTCGCCAATCTCCTGTCAGCGACGTCATTCATCGGAAGGGTTCGAGGGCAAACACTCCTTTTTTTGTACTACGTTTATTCATGTATGTAGTATTTCACATTAACGAATACGTTCTTCAGACCCAATATGTATATTTCACAATGTAATAACAACAACAACGACGACAACGCCGACGGTGATGTCAACGATTTCTTATGATTTTTTATTCATGAATAACGAACAATTCCACATTCCTTTTAATTAAGACGATGCCACACATTTGCTGCACGCTTTTCTCGGTACCCTCGATGTCCCCGTCACGACCGACCGCAGCTGAGCTGCATGCGTCTGAGCCTGCGCCAGCGGAGGCTCAGAGGTGCTCTCATTGCCCAGTGTTTTTCGTTAATAATTGACAAACGAAGTTGCAAACAACATTTCGGTAAAAAAAAGTTGTTCAGAATTACCCCAGTTACCCACCAGTTTCCTGACGTTCCCTGGGTTTTGAGCCACCCTGTATAGTGTAATTTTTAACGGTTCGCCCATCATGGGACCTCCACCGCGGTGGGGGCACTTCCCCGTTGAAAGTTGGCCCGGGTAATGGATGCTGGAGCCGAAAAGCGGCTTGTCGGATGTTCAGTATTATCGACGCCAAGTGACAATAGAAAAATGCTACGAGATGGGCCTGCGTCATATATGCTGCCAAAGAATTTACGTCACCCCTATTGAATAGACGACACCGGTCCCGAGCCGATATCTAACCCAAGCCTCAGGCTAAACGGTGCTAGGATTTATACCTCAGGTGTGAGGTAGTACTAATACCTACGTCCGGATACCCCATTTCAACCCCTTCATAGTCTGCAATCGCTAACCACGGGAGCGGTCCTCCCACGTTGAACGCCCGGGTTCACGGGATCTTTGCCATCCTTGTCGGACTTACAGTTACACTACCTTGTTTTTCAAGGTGGAACTTTTCGCAAAACACCTGCTGCCCTGGGGGAGAGCAGGAGAAGGCTCCATGATCTCCAGAGATATCTTCCGTTGTCTCCCCGCGACCTCGCCATTTCGGCCCTATACTCGGGAGAGTCAGAAGTCGAGTAAGATTTGACGTGCGGTACCTGTCCTAGGCCCTCACCAACACGGCCCCCATGGGCGCGGGATTGGTATACGCTCAATCAGCACGCACCCAAGGAGACGCTTCCAACGATGCTACCTATTAATTCGAGTTGCAAGCCTCGAATAACCTCAGGTGAGGCAGAGATCTTTCTAAATCTCTACCGTCTCTGCAACTCACACGTCGAGCCATCACACGCCGCGGGGCACGCACTACACCCCGAAGGGCACGCGTCTCTAGCCCTCGACACGGGCTTACCACTTCCACCACGAATCCAACCCTGGATGTTAGCGATTCCGATGAGAACCCTACGCCCGCCGAAGAGGTGCGCGGAAACACCAGGCCGCGGGGTCTTAACATCATCCGTGGTACAAGTGTTAGGGCCATACTGGTCATACCTTTCGCAATTCGGCGATCGTCACTACCCATTCGAGGTCCTTGCAACCGCGGTTCCTGGGTGGGCCAGCTCGGGTACGAGGGGTTGCTACGCCCCTAAGAACACTCCAAGGAGAGTAGGACTCAGCGCACTCCTGGTCCGCCCTGCGGAGACTCAGGAGGGTCAGTCGGACTCTCCGGTTCTCGTAGATGTAAGGCCACACTAGGCGTGACACCAGGTATAGATACACCTCCGCGCTCCTTGGGCGGCTGCCGCTTTTAGACTATGGGAGGGGGATCTCGCCTACAGCGCCTCTTCTTCGTCTCCCTCACCCGAGCCTCCCCCATTGTCCCAGCTATTGACGCAGGGGGCTCCACAGGTGCTACGCTGTGGAGGAACCTCGACAGCCCCTCGTACAGCTCCTTCCTGAGGGCAAGAGTTTTTTCTCAATACGGACCCTAAAGGCCTCCAGTAACGCCTCGATCCGGCCTTCCCTGGGGGACGACGATCCCACTAACTCCTCCCTGGAGGAGGATGATCGATTCACCCGCTCTTCCTTGTGTGGAGGCGAACAGGCGTTTTCAGGGGCAGCCACAGCCCCTCCATTACCACCTGTTGTTCACTCTCCTTCTCTCTTCCGCTGTTATCGCCTTTCCTCCTCCGCTGTTGTCGCCTTCTCCCCTCCGCTGTTCTCTCGTTTTCCCTCCTCCACTGTTCACTCGCCTTCTCTCCTCCGCTGTTAGCCAACGGTAACTTGACGTCAGCTACCTGATCACGCAGCTGGAAGTTTATCGTGAAGTGAAATGATCGTGCAAGGTTACTAAGCCGACCATAACAGCATCAGCTATTCAGCGTTGCCTAGGTCAGGATTCACACAATGTTAGGCAAGTTAATTCGTGAACTAATGGGTAAGTTTAACTAACTTTTCCTGACATTAGTTATGCGAATCGTTTTTCTCAAAACATAATTTATCCACCTGAAAACGTACTGATAAAAAAAAAGTATTTTTTTCATAAGTAATAAAACACTTCATTCCTTTCGGATAATGAATAAACGTATCGAACACGGTTATTACACGATTTATTAGTGTATTTCTTATTCACGAATAATGAATAATTCCACATTATTCTTAATTAAGACGATGTAACATTTGCCGCATGCTTTCCGCGGTACCCTCGATGTCCCCATCACGACCAACCGCAAGTGATCGGTTCGCACCTGAGCGCGGGTCGGCCGATGTCCGCCGGGCGCTCTCATTGGCCAGTGTTTTTCGTTAATAACTCAAAAACGAAAATATGTATGACATTATTACCAAGGAAAAAGTTGTTTATCTACACCTCAGGTACACCCCAATTCTCGATGTTCCCTGAGTCTTCTGACACCCTGTATATACGTACGGCAATAACTACTTTTCGGATGACTGCGCAGTGATCTGGAATCCCGTTTTCTGTGATAAAAATTAATTTTTCAAGCTGAATATGTTGTCTGTTTAGCTTTGGGAGATAGGCTTTTTGGGTCTGTGATATAGCCAATACGCCTATGGCGTCGTAGGGCACAGAACTTTAATTTAATATACGTGAATATGATGTTGAAGCGTTTTTTCCTATTGTTTTACCCGTTATGGTATTGTTTAATATTCCTAACATTTGGACGGTATACACGTCAAGCCAAAGTTCAACATGTGTAACTCAAAATTTCAATCGTTTGGTGGTATGTTTCATTTAGATTACCAATAAAGCTGCTATGTTAATATATGTGAAATATATTAACTATATTATACAACTGTTACGAGCCAGGGCTGTGGGCAATTGCCTAGACCGGCGATGTTGATATTACCCAAGAAACTTGTTAGTTTGTCTCAATACTTTTAATTACTATTCAATACAATTCGAGCGGTTAAGTTGTATTCGTGGGAACGTTACTACCAACATAAGGAATTACGGAGTAAAGGTTGGTTTGACGAATCTACTCGATTTAATATCGAACAGTATATATGTATATATTCAAATCAGTCGTTGGTACAGATGTGATTGTCGCGGTATTTAAGTAGTGTGTAAATTATTATCTAAGTACTTGCACGGTGTTGACGCACTGGCGATGCGAGGTCGGAGAATGGTTACGATAGTATGCCGAAAGAACTTCAACCGAACTTGCGGATTCTAACGGGTTAACTTGTATTCTGATCGGTGCCCTAAGCCCGAACTCATTGAATGTAATTGATTCTGTACGAGCGTAACACGACGTGACACTTCCCGTAACTGTGTAGTTATTAACCAAAGGTGATCAGAATGGAAAGGCTTATATAGTTCCAAAATGTACAGGGGGGCGTATTTGGTGTTTCCACATAAGGTAAGATCACGGGGAGCTCGTCTTGTCGCGCGTGCACTTAATCGGTGAAGCTAATCCGTATCAAAGGCCCTTCTTGTCCGTGTGCGATAATGATATAAATCCTTGGGCCCTTCGTGGAAAACGTGACTTCCCTTCTTACGCAAGCTTGAGCGGCACGTGCGAGAGCAGCTTGTAGAGTATATTATTCATACGTAACACAACAATAATATAATTGTAATATAATTGAAATATATGTGAGATTATCGAAGCCGCTTAAATAGGTATTCAAATGATTATGTGGGCGTGTATGGGTTAAAAAGCTGATTTGATTAGCTCTCACGACCGTAGTCGATACAACAATACAATGTCACCATGGTCCTATTTGACCATTTTATGCTTCGCTCTAACACAAGAGAAGTTATGCTAGACAAAGATCCATCACTATGATAGATAAAGATAGAGCTATGTACGTCTGATGGACCTATGATAGGCACAGCAAGACGGGAATTGGTGTGACACCGCATACTAGGAGGCATGTCGCACGTGGTCCGCGACACGCAAGTTGGCTGGGCCTGACCTATGTCAAGCAGCAATATGAGCCTTCTCTCATAAGTTCAAAAAATTATTTTAAAAGAAGTTAATAAAATTATATATGTATATATAGGACATGAAATACATCAAAAATATGAATAAGACGTTCTATAATTACACACATGAATATTGCTATATCAATCTGTTTTGTTCAACACGACCCTGCAATCTCTTCTATTTTGCACTCTTCTCTTTTATGTACGGCAAAAATCAAGACCTCAACTTGAGTCGAATCTATTCAAGTTTCTCTGAAAAGCAAAACTGTAATAGATATGACAATATCAACTATGTTTTCGTATTTTTCGTTTGTCATTCTACACAATGACCATAGCAATGAAAAAGCGAGTGAAATGAATTAAAAATTATCAATATATGTACATTCGGTACTCGTATAAACTAACTAAAAATAAATATTTTCTTTTATTTCTGATGGTATAATTGCATTCGCAACAATAATTATTTGTAAAAAAGAAATAATAGTGTGATCTACAAGAAAGGCGAAATAGTAGTAAAGCATCACACAAGTTTTCCTGCACTTCATCTACGACTGCTCAATCTAAGTTGTCTCAAAATGCGCTTCATATGTATACATTAATGTTAGAAATATTAAACAGTAGCGTAATTGGCAAGATACATGGCAAGAGAAACGGTAGCACAAACAGCGTTCTAAGTTCAGATTTACGTATATTACATTAAAATATTTAACAGATGTTTTCAAAATAGTGATTATTGTCAGGAATATAGTTAGGTCTTAGACAAAAATTATAGTAAAAAAGATACCCGAGGGGAATCGAACCTACAAAAAAATTTCCAGCGGATCAGCAGCTATATACAGGGTGACAAAAAACTCAGGGAACATCGATAAATGAGATATAGCTGAGGGGTAGAAAAACAATATTTTCCTTGGCAAAAATGACCTACATAGTTTCGTTTTTGAGTTATTAACGAAAAACACTGGCCAATGAGAGCGCCCGGCGGGAATCGGCCGACGCGCGCTCAGGTGCGAACCGATCACTTGCGGTAGGTCGTGATGGGGGCATCGAGGGTACCGAGGAAAGCATGTGGCAAATGTTACATCGTCTTAATTAAGAATCACGTGGAATTATTCATTATTCGTGAATAAGAAATACAGTAATAAATCGTGCCTCCTTCCGTCTGCCTCTTTGGAGACCCTCGGTCTCTTCCTCCCCTTGACGGTGGACCCACTCGACTCCGTGTCGCACTCGTCTTCAGAGATTACGCAGGCCGCTTTGGTGACCTGCGCTGCCTCCGTCCTTTTTGCGCTACCCCTCGATGGTCCTGGGGTGGCCTCCTTTTTGCCGTCGCACCTCGCAGGTTTCCACGTGGGTGTGGCCCTCCTCGCCGGACTCGCGCTGCGTCAGCGCGCTCCCTCTTCTCTTCGTGTTTTTGTTTTGCTGTTAAGATACATTATGGCCGGTATATTTAAGAACACTTCGCCCACCATGGGACCCCCACCGCAGTGGGGGCACTCCCGTGTTTAAATTTTTCCCTAATTGTGGATGCCGAAGCCGAGAAGCGGTTTTTCAGATGGTCAGTCCTATCGGCACCAGGTGACTCTTCAGAAAAATATTACGGGATAGGCCCGCGCCATATTTGATGTTAAAGGTTTAACGTCACCCCTGTTGAGTGGGCGTCACCGGATCCGAGCCGATGCCAGACCCAAACTTCGGGCTACACGTGCTGCGATTTAACCTACGCAGCGTCGGTTACGAGGAAATACTGACCGGGTAATCCTCCATACCTGCGTCCGAATACCCCACTTCAACCCCGTCATAGGCACCAGACAGTGAAACGCGTGAGCGGTTCTCCGACGTTTAACATACGGGTTCACGGGATCCTTGCCATAATTTCAGGACTTACGTTTACCCTTATTACTACCGCAGAGGTCAGGTACTAACATTACGCGCCACTCCGGTCGGGGGGAAACTACTCCCCCCTTGGTTAGTCTGCCATTCACGCACACAAACACACACCCCAGTGAGCCGCTGCTTTGTTTTCACCGTTCAGCCCAAGCCCTTCCGGCATGGTTGGACCTGCCGGGAATGAAGCCCCCGCCGGCATGGTCTTGGGCCTCATTATGGCTACTTACGCCTCTACACCACGTCAAGGTGGCGGCTCCTAGTAGGTGTGGTCCGACGCTATTCAACTATCGAATGTCCCAGGATTGACTATTTATTAAGGGTGTTTCAAAGTGAAAGAATGAGACTGAACATCCTGTTGGCCGACGACGGCTGGCGACTGCATTGGCTCGTCCAACGACCTGATGTCGAGGGATTGTTTATTAGAACACCGTGTGGAAGACCAAATATGGCGATCAGCCTGTCGCCGTATTACCAAGGAATAGCAAGTCTGCTCCTGGAAGATTTTGCCACGGAGTGGAAAAGGTTATGCCTTTTGGTAAGAGAACTGTGATTGACCGCTCAGTCCTTACCCCCAGAGCTGTCCTGGAAAACACTACCTCGCTTACTCTTAAAGTCAATTTCTAACAAATCTTATATCGAAGGAATAGATACGCTGAAGAAAACCTGATTCCAGATTCCAATTCAGCCCATTAAAAACTGTAAGAAACGTCCATTGAAGGTTATAAGATCAGACCCGTGTTGAACAGTATTAATAGACTTATTCCGTACTCGCAGAACCATTGTTCTAGTTTGACCATAGAAAATATAACCTTCATAATGAAGCAATAAGAATACTATATTGACATTACTTAAATGATAATGTAATATCAGCTAATGGCCAATAATAATCAATTGTCAGTAACCTCAACTAAAGTAGGACACAAGAAACAAAAAATTTTGTATAGGTTTCTAGAATCTGTTGCTTGTTTACTGTTGTCTGATTTAAATTAATATTACAGTAAACAGTATAAGTTTATACCATTATCTTTAATGTATCAAGTTATGCAATAGATTTTCAACATCTTAAAAATCATAAGTATAATACTTATAATCTGTAATATGTACTAAAAGTGTCTTTGTTTTGGCGATGCTTCACTGAAGTAATAACTGCGTTCAAGAAATATATGTATAACCTTTTGAGTTTCATCAGTGGATTGCTGGGTATCCAAAGAAATCTAGTCAACACTTAACTGTTGGAATCGAAGAAAGAAAAAGACAAGCTTCATGGGATCGTACCCCAGATCTCCTACTTGTAGGCACATGCCAGTCGTTGGTTCACGACTACAATTCACTGCGGTTGAGAGCCACGCGCTCGAGCGCTCTGATTGGCCAGTTTTTTTCATTAATAACTCAAAAACGAAGCTTCATCCAACATTTTACTAAAGGAAAAAATTGTTCAAAGTCACCCCCATTTCAAGGAGTTCCCATAGTTACGGAATACCCTGTATATTCAGGGCGTTCCTGGGTAGTTGGCCTCTCAGGTACAAAAACAGTATCGCCATCCCTATTAATTTAATACTAGTTACTTTGATATCTATGTATATATACATACTTTTAAACAGTTATCGTACTAAATATCATCTGTTACTTTGGGCTGTATATAAAGATTAATTTGATTGAATTCTGTTTGTCTAAAAGATTACTATTCATAAAAAAAAGGTTTGATTATTATTCTGATTGTAAGTGGGCTGGGAAATGAAGGCAAGGTGCTCGGATGAACTATTGAAATGCTTTATTTAATGTGCTCGTCTCAGCACGTCCGTCTCGCACGAGCGTCTGGGCAAGAGTTTCTCGTCTCAAAAACCCAAGCGTCCATCCTCCGGCAACCGTCTCCGTCGACACGTCGTTTGGCGTGACGCATACAATGTATGGCTCCGTTTCGCGAACGTCCTGCAGCCGTACGACCCGCGATTTATATTATTAGGTAAAATTTTTTATATATTAAACGGTCTGCGGCCGCCCTACTATACAGCTACTCACAAAACTGAGCGTACACCGATGTTGATAGTGAAAATCGGCAGGGAAATGAATGAAAACATTGATATTTAAAATAGCTTTTGAACAACATTAACTATTTGGACAGATTTAAGTAAAAATATAAAAATACTGCTATTTCAGTGTTACGTATCAAGAATATTCCATACGTCCATACGTCCTGTCCGATGGGGTTGGGTCTTGATGTGGCTGGGCATACGGAGGTGGCAACGCTTCCGTTTCCGCGTGACAAGCCAGGGTGCGCGTGAACTAAGGGAAAAGTGCGGGAAAACCAGAGGAAAACGCGCAAAAGTCGGGGAGAGCGCGTCGAAGAGCTGGTGGGGTTCTCAAGGGTTCCTTTGTTTCGGAGTAGACCATGTGGTGACCAGCCACGGATATCGTGGGGTCGACTTTTCAAGGGTTGTACGTGACTTTTTAGACTTAGCTATATTTTTACGGTCTGTAGTAAATAAGCTTTAGAAACTTCCAAGTGAAGTGTTCTAGGATCTGCACTATAAATAATGTACAGTTTTATTTATCGCGTGCCCCTATACGGTTTCGAATTTCGCTACTAAGTTATTATCACTATCGATAGTTATAATTATATCGTCGACCGTTGATTCGATGTCACTAGATAGTATGGCCTACTAACGCGATAGCGTAACACCATTATGGCAGGAATATTCGAAGGAGTTATCAAGTTATGCATTTATTCGATGAATGGAAGCCGGCATTTTCGCAGAAGGAAAACATTTCGTACATTTATTATATTTAGTATAATAATTGACTGAAATCTGTATTACCTTTAGTTTTACCACTTTATTATTTTGCAATAAAGCATTTTCATGCCTAAGTTTGTATGAATTTTCCTTATCTGCTCGATCTTATTAACACTTAATCTTATTATTAATGCTTAAATCTTCTCGTTACATTATGAACCGCTTCATGAACTACGAAAATGTTTGTGCGAGTGTTGCTTTAAGCCACTATATGCAGTATAAGTTTGGTCCCGACCTTTTTCGGCACCTTGTATGTTCTTTGTAATGAAATATATTACCATAATAATTCTAGCCATCTTAACAAATTTATAACAATCATTAATTTATTTGGTATAAAGTTTATCGTACTATTACAATATTTAAAAGAAATCAACGCATTAACTGTCCATTCACATACAATTGTACACAGAATTGTGCTTACATTTTCCGACAACAGATGACATAACCTAACCTATGCACCTGGGTATAGTAATGCATTAGTATCCCCACTACTTGGTAAATAAATGAATACAGCTGGCAAGTTGCTACGGAAAATTTACATTACGAAACTTGACATCTTCCTCAAACTTTTTCGTTACAAATCTGAGGTAATGATAAACGTTATTTGTCTTCTATTTTTTCCTTTCTTGCATTCCATTTCATATCGTATAACAAGGTTGTCAGAATTTTGTATCAAACTTAAGAATTTATACAAATCTTAGAACAAATAAAATCTTGCTATACAAATATTTATTCAATTCAATCGATTTTTTACATAATATTATATGATAACTTTCGTGTACATGATTTTGTAAAGTTTATTATTTTTATTTGATTAGAATCTTGTATTTACCACTACATGTTATATTTCATGTTTTCAATTTAGTTTATTTTGCAATGCAAAAATACTTCAAAGAAATAGAATTGTTTATGTTAGTGTATTATTGACATAAATAGAATTATATTAAATGAAATATTAATATATCGCACTGAACTAGGAAGGGAAATATATTATCAAAACAGTAGTTCAATTATTTATACACAACAATAGCATTTTATTGCTGACGTCCAAATAATACATGCCGATAATTGTATTTTGTTGTGTTCAATGTATATATTTTATAATATTGTTTCTTCGATTTAATGTAACTCATATTAACTTGTAACTGGTGACCTGGAATATGGGAGACAACAGATTCTTCCACATTATTAATAGAAAAATTGTTCCTATAACACTGCCAGATATAAGATGTAAATTAACTTTTACTACTGTTAGGAAGATCCCAGCATCGATAGTTTACACATTTGACTGTTAAACAAAGAAATAAAATCTTTAAGAGTTTACTACGTTGCATGTCACCAATTATTAGTTACATTGTAAAATTTTTCTTTGCTGTACAAATTCATTCAATTAAGAGCAAATGTTATAAACAGCCTTAACATATTTTTTCAACAAACAACAGTTATCTATGCATTTATTTATTTACTTGCAAACTATAAAACGTTTGGTAGTCTTTGAAAATTTGTATCAGGTAACATATGATTTGATTTACCAGGGAATGTTTAAATGGAATGTATTAAAAGTAATGAATTCGTTGATACGAATAGATATTTGTCTCATATTTTGTAATATATGTTTTTGCAATTACTAGAGATGAAATAAAATACATACATTTACACTTCCATTATGTGTGTATCTTACATTTAAATATCTTGTTGATGTAACTGGAAAATATCTAATAAATTGTAACATACTAATTTGAGTGGTACTGGTGGTACTTGTTTTCAATGATTACAGATTAGCTAAAATATTATGTTCATTTTGTTTATTGGATATATAGAATGAATCACAGAGTTATGTTAACTAATTAGTTGGGGGGGCGTAGAGGCATTGTAGAGGTAACCCTTGAATTTTGTTAAATTCAAGCATTCCTACTCTCCAATATATACTTTTGCTCATAAATTCAATTACGCCTAAAAAATTGAAAATCTGAACAGCATATTTTGCTCATATAAATTGTCGCAAAACATATTATGCATAAAAGTATTGCAATAAAATGAATACTATTTATATTGTAAATACAAAAAGACATTTGAATTATTAAAAGAATGTGTATAAAGGTTTTTATTGGATTATAATATATAGGCAATATAATGAGAATAAAAATATGCTGCCAATTTAATGAAAATATTCAATTATTTTAAACTTAATGTCTTGAAGTACGTAGAGAAACGTCTGTAAAATTTGTAGTATCTGCAAAGCAAACTGCTCAGAAATAAAAATAACTATTAACATATTTATTTTTTTAACTGTTTCCGTTCAGTACCTTCTACTATTTGATCTATGTTAAAGATATTCATTTGTTCGGTTCTAGTTAAGACAAAGTGCACTTATAATTTGTATAAGCTATTATGTATTTCTAACAAAAGTGAAGCTGCAGTTGCAAATCTGCCTGCAAATCTTCCAAGACCTTCTCTATCGTAAAACTATAAATTTTATATTTTGATAGATATCTGCACCACATTTATAGCATGTAAATATTGTATTTCTATATTCTTATAGAAGCAGATATAATATATTTTTATGTGCCTTTATATTATTGATATTAAGAGCTCTCCTTCCTTGGTTTTCCAAATATTCTAAGATTCTGTAACTATAATTATGAACATGGCAAACTATAACACATACTTAAACCTATAAGAAGTGGATAGGTGAGGGATTTATTTATATTTGTCAATGCTTATTGAAATGTACAAGATGGTTGTAATATACCAATAAGTAACACAAATCCTATAATCATATAATTGCAATGCCAAATATTATTAAGGAAATAACAATAATATTACTAATTTTCAGTAGATAAATTTGTTAACTTTCTAGTTGTTTGTATGATTACAAAATATGTATTGAATTTCTGTTAATAACTAACAAAGGATTTTCCAAACCTAATTTTTGAATCCATTTTACATCTATTGTAAGAATCGATGTTCAAAATATGATAATCTACTATATACATGAAAGCAAATAGGTTAATATCTAAATGGTATAACAACAGTTAAACTATTAACATTTATGTTAACAATTTCATCAATTATACTAGTTCGTCAGCCAATATTAATCTTATTTTTTTAGTTGTTTAGACTGAACATTGATTCAATTGCATGACATGTTAATTATGTAATTGTTGTATTGATGTATTGGGATTTCTAAGGAGACTAAATTGGGAAAAATAATTTTGAAACTAACAAGAATTTTGTACTTGCCTTCTCAAACCTAGTAATACTCTATTTGATTTGCACAATACATAATCTTCAGTGCAAACAATATATGTTTAAATAATATTTGCTGTTCTATGATAAAAGTATAGTTTTACATATCTGCCAAAACCATTTATTCATATTTTCAGTGTTTTTATAATGAATTGGTAATTTTCTGCATTGTAATAAACTGTACACATACAATAACTATTCTTTCCTATTAGATATTTTTAAATTAAGGGGGGAGTTATAGAAGAATTTACTTATGTTCGATAATATGGTGTATTAAACTACAAAGTATTGTAATACAAATTCCAAGATTAAATAGTTATGCTAACAAAAGTATAAATAATGCAATAAGTCAATAAAGTTATATATTGCAATGTAAATCATTTCCAGTAATCCTTGTTGAACTGCTTTTAATGAAATATATATCATTAAAAAGAAATAATGAATAAAATATCAATTAAAATTTAACGGTAATATGATACAGGTAATTCCAACTTATATACAAAAGGATTTGACCTAAATACATATACGCCCGAGTGGCATGTGTAATTAGTCTGCATATAAATAAGCAAAACTTATTTTTTAATAATCTTTATTTTTTTGTCTTTTTTTCAGCATCATTACTATGATATTGTTCTATCTCCCGCATTTCGTATGTCTGGATTAGCAGTGAAAGAAGTATTTCTGAAAAATTTTTGTAAGGGCATATCGGTACTTGAGATATTAACATCGTCATACCATAATTTGATGGGAGCAATGTCGAATCACAGTGCAGAACAAAAATTAAATCAATCATCGATGGAACCTTTCTTGGCGACGCATTACAACTGCGGCAACAGTCATGAAATTCCAGTAATGTTTCCAGAAAATTTGCCGTGCGAAACTAACATATCGAATACATGTGTTGAAACTTCGATGTTCCTGAAAGATAAGTACCTGATAGATAAACAGAAATATAAAGCAATGAGGCAATGGAAACGTTTTAAGAAAGGTAAGAGTAGCATCGTTTCTGTGAAAAAAAGGACCTGGTATTCAATCTAGAATTTTTGCAGAGAAACTGACCTCTAGTTCGGAAGAATATTTTATTCTGAAGGTACTGTCGTTCAACATTTTAGCGCAATACCTGTTGGAAACGTATCCATTTTTATACAAGGAACACGATAAACGGGCACTATCTTGGAAGATTAGGAGGCAGCTTCTGTTACAAGAGATTTTAGGAGCACATGCTAATGTTAGTTTTTTTATTAATTTTGTATATTATCTTCTATTAATTTTTATATAATGCGTTTGATATTAAGGTGCATGAACTTGTGTTAAATGTAGTACAGTCTCTGGGTCTCTATGCAGATCTGTATCTTGTTTTAAAGTGATGCAAATTCGGGGTTTTCCGTTTGAATACAGGGTGGCCCACGCAACTTGCATACCTCGATATCTCCCAAAGTATACGTTCTACGAAAAAGATTAGTATACAGAAGTTGCATGGTTTAAGGGGCTACATTACGTAGTGTATTCATTTTTTTTATATAGGTAGAAGCGTTTCGAAGATCTGAATTCTGAGTAAAAAGGTATTGACTTTCATTAGTTCCAAACCTAATAATTAACGAGTAATTTCACTTTATTTCTTGAAAATTGTCTTCGCATAGTATCAAGCACGTAGGATTTCCACAGTATAGAGAGATGTTTACGCGACAATGTTCATCAACACATCTATCCTGATCCACAATCTC
Source organism: Nomada fucata (assembly GCA_948146005.1). Taxonomy (NCBI): domain Eukaryota; kingdom Metazoa; phylum Arthropoda; class Insecta; order Hymenoptera; family Apidae; genus Nomada; species Nomada fucata. The sequence continues at coordinate 12,707,318 of OX411282.1, forward strand.
CTATCATGTTCATAATTCAGTATTGAAGTTACCCTCGGTGTTTGTGCGTAATTATCAGGAAGATAAAAGCAAAAATGAAATTTTCTAATAGTGAAAAAGTTGATATGCTTCTAGTTTATGGGGAGTGTCGTAAAAATGCAACAAGATCTAAATCTATGTATGCCGAAATGTATCCTGAACGAAATCAGCCATTCCGATGGATATTTGAGAGAATCTGTGAATCGCTTCGACGAGCTGTAAGTTTGAATGTTACTAAACGTAACGTAACGAAAACTGCTACTTCTGGTGAAAATACAATTGCGGTCCTAGCAGCAGTAACAGAAAATCGCCGTATTAGTACACGACAGATTACACGATGTTCTGGCATTAGCAAAACAAGTGAACTACGAATTCTTCATAAGGAAAAACATCATTGTTATCCCCTACCACTTTACCAGGAGGTTTCAGCATCAAATGAGCAATGATCATTTTTTTCTACAAAAAGTGTTATTCACTGATGAAGCAACATTTACTAATCGCACTACGGAGCACCACACAATCCTTACTGGATGAGAGAAGTTGACCACCAACGTCAATGGAGCGTTGATGTGTGATGTGTGTAATATTGGGCAACAAGTTGATTGGACCCTATTTTATTGATGATCGCTTAATGGGACAAACATATGCTAACTGTTTGAGTGAAATCTTACCCTCTTTATTGGAAAATGTACCATTAAATATTCGTACAGAAATCTGGTACCAACATGATGGTTTCCCTGCACATTACGCACGTAATGTAAGGCAACTATTCGATAGAAAATTCCCCAATCGATGGATTGGCCGTGCTGGGCAATTTCTGTGGCCTCCACGCTCCCCGGATCTTATTCCTTTAGACCATTTTTTGTGGGGCACATTAAAAGATACAGTGTATCGTGAACCACTGACAACATCAGAAAATATGAAACGTCGTATTCGTGAAGCATGCATTACACATGGTGCGGATATGATTCAGAGATCCGTTTCTTCATTAGTTAATAGATTGTGTCACTGTATTAGTGTCAATGGACGTCACTTCGAGCACTTACGTTAGTTACGATAAGGTGTGTACTAGGTCACTAATATTAATAAACATTGTCACGTAACATTTTCAGGAAATAAAGTGAAATTACTCGTCAATTATTAGGTTTGGGATTAATGAAGGTCAGTACTTTTTTACTCAGAATTCGACACTCTTCCATATTTTGGTATAAAAAATATAGCATTCCATTCAAAAAAACAAAGTTGACCTTCATATCTTCGAAACGCTTCTACCTATATAAAAAATGAATACACTACGTAATGTAGCCCCTTATACCATGCAACTTTGTATACAAAATTTTTTCGTAGAACGCATACTTTGGGAGTTACAGTTCGTCCAGAGCTAAATGAAAAAAGTGGTGTGGGGATTTCTCACCCCACTAAACGAACTACAAAGCTCGACCGACCCACGAACCGAGCGGGGCAGTGTCATGCCAATTTGAAATGGGTGCACAGGTACAGTCTACGATATACTGTTGATCAATGTGTAAATGGTTTGAGACAGTGTCAGTAGAACAGACCCCAATTTCTTGAAGTTCGCGGCTCGCTTTTGTCGGTGTTGCCAGATTGTAAAGGAAAAAACAAGGATAGAATGATGGCCGAGGCAGCTGAGAAATTTAGATGCCACCGTGTCCTTGTGATTACACAAGTGCAAAACGATGCTATAATAAAACGACAGCTTAACTTTTTTATTTTTATTTTTTTCGACTTATAATTTTTTTTATCATGTTGTTGAAATTCTTCCGATTAAAATGAGACCAAACACGATATATTTCAGACCATATTGTATCTTTATTTTTATTGTAAGGCATGTATTACATGAAATTAAAAAAACTAGATTATTAATGTCCAATTTATTATGGTTCGCACATTAAAACATTAATAAATATTCAGATATAATAGTTTGTTGAAACAAAAGATATGGCATTGGCATGGTAACTCTACAAGCGTTATATATCCTATACTACAGCTCGTTCAGAGCTAAATGAAAAACGTGGAGTGCGAGCGGCCGATTGATGCCGCCGATAGGCAGGGCCATAGCGCCCTGCCGATTTTGGGTTCTAAGCAATAAGATGAGAAGCTACGAATTAATTTCTAATAACAATAGTAGTTCAGTTATTACTAGTATAGCTATACATTTTATTTAGTATTTGAAGTATTTGATAGAATTTTAATTCTTCGCGCAGCATTATCCTTGGTTTGTAGTATAGGATATATAACGCTTGTAGAGTTACCATGCCAATGCGATATTTTTTGTTTCAACAAACTCTTATGTTCCAAATGTAGAGACAATGTTCTGCTCATTCCGTTTGGAACCAGAAGCTAGAATAGCAGAAACTTTTACAATTTCATTTCCGTTACTATTTATTCTATTTTGCATAGTTCTTTTTACCGTTTATTTAGTGTCATTATCCTTTCATATTTTGTGTGTTTTTATTAGTGTATTATATTATTTCATGTAACACATGCCTTACAATAAAAATAAAGATACAATATAGTCTGAAATATATCGTGTTTGGTCTCATTTTAATCGGAAGAATTTCAACAACATGACAAAAAAAATTAGAAGTCGAAAAAAACTAAAAATAAAAAAGTTAAGCAGTCGTGTTTATTATAGCATTGTTTTGCATTTGGGTAATCACACCGACACGGTGGTATTTAAATTTTTCGGCTGCCTCGGCCATCGTTCTATCCTTGCTTTTTCCTTTACAACCTAGCGACACCGACAATAGCGAGCCGCGAACTTCAAGAAATTGTGGTCCGTTCTACTGACACTGTCTCAAACCATTTACACATTGATCAACAGTATATCATATACTATACAGGGTCTCAGAAGACTCAGGGAACATCGAGAATTGGGGTGTAACTGAGGTGTAGATAAACAACTTTTTCCTTGGTAATAATGTCATACATATTTTCGTTTTTGAGTTATTAACGAAAAACACTGGCCAATGAGAGCGCCCGGCGGACATCGGCCGACCCGCGCTCAGGTGCGAACCGATCACTTGCGGTTGGTCGTGATGGGGGCATCGAGGGTACCGCGGAAAGCATGCGGCAAATGTTACATCGTCTTAATTAAGAATAATGTGGAATTATTCATTATTCGTGAATAAGAAATACACTAATAAATCGTGTAATAACCGTGTTCGATACGTTTATTCATTATCCGAAAGGAATGAAGTGTTTTATTACTTATGAAAAAAATACTTTTTTTTATCAGTACGTTTTCAGGTGGATAAACTATGTATTAAGAAAAACGATTCGCATAACTAATGTTAGGAAAAGCTAGTTAAACTTACCCATTCGTTCACGAATTAACCTGGCTAACATTGTGTGAATCCTGACCTAGGCCACAGTTATTACACGATTTATTAGTGTATTTCTTATTCACGAATAATGAATAATTCCACGTGATTCTTAATTAAGACGATGTAACATTTGCCGCATGCTTTCCGCGGTACCCTCGATGCCCCCATCACGACCAACTGCAAGTGATCGGTTCGCACCTGAGCGCGCGTCGGCCGATGCCCGGCGGGCGCTCTCATTGGCCAGTGTTTTTCGTTAATAACTCAAAAACGAAACTATGTAGGACATTTTTGCCAAGGAAAATATTGTTTTTCTACCCCTCAGCTATATCTCAATTATCGATGTTCCCTGAGTTTTTTGTCACCCTGTATATAACAAAATATATTGGTGCACGCAATTCATGAATCTGAAAAAATTGATAGTAGTATCAATAATTTGTACCTACAAAAAAAGTATCAATGTGGTCAAGTGATTCCTTCTATACAAATTTTCAGCATTTTTTAAGGTTCTTTATTTTTGGTAGTGCGGTTTCTAGTTTTTTAAATCTGAAAAACTTGTACAATATGTGCCTCCATAATAGAAGTGACTCAGATATTTACCAAAATTTTTGTTGCTATAAAATAGGAGATATTGAGCAAAAACTCTGTTTTCGTTTTTCGCTAGAACTACCCTTCAACTTGAGTTACAGGGTTGAAACTTGGTACAAACCAGTTTTTGTTAATAAGACATTGAAATATGCAAATCCTTTTTCGAAAAAAAATTACTCGCTGCCCCCTTCGGGAACCACAGGTTTCAAACAATGAAACAACAATTAGCAAACAACGTGCCTAGCATGTATTTCTTATCTTTGGCACGAATTGTGTAGGATTGTGTTCTGAGGTGTGGGAGCTTCGTATATCGTGATAGATACGACGGTGGCAGAAGGAGGCGAAGGAAAAAGAAAGGGAGCTTCCCTCTCATTCTAGTCCTCGGTCGTTCTCACTCATTAGGATACACACCGACACACATACGCTTGCCACGTGTACAGATCGACCATGGGTCACCATACACCCAAGACTCCACGTGTATTCCCCCAAACCATTCGCGTTTTCACTAACACTCTTCGATAACACTTCGCACCACTTTCGATACATCCTTTCACATCCATACATTAAATTCCTACGAAATCTAGCATCCGACAAATGTATATCACGAGGCTGACTTGATATTATAAAGCAAGAGTTTACAAAAATTAAGGTAATCTTCAAGTTTCTAAAAACAGCCCAGTCGCGAATAATGAATAATGTCATCTATGGTGACTGATTTTATAGCCCCTTTGGTACCATGGCACATTGGTGAACAAAATTAATTCATGTATTTAATACAGTCGAACCTCCGTAACGTTGTCAGCTTTAAAGTTATTATGGCCTAGCGACTTAGCGCACCAGTTAGCTATCTTGCGTAACGTTCAAGATGTTGAACGTAGTAACGGAGTGAACTGTAGTAACGGACATATGGAATGTGATGGCAAAGTGTTTGCTCCGCCGTGTATACGAACTGAGAATAGATCTCTACTATGATATTTTGATACCTATTCAATGTATTGAAAGTTACAAAATTGGTACTTTATTTTTGCGCTGCTTTTATGAAATGACAGTTTTATTTTTCAAAAAGCTTGTTGCTTAATACGAATATCAAAGTACATTTATTTATAAATTCATGTAATTTCTTAGGTGATTTGTCTTCAAGAGATGCAAGAAGAACATTTGCAAGAATTTTTGATTCCATTCAAAGAGATGGGATATAATTATTTATACAAAAAACGAACAAATGATAAAAAGGATGGTTTACTTTTTCTATACCGTTCGGATCAACTTATATTATTGGAATATGCAAAGGTTGAATTTTATCAGTCAGGCATAGAACTATTAAGTAGAGATAATGTTGGAATCATTGCAAAATTGGCAGTTAAAGGGGACCCAGAAACACAGTTGGTGATTGCTACAACTCATCTGCTTTACAATCCAAGACGTAACGATGTACGATTGGGACAGGCGCAACTCCTTTTAGCAGAAATTGAAAGAATTGCTTTCCTAGAGAACACAATGTAAGTAATGTTTATTAATTATTTAAATCTTAACTAAGGCTTAACTTTAGAACCACATCACAACCACAAAACGATGGTTGATAGTACTCATATCTTATACCATATTAGTGCCGTCGGTGGTTGAGCACAATTCACAAGCGCAGCACGCCGACTACTCATGGACTACTACTTGTGGTTAGCACACGTGTTTTGAAAAAGCAACAGCGGTGTTACCTTTTCAAAATTCATTTTGCTACTATTTTGTTTGGGGGGGGGGGGGTTGGTTGTCGATACGGCCTTCTAGTAACTACTAAAAAGAGGTGTCTGAGTGGCTCATTCCACCGACACACAGTGCGGCATATACATGAGCGTTCGGGACAAAAATTTAAAAAATGCATATAATGTTTAAATAATGAATATTTTTATAATGGAAAAGGTCAAACTAGTTGTATGACATGACATCATCATAACAATAACAACAATTGATAATGAATAATACGAAAAACATGAATATTATAATACAAAAAATACATAGTGGAATGAACGGCACATAGTTAACGTACTGTTCTATTCCGGGATTTGGGACCACTGTAGGTAGGTCGGCGAGCCGAAACTGGATTTTGGTGTCTCCAAAAAAATGTAGTACAATACCTTGTCGATTCAAAACAACAAAAATTACACGACGTTTGGAGCCGTTTTTTTGCAAATGGAATTTTAAGAAAACATTAAAAATTTTACATTACAAATTGAATTTAAACCGTTTGAGTGCCACGCGTCTCTGCTGTTTCTCCGTCCAAACGTGCCAAGGAGCGCTTTTTCAATTGTATTATTCCCCATCCAAAAATGCCAACCGGCGCGATAGCGTTTCTCTTATTCTCCGATTAAAAATGTCAAGGGAGCGGTATTGCGCTGTTTTCTGCTTTTTTACGGTAGCCGTAAAGGCGCGCATCGGCAGAAGCCGAGCGTGTGCCGGTTGTCGGCTTTGCCGCATAGAGCGCTTCCACTTTTCGAGCAAAGCAGAAGAAGTGGCAAATTGCTCCTTGGCACTCAAACGGTTAAGAAAACATCAAAAATTTTGCATTCTAAATTAACATTTTGCATACCGCTTATGAAATATTTAAGGTACAACAAACAATATTACAAAATAGGAACAAAAAAGAACCAGTGATGACGAGTTACCTAATTTTTAAAATTTCAGTTATTATAAATAGATGACAATTTCCGGTCCCCTATTGATTTTTTATCGTAATAATTGTTATATACGTATTGGTTACCTACCGATTAATAATTGTTTTGGATAAAAAGTTCAAAATTCAATCATGATTTTATCGATTTTTGTCCATTTGATGCCACACTACTCGACAGCCCAAACAGACAACTAAAAAATAATCGCATATACAGGGTGTCAAAAGACTCAGGGAACATCGAGAATTGGGGTGTAGCTGAGGTGTAGATAAACCGCTTTTTCCTTGGTAATAATGTCATATATAGTTTCGTTTTTTGAGTTATTAACGAAAAACACAGGCATCGGCTGACGCGCGCTCAGGTGCGAACCGACCACTTGCGGTAGGTCGTGATGGGGGCATCGAGGGAACCGAGGAAAGCATGCGGCAAATGTTACATCGTCTTAATTAAGAATAATGTGGAATTATTCATCATTCGTGAATAAGAAATACACTAATAAATCGTGTAATGACCGTGCTCGATACGTTTATTCATTATCCGAAAGGAATGAAGTTTTATTACTTATGAAAAAAATACTTTTTTTTATCAGTACGTTTTCAGGTGGATAAATTATGTATTAAGAAAAATGATTCGCATTACTAATTTTAGGAAAAGGTAATTAACTTACCCATTCGTTCACGAATTAACCTGGCTAACATTGTGTGAATCCTGAGCTAGGCAACGCTCAACAGCTGATGCTGTTACGGCCGGCTTTGTATCCTTGCAGGATACATCACTTCACTGCGCGAATACAAAAAACATTTCATAATATTCTCCGGCTGTACGATCCATGTTACTCGTATGAATAGCATAATGTCTCTGCCAGCTTAAGCATTTCGTGGATCCGAGATGGCGTTTCTTAGGGACGGAATATTTTTTCCATAGGAAGGAAGGGAAACGTGCGGTACAATATTCCAGCGATACGTGTGCCAGAATTTTTGAATTGCATACGCTCTAGCTGGGCATCTGGGGAACATGACCGCAGAGCCCGATAGCGCACAAACGCATCGGACACAGATCCTAAGTATCCTACCGCCGATTGCCACGTTTCGAGGAACGCGTCTCCGCCGTCGAAAATGTGGTAATTGTTTTTAAGCATTAGTAGTGAACCTGTAACCATTATCGTGACGTGAAGTGATCCTGCAATCTGACCTAACCTGACAAGGAAGGTTAGGCAACTTGAAGATTCCGAAAATTATGAAACTTTGCATGTAAGTACAGTATGTCATCCGTAATACAACTCTATTTTCCAATTGTGCCATGACTCGGTTTTAAGGGGTGAAATCAGCCCTTGAAAAAAATCGGCAGTTTTCGTTTTCGTGAGATATCTCAGGAACGCTGAGGGATATCTGAAAAAAGTTTAATTCAAACCTGCATCGTTATATTGTGTTTACTTAACTGCGTAGAAAATTTGTTAGGAAAATACGTGGTTTTCGAGTTACCCCTACCCCCTACCCCCTCCTCCCTAAGAAAATATTGTTTACTATTCGTGCTGAAATACCTCTGGATACTCTCTTTTCATATCTCTAAATGATATATGTGTTGAAATTTTTTGTTAAATAAAAAAAAACATTATTAACGAGTTTGGACTCCTTTTACGCACTTTTCTTTAATAAGCTGCTCTCACAATACAATACTTATATAATTTTCATTTATTTTAAGTTTACTTACATCAAAGTTATTCATATTAAATTTAATTGTAGCAGTAAAACTGTTTTTATTAATAAAATGGATATTTAAATATTTAAATATTCTTTTTTAGGCCCCTGATGAATACGATGAAAATTACGATTTATAATTAGTACAATAACAATAATCTTCATGGAAATGTTTCAGACAAAAGTACTCGCCACACGATCAATACGTATTGTGAATAATATTGAAAACCTTGAAATATTAATAATAATATTGCCCGTCTGAGGTTTCCATTATCGTTACACTTACGTTCAAAATGTTACTTATTTCGTGCAGTTTTACGGTGATGCTTGTATATAAATGTTCACGCGGATGTAGCTCATTTACAGTTGGGTGTACGACAGTAGTCAAGTGCACATGGTGCCATTTCATTACAAAAAGTCAGTGTTCATTACATTCAAAGCCATTTCTTTAAAATTTATTTGTAATAAACATGTTAGCTACTACGTTTCAAATCGCATGTATAACGCAGATACCAATAAAGCCGGTAGAAGTTGACTTACATAACGAAATTCGTGATAGTTTCCAAAGTACGTATTATTCATCATCAATTGAACATGATTATATGCTTCAATTTGATGATCCATTAGAAACACGTAGTGCTCAAATTGTAGAGCTTATTACGCATACAGAATATGTGTTGGACACTGCCCAAATCAGTTAAATCAGTTGATTCTAGAAAATCAAGAAGTGGCATTTTCAATCATTCCAAAGAAAACGACGGGTGTGATTCAACCTTTGGATGTATTTAGTTTCCGCATTTGGAAGAGTTTTGTACGGACATTTTCGGATAATGTCATTCTCCTGGACGCAAATATCAATCTGCATTCACGCAATGAAAATTAAATTACAGTCGTTAACTTATAACCAACTTTCTTCGCCCAGATTAAAATATCTTTTCCAATATGCTTGGTGTAAAAGCAGATATCTAGAAACGCATTCCAGCGAGTTCTAAAATCCCGTAGATTTCTGTTACTATAGGAGTGAAAAAACTATACCAAAGTGTATTATTTGTGGCGGGGCAGCCTTTATGCGATATCCTTGGTGTGGCGAGTACCTTTGTTTCGAACATTTCTACGAGCAATATCATTATTGAAACAATTTCAAACCGTCAGTTTTACTATAGTTGTCGTTTGTTAGTTATACAATCCTTCGATGTGGAAAAATGTACAAAAAGGGAATGGAAACGTTTAAACACTTATTTTATTATTAAAAACTATTATACTGCTACAATTAAATTTAATATGATTAACGTTGATGTACGTGAACTTAAAATAAATGTAAATTATATAAGTATTGTGTTGTGAGAGCAGTTTATTCAAGAAAAGTGCGTAAAACGAGTCCAAACTCGTTATTAATGGTTCTTTTTATTTAACAAAAAATTTAAACACATATATCATTTAGAGATCTGAAAAGAGGGTACCCAGAGGTATTTCAGCACGAATAGTAAACAATATTTTCTTAGGGAGGAGGGGGTGAGGTAACTCGAAAACCACGTATTTTTGTAACAAAATTTTTACGCAGTTAAGGAAGCACAATATGACGATGCAGGTTTGAATTAAACTTTTTTCAGATATCCCTCAGCGTTCCTGAGATATCTCACGAAAAAGAAAACTGCCGATTTTTTTCAAGGGCTGATTTCACCCCTTAAAACCGAGTCATGGCACAATTGGAAAATAGAGTTGTATTACGGATGACATACTGTACTTACATGCAAATGTTCATAATTTTCGGAATCTTCGGGTTTCCTAACCTTCCTTGTGAGATAAACCTAAAGTATTCATTAAAGGCGATGCAAACTGAAAATTCGATTACCGTCGTATGTTCAGTAGAAGCCTATAACTGGATAAGGGGTACATTGTACCCCTAAAGCAAATTCGACTTGTGACCTGTCACTCGATTGCTTACCAACAAAAATCCAATGTGTACCAAGTTTCACGAAATCCAAATCGAAATCGATTTTGCGTCGAAGGCAGGGACTTATACCGAAATGTACCTCCATAATCCTTACAGAAACCGAAATACCGATGTGAGATCATACCGATGTATGAAAATACCGGTATATTTACCTATATTTATGTGCTACTATTTTCCAAAATTATATATATTAAAGAAATTAAGGAGATATGTATACAGGTCTCCTGTAGGAGATGACAAATCTGGAAATGTTGGTTTGCTGTGTGACTTTCAACAACTTTATTTGTTATCAATATGTTACCAAATGCTCCCGTGCCTTCAAATATTGAAATAATTAATTAAATGTCCATGAAATTTCTATTATCTTTTAAATTATTGATTATGTCAAAAAACATTTTGAACATAACTTAATAATCTGAATAGGGTAAATAGGTCTTCTATGTGCCGCAATTTTTTTCCTGCAGCGAACGCTTTTCGAAAGTGTTACGAGCCGGGGTTGTGGGCAGCGCCTAGGCCGGCGAGGTTGATATAACCCAAGGAATACGGTTGAGAATTTGTTAGTAAGGTTCACAGATGAACCCGATGCGAAATCGGGGAGCCGCTGGGATGTGTGTAGCGAGGACGAACCCAATGCGAAAGGAGGGTGAAACGTCGTGTAGCGAGGACGAACCCGATGCGCAGGAGGGTGAAACGTCGTGGACGAACCCGATGCGAAATCGGGGAGCCACTAGGGAAGAAGTTCACAGACGAACCTGGCGCGAAGCCGCGGAGCTGTTCGGAGGTTGGAAAATGTACGGACGAATCTGGTGCGAAATCAGGGAGCCGTAAGATACAGACGAACCTGGTGCGAAATCAGGGAGCTGTAGGATGGGTTAGGTTTCGTGGACGAACCTGATGCGAATTCGGTGAGCCACTGGGTTGTAGTAGTTGTAGTCACTTTGTTTGGATGAGGCGTGCGAATGAGCCTGATGCCAAACCAGGGAGTCGTAGGAAATGTTAGTTTGTCTCGTAACTCTAAGTTACTGTTCGATACAACTCGAAAACTTAAGTTGTATCTGAAGGAATGTTACTACTGATATAAAGGATTATGGAGCAAAGATTGGTTTAATGAATTTACTCGGTTTAATGGTGAACAAATTATATATATATGTCCGGTTGAAGTTCTTTCGTCATACTCCAAAGCGGCTCTCAGACCCACACACACACACACACACACACACACACACACACACACACATTTAAATCAGTCGTCTTTACAATTGTAATAACCGGACTAGCGAATTCTAACGGGTTAATCTGATACGAAAGGTGCAGTAAGCCCAATCTCACTTGATATAACTGACTCTGTACTAGGGTGGCACGACGTGACTCTACGCGTGACTGTGTAACACTGAATCAACGGGGGTAGAAACCAAAGGGTTTTAATACCGCCGAAGTGCGTGGGAACGCAATAGAACTTTGCATATAAGTAAATTTAGGAGTCTTCGCCGGACCACGCCCGTCTTGGTCATAATGCAGCTGGTCGCACATGTGCTCAGGACCCCTTTATCTGTTTATGGTAACCCAAAGAATGTTAGGGCGTCTTCCCATCACAGACGCGAGCTCTAAAATGCGTTGAGTGCGACGTATGGAATATTCTTCATACGTAACAAAAGAATAAAAAAAGGACCTCAAAATATTAACATTTTTATCGCCCAAGTGTGAAAATTGTAACGTGTTTTGATTATCTTTCTCATGACTGGAGGTTAAAAAATATATATATATTCTTTTGACCTTTTGGAGCGTAGTTTGTTTTAAACTAGATATCTTTTTTTTTAATTTCATAGATTTTATTTACTAGAAGTTAAAAATTGTTTTCACTTGAGCAAGGGTATAAAGTCACTTTCCGAATGGTCCTTTAAAATGAACCGTTATATAACTTTAACCCAGAAGTTACACAGATGACCAACCAGTTAAAAAGAAAAATAACAGTTGGATTTTATAGTATTGTGGGAATATTATTAAGTGGTATTGCTTTTGTTAGGAATTATAAGTTTAATTAAGTTATAAAGATGTTTCTATTACAACGTTTACTATTAGAGTGACAGCTTTTAATGGCGACCGCTTTTCAATTTGCAATCTTGTTACAAAGTGAATTAATAAACAATAACAAAATGCGCTGTTCACAGAAGATCGTTTATTCTCTTTGGCTTTAACGATTCCATTCACACAGGTACATTCAATCATAGATTCACACACAAGCACTTTTTGCTTACACCCCCCCCCCCCCCCCCTTCAATGGTCATTCGCCCTTGAGTGTCCTCACAATCTTCATTTTCACAATCTGACATATCACTCTCTCCATCAATTCATGGTTTCATGTCATTGTTACGAGCCAGGGATGTGGGCAACGCCTAGACCGGCGAGGCTGACATTACCCAAGGAGCCGCTGGAAATGTTAGTTTGTCTCGTAACTTTAAATTAATATTCGATACACCTCGAGCGGTTAAGTTGTATCTGTGGGAACGTTACTACTAATATAAAGGATTACGGAGTAAAGATACGACTGTAACTTTTCGCCGGTTGGAAAAGAACTTGGTTCTGGAGCTGGTTTTCCAAAAATTAGTCATACGGAGTAAAATTTGTTGCTTCATGAACAGATGTATTGTAGGAGAACATTGCGAATGCTATTAATAAATCCCAATCTTCGTAATTATTCATGTAATGCTTGAGCTACTCGGTGAGTACGATGTGGCTTCGTTCCAATGATCTGTTGGTCTGTGGTCTGTATCATGCAGTTGTAATTTGTTTGATTTTAAGTATTTCTGATCAATTCGTCATAAGATTTCCAATAAAACTGGGTCCTTTGTCTGTTAGTATTGCGCGAGGTGTACCATAGATTGCGATGATGTGTTTAGCAAAAGCATCTGCGATAGTAGTAGCCCGAATATTTGGTGTTGCTACTGCCATACAATACTTAGTCAAATTATCTTGCATGGTGAGAATGTGTCTGTTTCCGTTAGGCGTGATGGGTAGAGGTCCTACTGTATCCAAAGCCATTTTATCAATATGTCCCATACGTGTGTCAGTAATTAACATAGGCTGATGAGTTTTCGCTCGGACAACTTTTTGTGCTTGGCAACTTTGACATTTTCGGCCGTAATCTTGAATTTCGTTGCGCATTTGCGGCCAATGGACTTTCGATTGAATGCGTTTATATGTTTTCGTTATTCCTTTGTGTCCACCAATTAAACTATCATGAGCTTCGCGAATTAATTCTTGTCTGTCTTCTATGGATGGTGTTGTGATGATACAATTGTCAATACTAATTTGTAGAGCTGTTCCAATGAAAATTTCTTCTAAAAGTTTGAGAAAATCGTTGACCGGGAATTTGTGAAGATTCCCGGTTGCAGAAATTCTTAATGATTTAATCTGATGTCGTTCTGTGATATCTCTAAGAATTTCTAAACCCCGAAGAATGCCTATTTTTCTAGTATTATCATAAAAATGATCAGAGATTACTGTAGCAAAAGATTTGTACGATCCGTTATCTAGCGTCACCACGTGTCGTTTTCTCGGTCGCTTTGCTAGAAGATCTAGTTTGTTTATTGCTTCGGTATCCACCAGTAGTTTCCAAACAGCGGTTTGTATATTGCAGTCGGCAGGTATAAAATATACATAGTGATCTTCTTCAGCTGTGAGAGTGTTTGGACTGGTAGTAATTTTGTGCGTTTCTTTTGGTAAAGCTTCTTCCAAATAGTCTCCATCGGTTGAATTTTCAGGGTCGATAGTGAAGAATGGGTAAGGGCCAAACGTGTAATCGAGGGCCCCATTTCGAGTTGACCTGCTGCCCGGTGACCGTCCTACACTTGCTTCGGTTATAGTTCCTGCATGTAGCTGGGTAATTGCCGATTGTAAACCTTCATCCGTACTTCGCGATGATGTTTGTGGTGTACTAATTAAATCTTGATGAATATTTTTTGCATTTTCTATTAAAGTATCTTCAAGCGGTTCCTCAAAAGATATTATATCGTTAAGTATGGGCTGATCCTTGACCAAAGGAGAAATTTGTGCAGAGTTAGCTGCGGGTGAATAAATATTTATGGGTTCTTGTAGTTCATCTCGCATTGTTCTTCTTTTTTACTAATACTTAGCGGACTTGTATACTCGGATAATGACGGTGTTACTTTGCCTTCATCAATCCATTTCTGTACTTGTACGTTTACAATTTCTCGCTCTGAGCGTGATAGTTGCCTCGCTCTTTGATAAATGGGTTCATCACCTTTTAACACAATTGACATTTTAATATTCACTTCCTTAGTTTTCGCGGGTTTGTAATTTAATTACTTTTTGGTGTTCAACGCTCTGTGCATGTAAAATGTCTACTTCATTAATTTCCTTTGTCAAATCTATTTGATATATTTCAGGAGGATTAGAATTGTCATTAGACGTTTGCTTACATTTAAATGTAAGAATAGTAATACTACCATTTTTAACATTGAGCTTAACTGTATCAAGAAAATCAGTCCCTAATATAAATTTATGATTCATAAGGGCATCTGAAACCACACGTACAAGAATTACATAGGGATTTTCATCAACAGTTAATTCTATAATTCTTGTAATCGTGGAGATCCTAACTCTATATATTTATTATTACGCATCAAACAAAAATCACTCCGAGTGCAAACAGTGCCTCAATTTGAGGACCATTTATCTTTACATTCTTTACACAGATTTTCCGTGATACCTGAGATACAACGCAACTTACCGATATGGAAACTTGTTTAAGGCAGTTAAACGCAATGTGTCCTCGCTCACTGCCCTCAAAACACTTCTACCTTGATTTTTAGTTGG
This sequence comes from Nomada fucata, assembly GCA_948146005.1. Lineage (NCBI taxonomy): Eukaryota > Metazoa > Arthropoda > Insecta > Hymenoptera > Apidae > Nomada > Nomada fucata. The sequence goes on from OX411282.1 coordinate 12,722,418, forward strand.
ACATTTGTCACTCATATGTTCTGGTGAACCACAAACGTAGCAGTAGGAACTCTGCCCTTTGCGGAACTCTTGCTTCTTTTCAGTTTTCTCGACACTTCCAGCTGTTGCTAGCCGACTATATCCCTCTTTCACTTATCTCGTTGCTGGTCGGCTTCTGTCACGTAGATTACTTTTTTCGAAAGCTTCAAGAAGGTCTGACTTTATACAGAATTTGTGAATTCGTGCCTGGTCTCTTAAGTTCATATCTGGTATGCCGTCAACGATATAATCTAAGATTGCATCCTCAGGTATTGGAACTTTGTTTCCCATAACCACTTTGTCATGAACATAATCGTGAAAAGCTTTACTTTTTTTCCATACTCGGTCTTCAAATATTTTTCGTAACACAATCATATTCTGCCGATGGTGATACATTCCCCTAAGTTCTACTAACAGCTCTTCAACATTTAAAAGTGCTTGGGTCTCGAATAAAATCGCTGAAGAGCTTTCCCTTTAAGCCGCATACCGATTGACATCGTCATCTGCTGATCATCTACGTAGTCCTTATCATCTTGAACTGGTTCTCCCAGTTCTCATAATCGCCAACATCACGTTTATAATTGCTTAGTAATTCAGCAACAGTTGTAATATTAATTTTTTATCTAATATCAGTATAGAATGGACTTCTCACTTCACTGTCAATTGCTTGCCTCATATTTTGCACACTTAAGCCATGTATACTCCTCACCAATTGCAGCTCCCGTCGAACCAGTTCCAATTCTTGTTGTAACTTCTTTTCTCGTTCGTCACCTCGTTCAGCTGATCTACTTGGAACTGCTGCATTGGTGTTGTTTACGTCTAAAACGGTTGCCTCATTGGTAACACATTTAATTCCACGTGCTTCCGCGATGTCGTGCACCCATGCACCTGATAGATCTGCTTCTATCAATCGTTCTATTAATTCTGCTTTATTTCCTGCAGTGGACGATCCTAACGCTGTCAGTTTGTCTTTTAACTCAACTACGTTAGAGTCATTTGGATTCATCTTTACTCCCTTTATTTTTGAAAACACATCTTTTTTTGAAAATACGACTTTCCACTTTCAATTCGCGCGTCACTTTTAACACTTTTACGCGACACGTAATCTCTTCAAGTTAACTCTTTTGATACACTTCTTGAATTAAACTTTATCATTTCCTGACAAGGCGGATCTGGCTCACCTAATCCTTAGCCACTATTATTGATAATATCCCGGAGGAGTGGGAATATTATTAAGTGGTATTGCTTTTATTAGCATTTATAAGGTTAATTGAGTTATAAAGATGTTTCTATTACAACGTTTACTATCAGAATGGAAATTTTTAATGGCGACCGCTTTTCAATTTACAATCTTGTTACCAAGTGAATTAATAAACAGTAACAAAATGCGTTGTTCACAGAAGACCGTTCATTCTCTTTGTCTTTAACGACTTCATTCACACAGATATATTCCATCATAGATTCACACACAAGCACTCTTTTCTCACACTCTACAGTATTCTACCTTGTAATAACTAAAATGGGTGTTATTCGCTCGGAAAATTTGATATTGGCTAGAAAAATGGCGTGAAGTCCATAAGACGCAATAAGCGGCTCCGAAAATAGGAAAAACTACCATTTTTTCCTTATTTTTTCCTTATTTTTTCTTATTATTGTAAGCTTCTTTCTAGATACGTGTATCGAGTAGACAAGTCTCCGTATCTAATAGATTTATAAATATTTTTTATAAGACTGCAAACATGGGCAGTGTGATGGGAGTGGATTTTTAGTTAAAAGGCCACATAAAGTTTCATACACGAATTAAAACTAGCTTTTATTATTTGAGAATTTTACATATTTCCTACTCTATAGTGCACTTCAGTGGCAGCAGTCGACTTTGTTGTATGCAACTACACAAACTTTGAAAAGGCGTTCACAGCAGCAAAAATATGGACGTAGCTTTTCTTTGTTGATGGAAGGTGGATCTAAGTGGTCAATATAGATAGTATCCATTGGCGCACTTCCTTTTTCAATCGGCTTAAGGAAACATTCTTGTTTTCCTTATCGTCGCTCTGCAAGAATACAAGAGATACAATTTTGTTTGTCGAACAATTTTGTTCGATCTTGTTTTGCAGTCCAGATATCCAATAATCTCTTTGAATTAACTTCCTTGTTTTGCCGACTGCAAAATTCCCTGCTCATGCGTTCTTCGAATGATCTGTAACTGCATTGCTTTAGGAACAACTAATCGCACTTCCTCACCAACGTCTTTGTACAGTACTCCGTTCTGTAAGCTGTAGTCATCAAGTCGTCCTTGCTTTACATCATCTAGCTTCTTTCTCAAATCTTTATCCACTAATTGTGCTTTTTCCAATCGGGCCGCATACTTATACGAGGGCGATTGTGTAATAAAATTTTTCTGTGATGGCTGAACAAAGGGTGTACAATATTCTGTCTACTTCAAAAGTTGGAGTGGGACTGTGCCGCTGCTCAGGTGGGAGCCGGCAGGGCCATATGCATACGTGGCACTTCTAACAACAATACCCATCGAGCTACACGTACGCAAAGATCTTTCTTAAACAAAATTTGATGCTCACGCATCAATTACTTATTGAACTATTTTCAAAGGGATAAGTTATATAACGACTGGGTGTAGTGCAGTTTTTTTATAGCGTTTCAGTATTCTGGCAGGATGGTAGTTGTGTGCGTTGTTGTATCGTTGCGGACATTGGTGCGATGCATTTTGCTGTTCGTAGAGTGTGCCTACTTACTGTTAGTTGGCGACATGGCAGTACATATCCTGATGTAGTAATGATTGTGTTTTTCGGAAAAGTATGAGTCTGTAGTGTTATGCGAATGTGAATTTATATCTATTAGTATGGTTGGACAGTTAGAATCTACATACATGTACATACCTGATATGAATATATTTTATATATACCAAGTAACGGGCGTTTGGTCAAATCAGAAATTGAAATTTACCGAAGTATTATTGTTTTGTAGTAATATTCCTTTTTTGGTCTGTCATCTGCGCGGATGTGGATTTCTATCCTGGAACTTTCAAGGTTATACGTTGAGATTTACGAGGGAAGACTCTCAACTTGTCGACTCGGATTTTAATGTCCTTTTGCAAGTTGATAATACACAGGCTCCTGATGGTCTACGTAAAATATTAGGTGTAGTTATTCAGAAACTTTAAAGATATTAACAATTAAAGTTACATATCTTCTATGTGAGGACATATCTTCTAGAAATAGAGAAGAATCCTCAAGAAGAGTGGTAGCCAAGTGAGAATGATGTATAGCTTGTGCCGTAGAGGTCCCGGGTTCGATTTCCGGATAATTGTTTTTTTTTTTATTTATTTGTGGTTTCATTTTGGGGACACTGCACATTTCTGGATAATAATTAGTTCCTTTCAAATGTTAAGAACTTTGAAACAGTATTTCTTTACAATGCGTTGTAGTGAACATGCGGTCCACACTGTTTATGATCCGATTGGAGATAAACTAGAGTACGTTTCTAATTTCACGTATAGGCTCACCTCACTTGGTGGTGTCGCACTTTCCTGTGTTTCAATTGCATGTATGACAACTATCATCCAGAAACGTGCACAGTGTCGCCAAAATGAAACGACAAATAAATAAAAAAAAATCAATTAACCGGAAATCGAACCCGAGAACTCTACGGCACAAGCTATACACCATTCTCACTTGGCTACCAATCTTCTTGAGGATTCTTCCCTATTTCTAGAAGATATGTCCTCAGATAGAAGATATGTAACTTTAATTGTTAATATCTTTAAAGTTTCTGAATAACTAAACCTAATATTTTACGTAGAGCATCAGGAGTCTGTGTATTATCAATCTGAAAAAGGACATTAAAATCCAAGCCGACAAGTTGAGAGTCTTCCCTCGTTAGTGTAAATAATATAGTATGGGTATTTCCATTCGGACGTCTTTATGTTACGTATGTTAGAGATGCATATATATTTTTAATTATTCATTTTGTTTTTATAATTATACAAGCAGAAGCATTGAAAAATAAGATATAGTAGGTCTCGTATTAGATTGAAGCATTATAATAGTAAAATATACATGTACTTATATGTCTAAGGTTTTTGTCGCAATATTTATCTGTTATCTGTGGAAAGAGGTTAGTTTTGTTTAGGTGTTGTATGTTATGGTGTGATTTGTTTAGAATAATGCGTTGGTATCATCTCGGTTCTGTTGGATGTTTCAGTTTAGAGTTCCAATACTTCAACAGCATTTGTTAGTTGTCTTATTTCTTGTTCGTTTCTCGGTTGTTGTCTGGTTCTGTCTCGTCTGGTAATAATTCTAATAAGGTTTATTATTGAAAACATTCTATTGAATAATGAGAGTTTCCAACAAATTCCTAATGTGAGTAAAATTGGCCATATTGAAAATCCTGTGTATCTAATTAATTTTTCTAACCTGGAGAGTCTGTTGTAGATATAATGTGTTTTATTGATTTCTTTAGCTTTGGCAATTATTGTTTTTAATTTAATTTCTTGGTGGGTTAAGTCTTCGTTTGTATTTGATTCCGGAGTTTGTGTACATTTGCCCGTTTCCTTTAGAACTTCTGTAAAATTTACGTTGTCTACTGAATCTATCGAATTTTTTATAATGTTCGTAATATTTACGTGTGCTGCATGGGAAAAATTTGTTGTTATATACGCAGTTATTTCTATTGACGGTGTTAATTTGACTGAATGTGTCCTCGCCACGCACAATTCATCAACCTGAAGTATGCCGGTGTCTTTTATTGATTCTATAAAAGATTGTTTGTTATTACATATAATGTAGAGTGAGTCGGCTTTTGGTGCAGCGTAAAGCCAACCGTTTGTGTCTCGAAATCAAGACCAATATTGTTTGTTTCAAAGTCTTAAGTCGTATATCACATGTTTCTAAATTGTGGAAAGGCTATAGCCGGATAAGGGGGCCAATGTGCCCCTAAACCGAATTCAACTTGTGAGGTACTATTCGATAGCTTATCAAGAAAAATCAATTTGTGCCAAGTTTCAACCCTGTAACTGAACTGGGGGGGGGGGGGGGGTAGTTACGCGGAATATGTATTATAGAATGCTTAAACGTAGCAAAAGCAATTCGTCTTGAAATACATATCCCCACACGTCTTAGCGGCAAGTGAAGTGATCGTGGAAGGATACTAACCCGGCCGTAACATCAGCTGTTGAGCGTTGCGTAGGTCATGATTCACACAATATTAAGCAGGTTAATTCGTAAACGGTAAGTTTAACTAGCTTTTTCTAACATTAGTTATGCAAATCGTTTTTCTTAAAACATCCTTTATCCACCTGAAAACGTACTGTTAAAAAAATATTTTTTTTCATACGTAATAAAACACTTTATTCCTTTCGGATAATGGATAAACGTATCGAACACGGTTATTAATTAGCTTTTTTTTTATTCATGAATAACGGACAATTCCACATGATTCTTAATTAAGACGATGTAACATTTGCCGTACGCTTTCCTCGATACCCACGCTGCAGTAAGCTGTGCCAATGCATCGGTTCACGACCACAGCCGGGCGCGGTTGGGAGCCACACGCTCGATCGCTGTGATTGGCCAGTATTTTTCGTTAATAACTCAAAAACGAAGCTTCAAATAATATTGCTGTCATTGGGAAAGTAGTTCAAAATGACTTCACCTGCCACCCGTTTCCCGGTGTTCCTATAGTTACGGGACACCCTGTACGATAGCATTGCGAGTTTCAGGTATTGATCCTAATCACGAGTTTCACATATAATATGTTTTATGTATTCTATAAGATCACGATAGCTACATTCAACGGCTCCATTTGTTTATGGGTGGTAAGACGAAGTTCTGTAATGTTTGATTTTGAAAAGGTTTGTAAGTTCTTTGAACATGTCAGACATGAAATTTCTACCTTGATCGGAAGGAATCGTTCGTAGGGCACCAAATATGCAAATGAAATCTGTAGGCATTGCTTTATCTACTTCTACCGATATCTGTTGTTTTAGGGGAATTGATATTCCAAATTTACTAAAAAGATCTATAATTGTTAGAATGTATTCATATCCGCTGTTTGTTTTCATTAAAGGTCCGCTATTTTCAATAGCAATTTTATCGATAGGTTCGGTAGAGGTGTCGGTGATGATCATTGGTGCCTTCGGCTTTATTCGCACTATTTTATTTTTCTGACAATCAATGCAATTTTTTATAAAGCTTTTGATGTCATTTTTCATGCCTTTTTAGTAATATTGAGAAGCAATTCTTTTATGTCTTTTAGTTTTGTTATGCCTTTGTGACCGCCAATTGTAGAACTGTTCTGCGATTATTCTTTTCCTAATTTCTGGTGGTGGAATTGATATGATTCCTTCACAGAGTGTAACGGCGAGGCCTGAGTCTGACGTGTTTGCGAATAAGAATGTTCTTATGGTGGACGAGGTGCATAGGTCGATAATTTTGGTGTCTTTAGATATGGTACAGAACTTAATTTCGAGTTTGCGTAGTACATTTAAGAATGTCCTGAGGCATTTTTTCATAATGTGGACATTTGTACAATTTGCGTTGCTTATTTTGCAAACCATGCCGAAGTAACATGTGATGCCATGATGCCGTGTAATAGGAATATCCCCGATATTCAGATTGCACTGTAACAGGGATTGTCTGGTAGTAATTCTTTTTTCTTTGAGTGTTTCGGTTATCGGTGTATCCAATGTTGCAATCTGTCGAAACGAAATATGCGACATTGTCGTTTTTTGTGAAAAAATTGTTTGGTGTAATTATGATATTATTTCGGATTGTTATATTCCCCGTGTAATGTGTTCGTCGTTTTCTTGTTCTCGTTGGTGCAATCAATTGTTTTCTATGATAAGCTGGTGGCTGGTATGTTTCGTCCTGAGTTTCATCTGCTGATGTAGTGTAATAGTCATTCTTCTGTGTGTGTGTTGTATACTTTTGAGGGGTGAAGGTTCGGTCCTGTGTATTCGTTGCACTGTTTATATTTGGTGCATCTGTTTGTATTTCAGCTGTATTCTGTACATTGTATTATTTAGAATTTTGTGATATTTGTTCAAGTTTTACCGTACTATTTTCAAATTTGTTATTAATTGGTTCACTCGTTATCCCAATTGCTTGCAGATCATTATCTCTAACAATTGTCTTTGGGACATTTTGCATGTACGAAGGTGGTGAACGGAAATTTGGTGTAACTATTTCTAACGGTATGTGTGTATGTATGTCGAGGGAATGTCTATTGTTTGTGAAATCCGTTGTTCTTGTTGGTTTGGATTTAAATTGCGATGGTAAGTTGATAATGTTTGAGTTTGTGGAAATGTTTTTGTATTTCTCCGTCGTCATATAGCGGACGCTCGCTGATTGATGCATCATTATTGTCACCCGCTTTGAAATCACCACTTTTATTTATAGTTTTGTTACTCAAACTTGATTCGCTTCTATTTCTTGGACCCTTGTTATTAGGTTAATTTATCTCCTCCTTTGCACATTTTTTTGTGTTGGTTTTCGTTTTGTGGTTTTGTGCTGTTAAATTCATTTCTTTTTCGACAGTTTTATACTCTTTGTGTCTCGTGCGTTTTCGCACCAGTTTTCGTCTCAGTACTATATGTTTATCGTCAGATGACTTAGACGACAATGAAGTCCCTATTATGGTTGTCTATGGTGTCATCTAGTTTAATATTTGCGTATTGTCGCTCCATGTCTGATTTGGTTCATAAGTTGGTGTCTGATTGCTTTACGTAGCCAATTTCTTCGATTTGCGAATTGCATTGTCTTTGCGCAATTGCGGGTTTCCTTATCCGTCATCTGTCGTCGAACATGCTCTACTTTGTGCTTGGTGGTATGTCTTTGGTTTTTTATTTTCGCATGCATCTATAGTATCCGATAATTGTTGTGTTGGTCTGATTGACATAATAGTTGCTGGATTCCGGGATAACGCATCAGCTACCAGGTTTACTTCTCCGGGTCAATGATGAATTACAAAGTCGTCGTCATTTAAGGGGCCCCGACTCCAGGCCTGTGTGCGTGCACTCACACAACAAAGGAAAGCATGCACGTATACGCCATGCGCGAGAGAGAGGCTCGATTTCGTAGAATCAATCCCGCGTCTTTATAACTGCATTAATGAAGCTTTCACGGGTATACCACACACGGGCAGACTTAACCACAGCCCGTTTAGTATGTTTGGACGCCAATAAATTCATCATTCGTTCGGGAGAACGTTATTTCTGAAACTGGCAAACTTGAGACAGTCACCGATGTAGGCAACAAGATTGCTGCAGCATCTTGACACATTTCACATTTCGCAAATATCGAACGATTTAATGGTTTATTCACTGCTAAAACACCCTATCGGGCTTCCTTGAACTAGCACAAAATCACATAAATTCGATTTTTCACAATCTATCAGTTCTGGAAAGCGGAGAAACAGTTTTACGATTTGCACGCATCCGACGTGAGAATAGTTCAATGATTCTCCGTCGGTGGCGTTTATTGCACAGTTTAGTTAATTTGGACAGGTTATCGTCAGAGTCGATAAAAATACAAATCAGTCGGTAAATGTAAGTTATAATTTCACACCACGAACGGCAATTCATACGTGAATGCCTCTGTCACGCGGTGCCGCACCTGTTACAATTATAACCATCAGCAAAATGAATCGGCTCGAGCCGAGAAGTTAATTCGAGCCGCTGCAAACCTTTTCGTCGGTTCGAGTCCCCTTGGAGTTCAGTTTTTTTACATTAATTTTTTTAAATTACTAACTATATGGCAATGACCAATATTTGTTTACAAATGTTTTACACATATTTGTTAAAACCTTTAATTTAATACACGTAAATATGAAGTTGAAGTCCTCTTTTCTACCGTTTTACCAGTTATGGTACTGTTTAATAATTCTAACATTTGGATGTGTATACACGTCCATCCAAAGCTCAAAATGTATAACTCAGAATTTCAATAATTTGGTGGTATGTTTCATTTATATTACCAATAAAGCTGCTATGTGAATGTATGTGAAATATATTAACTATATTATACAACAATAATATAATTATAATATAACTAAAATATATGTGGGATTATCGAAGGCGAATAGGTATTCAAATGATTACACTGGTCGACAAATTTCAACTTTCTTTTGATTGTGTAACCTTCAATAAGATTTTCTTGTAGACTTCAATGTGCTGAATCCGAATCTGCAATCCGTTTTTCGCCAGAACGTAACATTTTTGAAAAAATTAATTTTGAAATAAATCGCACATTTTCTGCTACGCGATAAAGGTCTGCTTTATCGCGTGGCATAGTTAGATTTCCCCCTGGACCCGTAGTTTTTGAAATAAATTTAATGATATCAGCCAAAATGGGCGTACTTTCGGTGCCCTTTACACTTTGATCATTATTTAAACACGTTTAAATGTTTATAATCTAATTACGAATTATATCATTTTATTCGTGAAACATCAAAGAACCATTTGGCACCAAGCGCAACTGAATAACTGTTACCGGAAAAGTACAAAACACTTCCTAAGTTGAAAATTTGCGATTTTTTTTTCAAAATTGATTTTTGCAAAAATGGTACGGTCTGGGGGGAAATGGATGGCAGATTCGTATTTAGCACATTAAAGTCTACAAGAAACGCCTATTGAGACCTACAAAATCAGACCCGTATCGAACAGTGTTATGTGGGCTTGCATGTGTTAAACAGTTGATTTGTTTAGCTCTCACGACCGTAGTCTATACAACAATACAATGTCACCATGGTTCTTTTTGACCATTTTATGCTTCGCTCTAAAACAAGAGAAGTTATGCTATACAAAGATAGATAAAGCTAGACAAAGTTCCATCACTATGATAGATAAAGATACAGCTACGTACGTCTGATGGCCCTATGATAGGCACAGCAAGACACGGGAATCTGTGTGACACCGAATACTACGATGCATGTCGCACGTGGCACGCGACCCACCAGTTGGCTGTGCCTGACCTATGTCAAGCAACAATATGAGGCTTCTCTCATGGGTTCAACAAATTATTTTAAAAGAAGTTAATAAAATTATATATGTATACAGGGTGACAGAAGACTCGGGGAACATCGAGTATTGGGGTGTAGCTGAGGTATAGATAAACAACTTTTTCCTTGGTAATAATGTCATATATAGTTTCGTTTTTGAGTTATTAACGAGAAACACTGGCAAATGAGAGGGCCCGGTGGGCTTCGGCCGACGCGCGCTCATAAGATAGCGCTCATAATACACTAATAAATCGTGCAATAATCGTGTTTAATACGTTTATTCATTATCCGATAGGAATGAAGTGTTTTATTACTTATGAAAAAAATACTTTTTTTTATCAGTACGTTTTCAGGTGGATAAATTATGTTTTGAGAAAAACGATTCGCATAACTAATGTTAGGAAATGTTAATTAAACTTACCCATTAGTTCACGAATTAACTTGCCTAACATTGTGTGAATCCTGACCTAGGCAACGCTCCATAGCTGATCCTGTTACGGTGGGCTTAGTAACGTTGCACGATCACTTCACGTCACGATAATGGTTACAAGTTCACTACTAATGCTTAAAAGCAATTACCACATTTTCGACGGCGGAGACGCGTTCCTCGAAACGTAGCCTCGGAAAACGATCTGGGGTCGAAGGATCGTTGCTCGACGTTATCTGCCCGATAATCCAAACGGGGAATCAATGGGCGGTAGGATTAGCCCTGTAAATTGTTTTCAGTTCTTGGGAAATCTTGAATAGCCGACACCGTCCTTTGTAATTGTATGTGCCAAATATATCACTTCTTTTCTCAATAACTGACATTTTTCTGTCTGCAATGTAAGTCCTGCTTTCGTCAATCTGTTTGCTAACTTACGAAATTTTGTGTTGTGTTCCGAAAGACTATTTGCATAAATTCCGATGTCGTCTAAATACACAAACAAATCGTTTTCCTGTAAGCCATACAATATAATGTCCATAACGCGCTGAAATGCAGCGGATGCGTTTACAAGCTGAATGACATACGGTTAAATTCAAAGTGATGATTCTGGGTGGAAAACGCTGGTTTTTGTTTCTCCTCTGAGTGCATCTCTATCTGGTGTTACGAGCCAGGGCTGTGGGCAATTGCCTAGACCGGCGATGTTGATATTACCCAAGAAACTGGTTAGTTTGTCTCAATACTTTAAATTAATATTTTAGAGCGTTAAGAGTTGTAATATATAATACAACTCGAGCGGTTAAGTTGTATTCGTGGGAACGTTACATAAGACGTTACATAACGTTACATAACATAAGGAATTATTGAGTAAATGTAGGTTTGACGAATCTACTCGGTTTAATGGTGAACAATTTATATATATTAAAATCAGTCGTTTTGGTACAAATGTGATTGTCGCGGTATTTAAATAGTGTGTCAATTATTACCTAAGTACTTGCATGGTGTTGACGCACTGGCGATGCGTAGTCGGAGAATGATTACAATAGTATGCCGAAAGAACTTCAACCGGACTTGCGGATTCCAACGGGTTAACTTGTATTCTGATCGGTGGCCTAAGCCCGAACTCACTGAATGTAGTTGACTCTGTACGAGCGTAACACGACGTGACACTCCCCGTAACTGTGTAGTTATTAACCAAAGATGATCAGAATGGAAGGGCTTATATAGTCCCGAAATGTACAGGGGGGTGGGGCGTGTTTGGGGTTTCCATATAAGGTAAGATCACGGAGAGCTCGTTGGGTCGCGTGTGCATTTAATCAGGCTCGATGCGGCTAATCAATATCAAAGGCCCTTATTGTCCGTGTACGATAATGATAGAAATCTTTGGGCTTTTCGTGGAAACGCGACTTCCCTTCTTACGAGAGCAGCGTATAAAGAATATCATTCATACGTAACACTGCTAAAAACCGGATGCCAAATCCAAGACGGCGAAATATTGAGCATTGCCCAATTGGTCCAGAATATCGATTATATTCGGAGGGGGATACGCGTCTGTGATCGTCTTTTCATTCAATTTCCTGAAATCTATGACCATTCGCCAATTTTTGTTGCCTTTGTTGTCTGATTTTTTGGTAACAATCCAGATCAGAGAATTGCACGGTGAGGCGGTGTTTTTGTCTAACAAAGTTTGAACTTGTTTTTCGATTTCTAATTTGTGTAAAGAGGGATACCGATATTGTTTTATGTTAATAGGTCTTTCATCTGTTGTGTGTATTCTATGTTTGATTACTGAAGTATGTCCTAATCGATCTCCGGGGATGTAAAATAAATTTGAGTACTCTGACACTCTTTGTAAAACATGTTGCTTTAACTGCTGGAAGTGCTGGAGCGTTCTCAGTTTTTCGGATTGTTCATTTCTCTTTATGGTACAGCTTGTTGCATGGTATTCTGTTTGAGTAACTTCAATATCTGTTACATCTGTGATTGTTGCTAATGTATCCGAAATTTTCTCAATGGGTTGTAACTGTAATTCTGGAATTTCTAACCATATTGGTGTTGTACTTGTGTTTGTAGCATGTATGGGTGCTATATTGTTATAATCTTTTACAGAGGCATTCCTTACAAATAAGAGATTTACTTGTGAGCCTGTGTCAATGAACAATTTTATAATGCTGTTGCGTACGTTTTTTATTACTAAGTTTTTAATTGCTGTTTCGATTTCACTTCTACCGTTTTCCTCCGATTTCTGTCTGATCTTTGTATTTTCTGCTTTGTCGTACGCGTCGTGTGTGTTTCTGTCAGCGAATTCAGGTTTGTCTTGCGAGTCGTTTCTAAATCTATCTCTTGAGTTATTTCGGTATCTATTACTTGAGCTATTCCTATATGTGTCTGGTGAATTTTTTCGTTATTCAAATCTGTTATTCGAGTCGCCTCTGTATCTGTAACTGTTGTGGAGATCGTTCCTAATCCGTGAATTACCTCCGTACCTATTCTGTGAATTATTTCTGTACCTATCGCGTGACTTTCTTCTGTACCCGTCATGTGAATTATTTCTTTATCGATCGCGGCAATTGTTTCTCTATCGGTCATGTGAATTATTTCTCTACTTATCGTGTGAATTGTTTCTGTATATGTCATGTGAATTATTTCTCTACCTATCGCGTGAATTGTTTCTGTATATCTTTCGTAAGGTGTTTCGATAATTTTCTCTGTGCGTGCTAGGTCGGTCGTCTCGTCTTCCGCAGTGCGTGTCTTTTCGGGTGCTGAATCCGCGGTTTGTGTTTCTGTAGCTAGGGTTACTCCGTGAGAATGATCTGCCCGAACTGTGGGAATAGTTACGTTGAGTAGCTTTGTGTTGTTGTAGGGAACGATATTCCTGTACTGTATGTCCGATCTTTTCACGAAAATGACTGAAATTTTCGTCTGATATTGTAGTTTTATGATTAGTTATTTCCATAAATCTAACATGCCCTTTATTCAAGTCTTGTGACCATTCTTTGTGGCATATATTGTTTTGATTTAATTTTTGGCGTTTTAATAGTTCATTCTTAATATCCATATTGTGTTGGGGTTTGGCTAGGCATTTCATAGTTTATGCTATCTACACGACCGCGTACAAATGCTTTTACTGCTATGTTTTTTTTTTATCTACTATTCTATTTGTTAAATAGTCTTTATACTCTATTGCATTATAAACTGTTTCTAACCGCTCTATGTTTTTGTTTAAAATTCTACGATTTCGTATAGAATAGTTAAAGACTGATTCACCGTAATTTTATGCGGTACATTTTAGTTCAAATTCTAGATCAGATAGTTCGATTGGTTTAGTAAATGCTGTTTTAAGGTCTGATAATAAATCGTTTAAAGTTGAGTTGATTTTCGTGTCCACTATTTCGATTGCATTTCCAGTTAGTTTGCGTGGTTGTAATTCTAAAAATTGAGATCTGTCTATGTCTGGTAGAACGGCATTTGTCCTATTACATGCACGTATGAATGTTTCTACGCGTATGTTTTTGCCGCCGAACGTAGGAATTGTAAAATATACATCGCAGAATGTCACTGTATTTGGCATTTTCGCCTCCGTTTCTTTATTCTTTGGTTTTTCTAATGGTACGTAGAAGATTGGACTTGTTTGTCTGTGGTTTTTGTGACGTACTGGTATTTCGGGCAGAATTTCGACTGATTATTTTCTTTACTAATGTAGGGTGAAACGAAATGATACCTTTTTCAACAACTATATATATGTATGAGTGTCGTTTAAGTCAGTTCATGCAGTAATATTGTGTGACTTACTGTATAAGTGTGTATACACGTATGATGGCAGTTAAGTGCATTGTTGTGTGTTCTTTTCCGCCCTTTCTTTTTTTGTATTCTTTATTCGTCTTACTGTGTTACTTTTGGTTCACTTCTGATACCACATGTGATGGCTGAGCAAAGGGCGTACAATGTTCTGTCTACTTCAAAGGTTGCAGTGGGACTGTGCCGCTGCTCAAGTTGGAGCCAGCAGGGCTATATGCATACGTGGCACTTCTAACAGCAATACTCATCGCGCTATACGTACGCAAAGATGTTTCTTATTTGTTGTAAGGGTGAACGCGCGACAATAAGTTACAATTTTAAATGAGATACCTAACAAATATACGCAGAATCGCTTAAGTGCTTGAACAATTGCAAGCACCTCTAACTCGTAACTCGTACATTTCTCTTCTGTTAAGAAAATGTCATTTAATGAAAGAAAACTGTGAACAATTTCTTATAAGGTTATGGATAACTATAGACAATAGACTTCGCTTTTATTCGCACGACCGAGTACGATTGACGACTGACTGGAAGGAAGCGAGGCACACGCACGAAAAAAACAAAACAGTGCACAAGAGGCCTCAGTCCCGATATGTGCAGCCGGGACACATGCGAACGCGAATCACAGAATGTATAGTTTTTATCTCCAACGTCCTCGGCTAACGTCGTTTTTCCGCTCGAGAAATAGATTGGATGTAGTAAGTGGTCTTCATCCTTTCTCTACAAGAGGATCACCCCATATCCATACATCGATGTGTCAGTATGTAATTCTGTATCGGCATCTATTCGCCATAAACCTAACATGAGCCTCTCGCTTAGTAACATCTTCAATTGAATAAAGGCTTCTTTCTTAGCTATGTTAAAATCAACATTCGTTTTCAACAGTTTTGTCAGTGGTTGAGTAGTCTGCAATGAATTTGCGAAAGTATCCTGTTAAGCCTAAAAAAGCTTGAACTTGCCGAATGCACGTAGGTTGTGGAAAACGTTCCACTGCATCCGTTTTACGCTCCGATGGTCGAACAAATCCGTCTTCAATCATGTGATCCAGAATCTCGACGCGTCTTTGTAAGAGGGGACATTTCTTCGAATGAATTATTAAACCGTCTTTACTTCCTTTTTCTAGTACTGTCTCAAGATTTTTTATACCGCTTGAATCGTATTTCGAAGGGATTATTATATCGTCCATGTACACTAGTACTGTATCGTCCCGAATTAACTCCCTAACAATCGTATTGACGTATCGTTGGAAAACGGAAGGCGAATTACAAAGGCCAAACGGAACGCGCAACTGTTCATATTGACCGTCGGGTACAATGAACGGTGTAAATTTTACACTCGATTCATCTGCTCTCACATGAAAGAACCCGCCCTTTAAGTCGAGCGTGCTAAAAATCTTGGTACCTTGTACTCTGTCAAACTGGTCCTCTATCAACGGCAGAGGATAGCGATCTTTTATTATTTTCTTGTTCAATAACCGGTCTGTAATTGTTACGATACCAACTGTTGTGAACACCAACTGTCTGGATTCTGCATCACACACGTGAACATTACACACGTAATCGACTTGATTAATCTCTGTCTAGTCTGGCAGATCGATCTGTAGTACTTCCTGTCCGTCGTCATCATCGTCATTTTCGCGGATTGGACTGATACTAATTTGATCATGCATGAACTTCCACTTTGTCTAGGAACAAAGCTCCGACCAGTATTTTCTATCTCGAAAACGCATCGGAAATGACTCGAATGAGAACCGGACATGTGCAACTGTCAACCGTCAGATTTGTATGAAATTCACCTAACACCGGAATACCGCTGGAGCCTCCTCCCGAAAAAGGAAGATGATCTGAGTTCCGATAACACTGTTCGACAAATTTCAACTTTTATTGATTTTGTAACCTTCAATAATAGTTTGTTGTAGACTTCAATCTGATGAATACGAATCTGCAATTCGTTTTATCTACAGAACTTTAGTTTTTGAAATAAATTGAACGATATCAGCCAAAATAGGTGTATTTTCGGTATCCTTTTCACTTTGAACATTATTTAAACATATTTAAATGTTTATAATCAAATGACGAATTATATTATTTTGTTCGTGAAGGTTCAAAGAATCATTTGGCACCAAGCGCAACTGAATAACTATCACCGCAAAAGTACAAAACATTTCCGAAGTTGAAAATTTGCGACTTTTCAAAATCGATTATTTCAAAAATAGTACGATCTGGATAAAAATGGATTACATATTCGTATTCAGCACATTAAAGTCTACAAGAAACGCCTATTAAAGGTTACAGAATCAGACCCGTGTTGAACAGTGTAATCCGCTCTTGATCTTTAAATACTCGCCTTCAAGCATCAATGAAATATCGCTTCCTGTGTCCATAAGCGCTTCCGCACACTTAGCATCAACCATAACATCTTTCGTAAAGCTCTTACGCGAGCAACATGATACAACGCAGGCGTTCTTCAATTCCTCATTCCTCTTCTTGCAATTTGTCAGGATATGACCCTACTTCCCGCACTGGAAACATCTGGTATCGAGGTCTTTTGGAGGACACCCCGCCCTGATATGGTTACCCATGCCACAGCTCTATCTGGTTCACCCTTTCTCTTTTCACTCCACTCCTTGTTGGAGCACTTCCTCGTCTGTCCTGTCGATTGGAATTCATTGTGTACCGATCTCGCAGCGTCATTCTCTCAAATGCTTCAAGCAATCGTCGAAAATCGAAGAATACGTGCTTTGTCACGCAATGAATAATCTGGGATTCCTTGAATAATGTAATCTACCGTCTGTTCTGCGTCTTTTGGTACACGATTTTCCAGTATTGTTTCATCGTGGACATATTCGTGGAATGATTCTTTTGTCTTCCACGAGCGTCTCTCAAATTTTCTTCGCAAAGTGACTCTGCTTTTGCCGATGACGAAACATGGTTTTCTATTCTTCAATAATCCCGTCGGGCGTTATCCCTATATGTTCAGGTCTTGCGTGAAACCACTCGAGCGCCTTCTTCTTCAACTTCATTCCGATCATGATTTTCACGTAATTGTCTTCTAATTTGTACGCATTCTTTATGAATTACAGCTGCTGTTCCCACGTATCGTAATCATTGGGAACACCGTCAAACTCACTTACTAGATCTGTGATCGTCGTCAAAGGCTATAGCCGAAGAAGGGGTCAAATGTGCCCCTAACCCAAATTCGACTTGTGAGGTGCCAAACCAATTCGTCAGGTGAAAAACCAATTCGTACCAAGTTTCAATCCTGCAGCTCGACTGGGACTGTAGGGGCAGCGAAAAAAATAGTTTTTGCACAATATCTCCCACTTTATCGCATACAAAATTTTGAAAAAAGTCTGGGACATTGCAATTATGGAGATACATAGTGTAGAAGTTTTTCAGATTTTCAGATTTTCTGAAAAACTTCTACTATGTGGCCTATGTGGTCTGATCTATGTGGTAAGTATCTAATGGTAGTTCACCCTTATCAATCGCGTGCAATAACCCTTCCAGTTTCCCCTGTTTTTTTTCTGCCAGGATGCACCCAACGCAATTTTTTACGCTTTCTCTACCTTCGCTCGCACATTGGGGAACCAGTAATCTCTTTGCAGAAGCCATTCAGTTTTCTTCGTTGAAAAATGGCCGTTTTCATGCGCTCGTCTCGCAATTTGCGTTTGCATTGATTTCGGCACTACTAGTCGCACGTCGCCTTCGCCTTCTTTAAATAATAATCCGTTTCTTACGGCATACCCTTCCATGTTCTCTCGCTCACATGCCTCAACCAATTTTTTTAAATCGGGATCCTCATGCTGGGCCTTTTTTAGTCGCTCCGTTAGGCTTTCTTCACTTTCGTCGATGGTGAATACTGCCGGAAGAGGACTGCGGCATCAACGTGCGCCATTTGCTTGGCCGGTCGATGTACTATGGTATAATTGAATTCCTCTAGTATAAGGGCCCATCTCGCGATCCGGACGCTTAGGTCCGCCTTATTCATTGTCAGAGTGAACGCTCGACAGTCTGTGACTATTTTGCACGGGATGCCTAATAGGTAAATTCTGAACTTTTTAAGCGCTTTTATTATAGATAAGACTTCCAACTCATTGCTTGTATATTTTTCTTCTGCCGCAGTCGTCTTAGCACTCGCATAGAATACCGGGTGGAATTCCCCGTCGTCCCTATCCCGTTGCATTAGTATGGCTCCGTACCCATACCTCGACGCATCCGTATGCAGTTCGGTGTGTGTATTTACCTGGTATAGTTATAAAATGGGTATCTCTGCTAAGGCGCTCTTTAGGTGATTAAATGCTCGCTCTTCCTCGTTCCCGAGGTAGAATTCGACGTTTTGCCCTTAGTAAATTTGATAACGGACGTGCAATGATCGCGTAGTTTGGGATAAATTACCGAAAGTACCCTGCTAGACCGAGAAAACTTTGTAATTCTTTCACGCATGTTGGTTTCGCAAATCGCATAACTGCTTCCGTCTTTTCCTCCGACGAGCGTATGCTTCCATTTTCGGCAATGTGGCATAGAAACTTGACTTGTTGTTGCAAGAAGCGGCATTTTTTCCAATTAATAACGAGACCGTGTTCGGACGCTACATTCAACGCACGCGATAATCGCTCGATTCCCTCATCCATGGTTAGCGAGGGTATTATTAAGTCGTCAACGTACATTAAGACTATGCCGTCCTTCAATAACTCGCGAAAGGTTTCATTGATAAATTTTTTGAATACGCTGGGCGAGTTACATAATCCGAATGAAGCTCACAAAAATTCGTAATGTCCGTCTGGGACGGTGTATTTCCGGCTGTCCTTCTCCATGGGTACGTGAAAAAATCCGTTTTTCAGGTCGAGCGTTGAGAAGATTTTTACGCCTTGCAGCCTATTTAATTGGTCTTCTACTAGAGGGAGAGGATACCGGTCCTTTATGATTTTTTTATTTATCTTACGATAGTCGACACATGTTCTCGTGGTACCGTCTTTTTTCTTTACCAGTACCACGGGACATGCGTATTCTGATAGTGTTGGCCGTATGATTCCGTCACGGAACCACTCATTCAGTTGTTTGTCTAATTCTGTTTTCTCTGGTTGAGACAAACGACGCGCTCTCTGAAAAACGGGATCGTCAGCCTTAATCATGATGGACATTTTAATTTTGCATTCGCGAGTTTTAACCGGTTTGTAGTCTCCTACTATATTTCTATGTGGTTGACCTCCGCATCGCATTCGATCTTGAAAATCTGTGAGATATCCGGCGAACTGGCTTCGCTCATTCGCGTGAGCCTGTCAATCGAGATCTTTCCTTCTTCTACCGTCAAATTTACCGTGTTTAAAAAGTCTGTGCCGATAATCAGTTCGTGTTGCGTTAAGCCGCTGGGAATTACGTGAACGCGGAAATCGTATTCTTTGTCGTCTAATTTAATTTTCGCGTTAAATTCTCCTATCGTTCTGTTACTTCGCATGCCTATGCCGTGAAAGACAATTTCTCTTCGCTCTAGAGAAGGGGCGCCTATCGCTATATACGCGTCTGCTCGCATAAACGATATATCGCTGCCTGTATCGATTAGCGCGTTTAATTCGTGGCCGTTCTTTATTATTTGCAACCGTTACAACCGTTTTCGTTTCTCATCTTCGTTGGGCAGTTTGCTGATATATGTCCTTATCCGCGAAACTCGAAGCATTTCATGCCCTTGCCCTTCGTCGGACAGTCAGGGAGGGAATGGTGTTTGGATCCGTAGCTAGGACACCGTCTGATCTTTGCGCCGCTACCTCCGTCCATCTTGCCTGCTCCTTGGGTATGGTTTTTCCATTCGTACCGTTTCGTACGGTACCAATTCGTATCGAGTTCCAAAACGTTGTATGTGCGCCTGGTTGCGCAGCACGATATCTGGAATACCGGCGATGATTTCGCTCACCATTTCATTCTCCGGTATTGGCAGGCAGTTAGCTAGCAGCACCTTGTCGTGGTAGTACTCGGAGAAACTCTCGTCTCGTTTCCATGTGCGTCGTTCGAATCGGGTGTTTTATCATCGGAAATTTTTTCAATTTCCGAATATTTGTGTTTGTTCTTTAAGATTGAGATAACTTCGCTGGCGGATCCCAACGCTATACTTAATGATCTGGTGCTTTGACCATTGGTTCTCAATTCAGACAAGTACTGGTTCTGCTGCATAAAGTTGTGACATACAGAAACCAAAGAACTTATCGTTTGAAACATAAAAGAATGAATAAATGCTTCAACTCAACCTCAAAATGCTGAAAAGATACCGTTGAACTTGTATGGATCGTTAGGCGGATTTTAAAAACTGAGCACACATTTGTCACCAACGTCTCGATTTGAAGAGCGCAATGTAAACACGTCTGTCTTGTTCGAAGGATTGACTATGATTGATTGATTAATTGATTGATTGATTTATTCACTGATATCACACTCAACCGCCCTTCCTTGAACTAGTACAATATCCCAGAAACTCGGTTTTTCACAATTTATCACTTCTGGAAAGTGTAAAACTTAAAATTCGGACTAACGAATAGTTCAATGATTTTCCGTGGAACGATAGTCTGGAAACCTCGAAAAAGTGACCAAAAGTCAAAACTTCGTCGGAATTTTATAAAATTTAGTAATTATGGTTTATTGAGTATGCTGTTAATGAATCCGACATAAAATTCAAAATTCAAAATTCAAAATTCAAAATTCAAAATATATATATATATATATATATATATATATATATATATATTACTTTTCGTGTTGCTTTTTGTCCGTCATTTTGAATTTTGAATTTTGAATTTTATGTCGGATTCATTAACAGCATACTCAATATATATATATATAACACAAATACCACATGAATAAAATACAAATACAATATAATATAGTTATAACATTTCATCTGACTCTAATTCTATGTTGTTTAAATGTTTTAGTATGGGAAATATTGCTTCTGCCTCTTCAATATCTTCATCTTCTTCTTCCGTTGTTTCTACAGCTGTAGATGTGGATGTTGGTAATGCTTCTCTATCAACACATGGAATTGTGAAATGTTCTTCCATCCATCCAGAATATATCTTCTCCAATTTGCAGAGTGATCGGTGACATTGTTTCATCTTCTTGGATGCATTGATGCAAAATACTCAAACTTTTCTTCTCCATTGAGTTTTGATACTGCTCACTGACATCAACATCTTGCATTGTATTGAAAATTAAAGTAAAAATAACACTTAACTTTCTGGTTTGAATATTTTCAGTGCACCACATGTTAAAAAGATATTTATTTGTGAAATGGCACTCGCCTAGAAAAATAAAGATATAGATATAGCGAGACGAACCTTTGCAAACAAGATTAACCGATACGAGGAAGACAAAAAAGATTACCCGATTCGATAGCTTATCAAGAAAAACCAATTTGTGCCCAGCTTCAACCCTCTAACTCAACTGGGAGGGTAGTTACAGGGGAAAAACAAAAATCTAGTTGTTGCTCAATATCTCCTATTTTAACGAACAAAACTGTTGAAAACAATCTGAGACACTTTTATTATGAAGGCACATATTATAGAAGTTTTGCAGATTTTTAAATTTATATAGTTCGGAATTAGAAGAAAAATTGATGTTAAAAAAATGAATCAGATGGAGGCTCGATCCAACAAAAAAGTCAGCAGCGGATTAGCAGTCGGACACTTAATCGCAGAACCACCGATGCCGTTGAATAGATGTTATGTACTTCAGAATATAAGGTACGAAGCAATCGGTTCCTATTTTTTGAGACTGCGGCGCACCGAATTAAAAAATCTGAAAAACTGATAGCTGTAGTATCAATAATATGTACGTAGAAAAAAGGATAATTATAGTACCCCGATTCCTTCAATACAAAACCGGCATTTTTCATCATTTTTTGACGCTTTTTATTTTTTGTAGCTCGTGTTTTGAATTTAACAATCTACAAAACTTCTATAATATGTGCCTCAATAATAGAATTGTCACAGATTGTTTTATGAACCGCTAAGTTAGTTTATTATAAATTTAAAGAAATATGGTTAATATACACGCCCCGGAAAATACTTCGCTCTCAATTCTCACGCGTCTCTGACTCTATGCTACTCTACTCTGTTTCATCTAATTCAAACCCGACTCCGCCTTTTCTCTGACTCTTCTCCGATTCTTCTCTGACCTACTCAATAGAGGGTGTCCCGTAATTACTGCAACATCGAGAAATCGGGGGTAGCTATGCTGATTCTGAACAACGTTTTCCTTGGCCAAAATGTTGTTCGAAGCTCCATTTTTGAGTTATTAACCAAAAATACTGCCCAAATAGAACGCCTGTATGGTGCGCGCTTGCCGCCTACCTCCGCACTGTACTCGGTCGTGTACGGGGGCGTCGAGGAAATCGTACGGCAAATGTTACATCGTCTTAAATTAAGGATAATTTGGAATTATTCATTACTCATGAATAACGACCACGACAGTGCGCGATTGATGAAAAGAATAATTAGTTTATATCTTATTACTGAATAACGATCTAACATTTGCGGCACGCTTTCCTCGATATCTTCGAGCACTGCAATATAAATATAAAATATGCAAACTATACACATTGTACTATACGTTTTATTATTTTATTTAGGACAAAATTTTGCATTTTATTACGGTGTATTATGGTATTCGGTAAAACAGTCCAAATACATTTGTGGCGATTTTGGACAATCGGGACAATAGGTTGTCCTTCTTTTTTTACATTTTACCTTGCTTTTTGGCGTTCAACAATTGGCCTTTTCTTCTGGTATAATTGGACACACATCCTTCTTATTCTGGCTTATTCTGTTGATTCTTACAAACCTCGAAATTGAGAGACACTTTCTTTATGTTCTTTCTTCTATTGACGGGGATAGTATTTTCCGAGGTAAACCATTCTGTAAGTAGAAATTCCCGGAATTTTCTTGTATCCATTTTTTGTTTGTGGCTTTCTGTTACACGATATCTGCATTTACGATGGTTGTTCTTAAGAGAAAATGTAATGCTAATTTGCGATACCACTTGATGCTTTTCGGTATCGTTTTTGCGTATGACACTATCTGGTCGCTTCTGTCGATGCCACTTTTTCCATTACTATATGCCACTATGGCCAAAGGTTTGATTTTTGGAGGACGACCGCGATGAGTTGGTCCCGAGCTTGGAGTTATAATGGGCGCATGCTTTGTGGATAATATTCTAACAACGCGAACATCGTTCCATTTTAGCACCACAATACCGTTGTTATGTTCCCGTGATATCATTTCACCTCTTTTCAGTGGGTAGGACATTCACAATATTTGGTATAAATTTTTCGTTGAAACGTACAGTTCCAACAACATGTGTCTTAGAATTTAAAAATTTGTGTGCTAATTCGTAGCTCGAATAAAAGTTGGTGACAAATAAAGTACCTTCTTCGTTTAGCCATTTCTCTGCAAGTTCAGTGCAGACGTCTTCGGCTATGCCAATTTGCCTCTCTCCGCTGGTATCTTGTTCAGCATATATTTTTGTGGACTATGTGTATTCTTCGGTGTAGCAGAGTTTGAATAGTTTGATACCATACTTACGCGATGTAGTTGGTAGGTATTGCCTGAATACTAGTCGTCCCCTCCAAGGAACCATTGTCTCATTGACTATAATATCTTGGCCTGGTGTAAAGACTTTTTGATAATTGTCTGTCAATATGTGTATGAGTGATAAAACTCTTACAAGTCTACTATTCTCTTCTATGGTTTCATTGTTTCAATGCAAATTTGCTAATAGGAATTCAAACTGATTACGGGACATTTTGCTGCGCGAAAATGGAAAATTGTAAATAGAATCCGTTGACCAACATCTAATGAGCGGTGTCTGTACTAGACCCATCCAAACATCAGTGCGATAGATGTTGCAATTTCTTCGGAAGTGGTGGGTATCTACCTATTTAGTCGACCGTGATCGGTCGTTCCACGTTGCAGTAATTTTTGTTCTGCCCACCTGTTAGTTTCTGTGACTAAACGGCTTATCACTTTTTCATCCAAAAATAATGAAAGAACTTCAGTTGGGCTAATGTCAGATGGAAAATCCAACAGCGCCCGCGTCCGTGGGACAGCCGACTGTCGGATTCGGAGTACGAGTGAGAACAGCTGGCGCCCACGTGGCACGGAGGTAGGTTTTCTATATGACTATAGGCTATGCACGAATGTGCGCGTGTGTGAGATGGTCACTGCGGTATTCCGGGAGGAGCTGAGTGTGTGACGGGGAGCGATTGCGTGGTCTACTTCTTTTTTTATTAGAATAATTTTGTGGTAAGTTGTGGTAAGTATGTCAGCTCTCGTACCGGTTCTGGCTGGTGTCTTGGAGCAGTCAGTTATGCCTGGCTGCGGATGTTTTGACCGAAGGCGTCTGCGAGTGCGCGGATGCAGTTAATGTTGCGAAGATAAGGCGGAAATGTGTGTATGTACGTTCCCCTGATGCTTGGTGATAGGTATCCAGCGCGAGTTCGCGTATTTTGGGGAAATTTTTGGAGTTCCTTTTGTGGACTACTGTGACGGCTGTCGTAGCTGACAGACGATGTTTTTCCAGCTGATTGGCATTGCGGGCATCCTGAGTGTGAAGTGCAGCGCCTTTTCCCGCTGGGATGTTGGCCGGCAGCAACCAATGGTTGCTACTGACGGTCACTCAGCGGGGTGACATAAGTTGATTCGGAGTTACCCTCCACGTTTCGATATGAGAGTTGGGTGGGCGTAGTGTACCTTGTGCACGACAGGGTCCTGAACCACTTGACTTGAGTACACTTGTACCTGAGCTGGGTGTAGGGTTATGCGCATCCAAGCTTAGCAACTCAGAGCTTGGCAAGTCTGTAGCCCGTCGATAGGTCCCTAGAGGGTACGAGGGGCTGACCTGTTGAGCGAGGTGGTAGGAAAAAAATTGATGGCAAGTCCAACAGAACCCTACTTTTTCCAGTGAACGGAGATGGTTGCTGCTTGTTGGCGAACTCGTTCCACTGGATGTTGTCCAAGGAATCATAATCAGTGGTCACTTGCTTTTTTTTGTCTAATAGCAAGCTTTTGTAACATCTCGTCAAGGTCTCTGCTTGCATATGATTTCTCATCATCCGAGCTCGAACTCGATGAAGTTCTGTCTATCATATTTCTTCTAAATCTCACTACAGTAATGTCTCGATTAGTGTCCCTTACTTGGGACCGAATGTGAACACTTGTCGTGAGCAGACACGATTCTCGAGCGAGTTGGGTCCCCTTTGATGTTGTGGTAGCCGAGACACGGGGCAGCGTTCCAGAAAAGAAGCAAGTTTAAATACTCGTGTACTTGAGACAATACTAGCGTGATCAAAATTTAAGATTTAAACTTGTTCATTTTTCGTTCGTTTCAAATGAAATTTTACCAAAGTGTTTGTTACAGTCCCCTGATTAAAATGACACCAAACACGATGTGGTTTGGATAATTTTTTCTTATCGCGGTATTAATAATTTTGTTCTCCTTTATTATTGTTTTCGATAACAACTAGAATATGTGTATATTAGTTAACAGCAATAAGGTAATTAGGAGTGAGATTTTAAATTTGGAAGTAAACTCTCGAACCGAAAGTCTCATAATTCTCTAATCTTAAATTACTATATTTAGTTAATGGCAAGATATTGTTGTATCAAGAAATATTCTCGTTCTTGTGACATTACATTCGGTGTTCATAACAGTATATAATTTGTTATGGATACGTTGAAGGATTCTTATGGTCTACGATGATAGGACACACCATTTATGTGAATATAGTTTATTTTATATAGATAGAAAGTAATGCATGTAATAGTGCGTGATTGCTAAAATAACTGAACCGGAAGTCGTGTACAGTGGCGCCACTAGTCGTCGCGAAACTCTATCATAACTTGTCCTGATAAGAAATTGTAAGAATTTATATCTACTATACATATTCTAGTGGTTATCGAAAACTTATGATCACGACGTCAAGGGCTGATTTCTGGTTTCCACGTTTAGTGGAGAATCGGCGACAGAAATCGATCACACAGGGCGGAATCGGCCATTGATGCCGTCTTCTGCGTGCAGCGTGATCGGTTGGTCATGAGGAGACCTTTGACGCGGCATGACCGTTTGCATTACAATTACGCATACGTTTGTTAACCTGCGTGTCGTGTGCGTGTCGTATCGATCGCCGAGACATCTGTTTCGTGGCATAAAATTCTTAAGTTAAGGTCAGGATCGGTGCAATGACTAAGTGCCAAGGCCGTACTTCCGTCGAAGCAGGTAAATTCGTGGACGAATGGGCAACTTTATTTAACTACCTTTTTTCAACATTAATTATCCAAACACTTTTTTCATAAGAAATAAAACACATGAATTTTGATGAATTGTTATACATGAATAATGAATATTTCCATATTATTCTTTATTTAAAACGATGTAATATTTGCCGTACGTTGCCCCTCGATGCATCCGACCACGATCGCGTGCAGTTGTGCCTGATCACGTGCTATACGGGCGCTCTCATTCGCAAGTGTTTTTCGTTAATGACTCAAAAAGGAAGCTTCAAATAATATTTTGGTCAAGGAAAAAGTTGTTCAGAATCACCTCAGCTACCCCCATTTCCGGATACTCCACGAGTTCAGAGACACCCTGTACATATAGGACATCATTTATTGTAATATTCCTTCCTCATTGGAAATTGTCGAACATCTTAATTTACCTCGGCAATTGCCAGTAACTTTAAAATTCTCACCATTTGCCAATGTTACTTTATCTTTAAAGCCAATATCCAACTCTTCAAAGAATTCTTTATCATTGGTTTGTGGCTTCCGAATCAATGTACCATGTACCTTTGTTGCTTCTACTTTGTTTCATGCTGGAACAGAAAATGTTAATTTTCTTTACCTGATTAACTTTTTCTTTCCTTTCTCTCCAGGCTTTGCATTTGTAACACTGTTTCTTCATGTGACCCCTCCCTTTACAAAAATAACAATTGGCCTTGTTCGCATGGTTCTCCTTGTTTACCTTACCACCATCTTGCATTTTTTAAACTTTTCGCACGTGTCGAGACTGTTCACCCCCCTTCTAAATTCATCTACTAAATTACTGTTAACTAAATTAAATGTTAAATTTTTCGCTGGTCTATTTTCGTGCTCACTGATGAGACTACTATAAGACTCGGGGAGACTAGTTAATATTAATGCTACCATAATATCCTTGCGTATATCTTGCCCGATGGCTGCTAACCGAACGTTTATTTCAACCATTGCATTTATCCAGTGTGTTCCGTAACTCCGGCAACATCAGGAAACTGGGGGTAGCCGGGGTGATTCTGTACAGCTTTCCTATTGACAATAATGTTGCCCGCAGCTTCGGTTTTAAATTATTAACGAAAAACCCTGGCCCGTCAGAACGCCCGTGTTTTCCGTTTATAACTCAAAAAGGAAGCTGCAAACTGCTGTCAATGAGAAAGTTGTTCAGAACCACCGCAGGTACCCGCCCATTTCCTGATGTTCCCTGAGTTACGGAACACCCTGTATGCGTCTCCATATTCCCATTTTCTTCAAGCGTTATCCTTCAAGTGAAATACCTTGTTTGACAATGAATATTTTTGATGGTATTTCATTAACGCAAGCCATGCTCCTTTCACACTTATAACAGCGCGAATGTGCCGAATGTGCCGAATAGGTCGGCGAA
The DNA here is from genome assembly GCA_948146005.1 of Nomada fucata. Taxonomy (NCBI): domain Eukaryota; kingdom Metazoa; phylum Arthropoda; class Insecta; order Hymenoptera; family Apidae; genus Nomada; species Nomada fucata. The sequence continues at coordinate 12,750,345 of OX411282.1, forward strand.
CCTCCCCCCTCCGCCTCTCACGACGTGCGTGATCGGACGGCACCTGATCCCGCTTCGCTGCCGTCTTCTGTCGAAGAACACCTTCGCAGAAGGAGGCCATCGCGTTCCAAGTCCTCTCTCTGCTCAGCATCTTCCTTATGAGGTCTCCCCCCATGGCCGCCGCACAGTGTGGCAACCTTATTGTAACGTTGGACATTGGGGCAAAAAAAAATTCGAATTTGAAAATTTAACTTTATAGGCAAGAAAAGTATTAACCTTTTCCAATTATCTATAAAATTTTTTTTCATTTTGTTGCACTAGATTCTCCAGACTAACCAATAATAAATACCTATTCAAAATATATTCTTTTCTAAATTTGTTGTTTAGTACCTCTATTTGTTGACTTTACTTACAGGATTTGGGCAGTACATAATCTTGCAGGTATAACAATTCTAAAATAAAAGAAGGTAGTTCTAATTAAAAATGGTGCTTTGTTTCACTTCATAATAAATGCTATAGAAACATTATTTAATTACGCAAGTTTTCTTGATTTTCTCTGAAAAAGCTGTACAGTTGGTATTCGTCGGGCCACGTCCGTCTGGGTCATGATGCAGCTAATCGACCTGGTGCTCAGACCCCCTTCATTTGTTTACGATAACCGAATAATTTTGGGGCGTTTTCCCTTCATACACGCGACCTCGAAAACGCGTTGAGAGCAACGTATGTAAAATATTTTCCATACGTAACACCATTATGTTAAATCGATTTCTTCATCAAGGGGTTCTTTGACTTCTGGGAACATATCTTTATGTGATATATGTATTGAAGGTCGAAAATGTTAAATTATGGGGTCGGAATTAATTAATAAATTGTTTAATATATTGTTCACTAACCTTGACATTTTCCTCGAAAGCCATTCTCTGGCATAAAAGATTCATTACTAGAAAATCATTTGTGTAAGAGCATTTTCTAAGTTGTATACAATAAATCTTCATTATTTATAAAAATATAGTTCTATTGTTCCTATAACATAACAATATTTTATTCATTTAATAGTTATACATACAGTGACCCAAACAATGGATCAAATGTTGAGAAAAAGACAAAATAAACGGCAGTACACCCCCTCCCTGTATCGTGCTTGAGACTGTTCATATATTTCCGTAAAATGTAAATACTGCGTCGACATTTCACGCTAGATTAAACTCTATCGTCATACAAAGCGGACGTGTATTGCACATTATATTCAATATTTCATTTTATTGGAATATGGGTATTGAAATGATTCAACTTAATGTTTAATACTAAAATATTATTTATTTCTTACAACTTTATACGGCACAATTTTATAAGGCACGTCTTAACGCTTTCGAAGAAATGTCTGGAGTGAGTGTTCCACACATCAAGAAACAAAAGTGCTACGCATTTTCGCCGCGGACATTGTACATACAATGTATAGACCAGGGCAGGCTAAAATAAACCAATTAATCCATATACGAAAAATAGATTAGTTTTGTCCTTTATTCAGAACAATAAATTCCAACACATTTGATCCATTGTCTGAGTTAAATTCAAGTCTGAAAAATTTTAATACTGTTGGCATTTTTTAGTACAATTTTTAAACATTCAGGAATGCGTTTGCGATAAAATAATAAATAAAAACTAATATTTTCAGTCATATTCTATAATGAGACCCATCATAATGCATGTACCATATTAAAAATTAAGAAATTATTAATATCTGGGCTTTCTTACCGCGAGATTTCTAAGAAGGTACAGTGTTCTGTTGGTACTGTGTCTACCATACCTCAAACTTTAACAGAAGACGTAGTCAAAACTGAAGCAGGGCGAAAATCGAAGTTATCCGCTACTACAAAGTGATTGATCATACGATCAATACTCAATGCTGGCATTGATACTGCTGTGCAAATGCAAAAAGATTTAATTACACACCACAAAATTAACGTTTGTGCAGAAAGAGTATGTACTGAATTGCGAGAAGTAAATGTAAGAGGACCTGCAAAAGTTAAGAAACCTTTTCTTACAAAGCAGCATAAAAATTGTTCAGATCTGGATTGGGCACGAGTGGATGATCGGCACGTGGAGAATTTGTTAGTAAGGTGCACGGACGAACCCGATGCAAAATCGGGGCCCCGCTGCGATATGTGTAGCGAGGACGAATCCGCCGCGGAGCCGGGGAGCTGTTCGGAGATTGGTAAACGTACGGAAGAACCTGATGCGAATTCGGGGAGCCGTAGGATACAGACGAACCTGGTGCGAAACCATGGGCTTTAGGATGGGTTACGTTTCGTGGACGAACCTGATGCGAATTCGGTGTGCCACTGTGTTGTAGTAATTGTAGTCACTTTGTTTGGATGAGGCGTGCGAATGAGCCTGATGCAAAATCAGGGAGTCGTAGGAAATGTTAGGTTGTATCGTAACTCTAAGTTACTGTTCGATACAACTCGAAAACTTAAGTTGTATCTGAAGGAATGTTACTACTGATATAAAGGATTACGGAGCAAAGATTAGTTTAACGAATCTACTCGGTTTAATGGTGAACAAATTACATATACAGGGTGTCAGAAGACTCAGGGAACATCGAGAAGTGGGGTGGAGCTGAGGTGTCGATAAACAAATTTTTCCTTGGTAATAATGTCATACATAGTTTCGTTTTTGAGTTATTAACGAAAGACACTGGCCAATGAGAGCGCCCGCCGGGCATATATATATATATATATATATATATATATATATATATATATATATATATATATATCAGTCGTCTGTACAATTATAATTGTCGCGATGAAGTAATAGTAAGTGTGTAAGTTACCTAAGTATTTGCACGGAGTTGACGCACTGGCGATGCGGGGTCTGAAAGCCGCTTTGGAGTATGACGAAAGAACTTCAACCGGACTAGCGGATTCTAACAGGTTAATCTGATTCGAAAGGTGCACTAAGCCCAATCTCACTTGATATAACTGACTCTGTACGAGCGTGGTCGTACATGTCCTCAGGACCCCTTTATCTGTTTATGGTAACCGAAAGAATTTTAGGTCGTTTCCCATCACGGACGCAAGCTCGAAAACGCGTTGAGTGCGACGTATGGAATATTCTTCATACGTAACAGGTCAGACGAAACGAAAATTAATCGTTTTGGGTGTGATGGACGTGAATAGACATGGCGTGGAACTAACGAGCAACTACGATCATATGATGTTCATCCAACACTGAAGTTTGGAGGAGGCCATATTACGGTTTGGGGTTGTGTGACCAGTGAGGGCGTCGGATGTGTGGAAAAAATTGAAGATTGACTGACTGCAGCATCATACGTATCTATCCTGCAAAGCAGTTTAGTTCGAAGTTTGGAAAAATGGAAATAATAATCTCCCAATCTAAACCCTATTGAACCTATGGGGGTTACTGAAAAGAGCAGTTGCCAACGTGACCACAATTCGATTAGGAATCCTTGAATTGTGGTCAGATGTCAAAACCGCTTGAGAAAACATTAAATCTGAACAATGAAAAATTTTAGTAAATAGTATGCCATGACGCATACAAGCCGTACTGAAAGCGAAAGGAGGATACACAAAGTGCTAAGGTTTCATTGCTTCAAACTCAAAATTTAATTAAATAACAATTCAAGCACTGTTGGAACATTTGATCAATTGATTGAGTCACTGTATATTAATGTCTAGTTATCCTACTTAAAATATGACATATACGCCCAGTTTGATTCCATTCGAGACTCTAATTAGTGCAACAATGAGAACTACATTAAATAGCTAACGAAAAAGCAGCGAAAGACCAATCAGAGCGTCGGCTGGGTGCGCGCTCAAGCGCGAACATCTCACAAACAGCTGCGCTCGGTCGTGATAGGTGCGAATAGAGGGTACCGAGGGAAGTGTGCGGCAAATGTTATATTGTCTTAATTACGACCCCCTCTGAAGCCAAACGGACTCAGCTACGTCGGGCCCTACCCGGAACAGATGCTCCGATAGGCGGGAATCCAACACTCAGTCAAAGAGCTTCCCCACCTCATCGAGTAAACATACAGGCCGATATGTCGAGTGAGAGTCGGCGGGCTTTCCTATATTCTTCTTCAGGCATCCGTCTAATAGACATCTGAGACGGGGCCCAAGGACGTGCCACGGTAAGACCATGGCCGGCGTAGGGTCTGGCATCCTCTTGACCGCCCAGACCAGCTCCTCCACCGTGACACCCATATCGGCGGACTAGCTGTCCGGGTCCGGGGCGCGCCCAGGGGCGGAGTTTGCCCATCACCATCCTATATGGGCGCCCCCATTATTGGTTACCCTTTATTATCTAGTGCGACATAATTTGCAAAGGCTCAAAGCTACTTCCCCATAAAGTTAAATTTCAAATTTCGATTTTTTTTTTCTCCACTGTCCCACGTTAAAATAGGGTTGCCGCACTGTGTGCCGTATAGCGCCATCCTCTGGCCTCCCGATGATGGCCGGTATACGGTCAAGCGCGGCCGCCGTCCTTTCCAACCGGGCATCCAGACGGTTGAAGGGGACCTCGAAATGCCGACGGCTGTCTAGGTGGAGACCGATAGAATTCATCCAGTCCCCAACCCGTTTTTTTCTTTTTACGAGGTGGAAATCTTCAAAAGACACCTCCTACCCTGGGGACGAGCAGGAGGTAGTGTCGGATTTTTATCGGTGCCGGATTACCTCCGGTGCCTCCCTACGCTCTGGCTGTCGCAGCCCCTGTCCTTGAGAGGGTCAGAATGACCCTCCTTTCCTCTTACACCACCGAGCCAGGGGCAACACCCGACGATGCCCTCCTCCAGGCCGTTGATCAGGGCGGCTCGGGTCCCCACCCGAAGCCACTCACGGCTTTCCGGCGGCTCCGCGCACAGTGAGGGAACACGCTTCCCTCCCTGTGCGCGGGGTCGCCAGTCTGCTTGCCAACGGTGGCGCCAATCCGAGGGGTGCAGGGGGGGACACCACCGCGTGTTCCGCCGACGGAAAAGGAACCGGCGCTCCTCCGGGCACTCCTCTAATGCGTGCTGCGCCGTATCCAGCGCAGCACCGCACTCCCGACACTCCGCCGTCGTCTCGGCCCGTATCCGACACAGGAACTCGCCGAAGCATCCATGTCCGGTGAGCACCTGCGTGACCTGGTAGGTAAGGGTCCCTCTGCCGCGGTCCAGCCATTCCTCCAGGCTGGGCAATACCGCCCCGACTGCCCGCTGCGCGGCTCCCCTGTCCAGGAGCTCCACCCTCCATTTGTTCCGCGCGGCCAGCCGGGCCTGGCGTTTTATGCCCACCTCTTCCTCGACGGACACAATCACGCCCACCGTGCGGAGTTCTCGGAGACGCTCGTAGACGAAAGCGTCTCCCTCCGCCAGTAAATCGAAGGGCACGGTGCTTGCCAACGTCAGCGCCGCCTCGTGGGATATCGTGCGGTACCCCCTGGCCACCGTGATGCGCCACCGGCGCAGCAAGATTCTGCTATGCCGCCTGACCATCAGGGCAGACGCCCATATCGGGGCGCCATCCGGTCCACAACCTGAACCCACCCCCACCAACCGTGATCCAGCACTGGGCCGGACTGCCGCACCGTGCACAGTTGTGGAACCTCATGGGAATGTGGGGATTTTTGAAGGCCCGCAGTTGAACTATAATCACGGAAAATGGGGACAAGATATCTTTTTAAAAGAGAGTAATGCGGGTTCGGGTATAGGCGAATCTTTTGTGTACAGAGTTTTTTAGCCATTTATTTTGAATTATTTGTCTTTTATTTATTTGTTATATTGCTTGTTCACATATGATGCGCGACTGCTATCTCAAAACTAAACGTAGCACCTAGAAATCGTAGGCTACGGCGAAGAAATGACAATTATATCGTAATATAAATGATAAGAAGTGGTTGTTTGCATGATAAAAGTTTTAAATAATATGAAGAACATCCGAGCAGGAAGTGCGTTAAATGTGTAGTAAACGCGTATAGTGTATATACATTGTGTATTGTACAGTGATGTATACATCAATAGCGGACTTAACGATAGCACTGTAAAGGGTGCTTCGTAACTACCGACAGACCTGGAAATGGGCAGTAGCTGTGGTGACTCTGAACAACTTTTTCGTTAATAATTCAGAAACGAAGCTTCAACCAACATTTTTCTTTTGCAAAATGTTGTTTAAGGTATCATTTTTTAATTATTAACGAAAACACTGACCAATCAGAACAGCCAATGAACGCGTGTTCAGCCGTGAGTGCGCAGTCGAAATGTATGTTTGTTACTTATCACAAAAACGTACAAAACAAATTAACCTTACCTACTCGTCCAGGAATGGATCTATTTCAATGTATGCACTTGGAGCGTTCAATCGCGCGCGCGCGTGTGTGTGTATGAAGTGAGAAGGAAAATAGAAATTGATTGTGTTATTTTAGTTGGAAGCTCTTATTTATTTAGGCTACATATTATTTATATATTGAGAAGAAGTTATTGACGGAAAACTATATGGTTTGAGTTTGCTCTGTAGAATGTTTTAACTTTTTATTTATCTACAAACAGGTCAGGTGCCAAATATCTTCCAATTATACTGGCAGGTGACTTGAACTTGGAACCTCATTCTGGTGTATATCAATTTATTATGGAAGGTGAATTTGAATACCAAGGGAAAGGAAAAAATCTTGAACCAACGATGTTTCGATCTCTTTCGAATTCCCTCATTCCTCCACGCCTTTGTGTTACGGATAACTGTCAACATTTTAATGTTTTAAAACACAGGGTGCTTGGGGGAGAAATGGACAAAGTAATGGTAAGTTTTCTAATAATCAAGTATGTGCGAGGGTGAGTAAATAAGTAAGTTACTCAATCGCCCCTACAATTTATCGCCATGACTAACCTCCTTTGGAAAAGAGATATGTAGGTAATGTGAGGTGACTACGCGGATAAAATATTGGTATCAATTTATGACATGCTTGAAGTCGTTTGTGCTAACACGATGATAGCGGAATCGATAATGTATGTCGATTGAAACTGATAGAAATATCTGTTTATTAACGTAGTGATTCAGTATTAATACATGGGATGCGGAATAACGTGTGTAAACAGCAATGCAAAGAATACAGTGCAGTAATTAGTACGCGGCGGAGGCGTCACCGGGACAAATGCCATGCTTATGCGGATCCTCCCATTTGGATTCGATTTCTTCAACACTTCCTCTCGAACCGCACTAAGATAGGGTTCAAGAGGAAACTATTTCTGACAAATGAATGGGTTTCAACCCATGAATTCGAATGCAATTCTCATGCTTCACCCTCTGCAGCCCCGTGGTGAGGATGTCAGATAGATTTCCAGCTCACAGCCGCACAGTGGTCCGAAATCGTAAAGACACGAACTAAATTCAATTTTTCGACCTCCTTCGAAATGTTTGAAATTTTAGGCATAATTTCTTATATCTACAGACTAAAATTTGGCATGCAAATGGATTGCCGGAGGGCACTGGTAATTGCCTGAGACACTTACGAAGGTGGGAAAAAATGTCTACTTTAGAACGATCCCATTTCTTTCTGAATTTGCTATACTTTGCGGTGCTATATTTGTTTACAGAATGGAGCTGACTCAAATCTGTTTATATATTTTTCAAGAGTGTTCTTCCAGCTATAAGTACATGTAACATGAAAGTATCTACGTATTTATACCCTTTGAAAAATAAGTTTTCGCGAATCTCTATTTTCCCCCTTTTTCACCTTTAATGTGGTTTATAAGAGAGAGGTGAACTCGGGGATTCGATGAAATTTATATTAAAGTATTTGTTAAAATCTTGTTAAGTAGGTTGCATACAAAATTTTTGCATGTTTTTGCAACACCGAAAGTTATAACAACATATGTGCAATCAGAATGCCGTTTTTCCACTTTAATGTTGTGCCTAAAGTGCCCTACATAGAAGTAAATCCATTAATAATAACTATGTAATGTAAATCTAGTTATAAATTTTTTTCCTCTTTTCAAAAATTTTGTAAATAATTTTGTATATGTTATATTAAATCTTTTGCTAACATGTTCGTTCAATTAAATAACATCAAAAACGCGCATTTGGATGTATAGATTCTACATCCCATTGTCGAACTATTTGCATATTAACTGTATGTATAATTTCAACAAAGGTTTTTACAGATTATGAATCTCAATGATGAAATCAGTATTGTAACAGTCGTTATATCGGATGCAATAAATTTTATTTACTGCAACCTAATATAACTACACAGAGATAACTACACACCACAGAAAATATCCGAACCATTTTCGACTAAACAACATTTTAGCAAATATTATTGTTAAAATAATTATAATAGGAGAATCTTTAACTACAATTATTTTCGATAACCCAAGAACTGCATAAAATCTTACTATTCATAGTGAATAATGTGTAAATAACAATACTATGAATTTAGTTCGTGTTTTTGCGATTTCGGACCACTGTGCCACGTGATTGTTAGGTGCTCTATGCACATAAACGTGAACCAATTTTTAACTAAAATGCTTTATTTATTGATTTATTAAATTACAATAATTGAGAATTCTGTGGATAATTTCTGCATATTGCTATAGTATTTGCGTGTTCATCACAAATACGACAGTCGCACTTGTGGCAAGCCTTTTGTGTTTTTCGTCGCTTCTTTTCGGGATCACCAGACACATATAATAGGATCCCATGACTTTTTTCCTTCCACTGGTGCCGTGTTCTTGTATAAAAGGAGAAGGAATTTCATGTATTTCTACTTGCCAACGTATCATAGTTGCGAGGAATCGTGTGTCTCGAATCTAAAACTGAATACAAACTGATGCATATTGGAGATGGTCTCTGATACTAGCTTAAACTTGTTTGTATAAAAAAGATAAGCATACCTTTTCTAGTTCTAGAACGAAGAACGATTCGAAGAATCAAAAGTTGAAAAGTAGACACTTGAGAAGCTGGGAGACTTCATAGAGCTTCATGTACATAAAATATTTTTTATAAAACCGATACCTGATTTCTTGTAAATAATATACATGTAACAGATTTGCATGAAATGTTTAAAGCTGCAGCTGTTGAGTTATAGAAATGAAACTTAACAGTCGCGAAGAAATATAATTTTATATTTCAGCCACTCATTGGCTTAATCGTTTAACTCCATAAAACAAAAATAAGTCAAATTATTTTAAATATAAGAAGTTAAGTGCTAATCAAGCGCTTGAACGATAAAATTGAAAAAAATTCTACATGTGGAGTTAACCAATTCGGCTAATGTGCCGATGACCAGATAGGCGTTGAAATTTCGGTTGCTAACATAAGGGTTAAGAAGTTTGTTTATATCTGTGACTGTTTTCGAGATACCATTTTTCTGCTGAAACTTTAAGGAGTGACTTCGTCCCCAACTTGCGATTCGGCCGCTGTAAAAAAACGCTGTGTTTCTGTTTTTGCCTGCTTAGAATATCTAACAAGTTTCATCAAAATCGGAGACGACAGTTCGGTATGTTTCTTTGTCAGATATCTGACCGCGTGCGCTATGTCGGGCCTCGTCGCAACTGACATGTACATAAGCGCCCCTACCAGCCTGCAATAAGGGTCTCCTCTCGCAGGTCATCAGTCTCAATTTCCCTTTTGATAGCTTAATACCTGGGTCGATCGGCGTTGACACGGGATTGTGTTCGGACATATCAAATCTTTCAAGATTGTCATCTATGTAGCCTGCCTGACTTACGATCATGCTGCCTTTGTTCCTCTTGAACTCCAGACCCAAGCAGTGCGTGATATCGCCCAAGTCCCTGACCTCGAACTTGATATTGAGATGTCTCACAAGTCCGTTTATTTGGTTCTCGTCGCGTCTCGTGGTCGAAATCAACAAAATGCGTCAGCATAACCAATGCTAGGGCATCTACTCTCACCTGGTCCAATACAATACACAGTTCCTTGCCGAACCAGTGCTGTCACGCTCAACCCGCTAGTATCAGGCCGTGTAGAACTTTATTGATTGAGCAAATCAGGTCGCCCTTCTTCTGACCGTGTCGTCCTCCGGACTGTCCTGAACGATGTGCTCCATGATGAACTCGAGATGTTCTGGAACCTCCATCGAGACGAGGTCATCGATGGCCCCGTTCAAGTAGGCTGTTGTGATGTCAGTTTGTCTGTTCATCGTGATACGTTTCATGGCTAAGGCCACTGCCATGCGTATGGAATTCAACCTTGCAACGGGTGCGAACGTGTCGTGATAGTCGACGCCCGGCTTCTGGGCGAACCCTTGTGCCACTAGCTAGCCTTCTGCTTCTCGATTGTTCTGTCGGAATTCTGTTTGTTGTGCAGAACAAACATTTTGGTACAGGTCAGCCATCCTACTTCTACAAAAAATGTAACGTCATTATAATCTGAGTCCAAAGACTTTAGAAATTTTTGGAACTGACGGTGATTCAGCCCGTTCAACTTAATGAAGATCTTTATTTTGACGACCATTTTCGTGACATGGTCCATTTTGAGGGACTTCGAACATAAATTCTCCTGATGAATAATGCAATGAAAATTTAGCATTGAAGTATTACTGACTGCACGGATACTTCTATCGTCTTTCTACCACGGTACGATAACGCACGACCAGAATGGATTTCAAAATTAAATCCACTCTCATCAGCGTTGTAAAACTTATTTGAATTGTACATAGCAATGTATGGTTTTACCCGCTTTACGAATTCTCTCTGCATGTACCACCTCTTGCAATGTTTCTTCCCATTGATACAGTTGTTCAACTGATTTAATTTTTCTAAACTTATGTTGTACACTGCCGGGAGTCCTGCTCGTTTTTGCACCGCTTTTCCAAAACTCAACAGCTCGAGTTTTATAATTGAAGTTTACGTTATCACTTTTAGCCAGGACACACCTGTCATCAAATTCATTGCTACTAACGTATTTCTCGATATTACCCTCTTGAACAAACTCACATTCTTGATGTCGCGCTGGATCCTCTTCGTGTATCTGCATAAGTCGATGGTGTATAGTGAAATTAGTATGCATGGTTGAACGCAGAATATAACACGTAATATTTTTAGTTATTATCAGAATGTAAAAATTCTTTACAATGACGCAAAAAATGTTCATAATGTAAAATTATAGCGCTCATTGTACCATTAAACTCTTACCTAAAACATTTTTTTCCATCTCATGTATTTTAAAAGGTATACGCGAAAAAGTGGAAGCCCGATTTGACTTTGAGGTTAGTTTTCAGACTCTTAAAGGGCAATTGGGAACGTATAAAGCATACCGTTATTCTTGTCTTGGATCACTCTATAAACCTAGAAAGTTCCATTTAAATCCGGGAGTAAGGGTTCGCGGTGTTCCCTTGTTAGTAGTGTCCTTAAGTGAATACAGTGCTGCTAATTCTTCTGTCTGTTTAAAATGGACATCGATATCAATATCTATAGTGTAGAGCATCATTATGACGAGCTGGTCCGTGTTGATATTCATGTCCATGTTCGCCAGTTTGTCAACGGCAGTTAACGGCGTCGAAAAAATCGTGTAGATGTTCCGCGTACGTCACTGCCTTCACTCATCTTTTGCAGGATTAGGCCTTTTCACAACATAGCCTTGGGAGCTGGCCCTTTAGACTGAAAAGTATTCTCCGGCCTTATCCATAACTCGCGAGACGTCGCACAATTCTTAATTAAGTTTAGCTGATTCGCACCTATGGACAAAATCGGATCCGACTTAGCTGTTTCGTCTTAACATTCCAATCTGGAACGGTGTCTGCATCTTCCTCTGCAGACTCAGACTTCGCGATCTCGCTGTTCACGTATCTCCAGGCGCCGATCTTGACCAGCAATGCATGGACTTGGATCATCCAGGTGTCGTAATTGTCGCGTTCAAGTGCGCTGATAAGCACAGGACTATTCATGTCAATTGCGTATCACCGATACGACGGAAAATGAAAAAACTCGTGACAATGTCCAGTGGAATACCACGTAACGCCACATAATCCACGCGTTCATTCGATTGATTCAACTCGATGTGATAGAAATATCTGTTTATTAACGTAACAATACAATATTAATACGCGGGACGCGGAGTAACGTGTGTAAACAAAATGCAAAGAATACAGGGGGGGGGGGGGGTGTCTGGAGTCGATTTCTCCAACAGAAACTTTTGTGGGCTTGGAAATACTGTTAGAATGTGGATAATAGTAGGTTGTCCCATCGGTTTCCTTCGTTTTATTAAGAAATAATAGATGCACAATATTTTATGTTTTATGTCATGTTACTGAATTATGTACGAATCACTTTGCTCTATTACGTTCGCCCATCACTCCGAAACTGCATAATGCAATCTTTCCAAAAGTTCTGGGGTCTGCTGGCAAAATATTGTTCTAGGTGTATTTTTATTTCAATTATTGAACTAAATTTTTGGTTTCCAAGATAATTTTTTAAGAAAATCAATAAAAAATACTCATACGGGGCAATATCCGAAAAGTAGGGGGATGAGGTAGATTACCCCAATCAAATGTTTACAAGTTGTTTCTAACGGGCGGCTACGGGTAGATGCAACCGGCGGTCGATAAGGAATGTCTGCAGCATGCATCTAAAATCAGTGAGAAGAAAAGAAGAATAGAATGAGAGACAAGATAAGGGTGTAGGGATATACAGGGCGTCTCTTAACTTTGGGAACTTCGGGAAATGGGGGGTTTCTGGAATAACTCTGATCAATTTTTTGCTTTTCCAAAATGTTGGTTGAACCTTCGTTTTTGAATTATTAATGTAAAACACTGGCCAATCAGAGCGCGTGGCTCTCTTTCTGCGTTAAATTAAGAATAATGTGGAATTATTCGTTATTCATAAATAACAAATAAACTAATAAGTCTTTTAATAACTGTGTTCGATACTTTTATTCGTCATCCGAAGGGAGAAGGTTTTATTACTCATGAAGAAAATGTTATTTTTAACAACACGTTTTCAGGTGGAGAAATTATTTTTTAAGAAAAACGATTTGAATAACTAATGTTAGGAAGAGCTAGTTAAAATTTCCCATTCGTCCACGATTTTTGTGCCAATCCTGACTTAGGCAACTAGCAACAGCTGATGTTACGGCCGATTCGGTCAACTGACTTCCCTCGCGGTAAATATTCTTTCACGATCACCTCACCTCAACTCATCTGACCTCACTTTACTTTCCACTTTAAAATGTGGGTATAGTTGAAAAGGATTTATTGTTCCTACGTATAAAAATTGTACAGCTCCGAAAGGTGCCGTACGTGGTGGCGGTGGTGGTGTTAGGCCAGGGCTGCTAGTTTGACTAGATGTGCATCGTCCCCAAGCTTAGCGCAGAATGGACGATGGAAAAACTCATTGCGGCCAATGCCATAAGTTTTAAGTGTACATACAAAACAAATTGTTGAGGAAAATAGTGTACTGCTTGATATCCTTTGCATACTACTGGAGGTAGTGCTGGTACCCGAGCTGGCCCACCCAGGAACCGAGGCTGCAAGGACCTCAAATGGGTAGCGACGACCGCCGAGTTGCGAAGGGTATGACCAGTATGGCCCCAAAACAGGTACCAGGGGTGATGTTAAGGCCCAGCGGCCTGGTGTGTCCGCGCACCTCCTCGTCGGAGGGCGTTGGTCCCCTGTCAGAACCGCCGACATCTACGGTTGGATTCGTGCTGGCAGTGGTAAGTCCGTATCGATGGTTAGAGACGCGTGCACTTTGGGGCGCAATGCGTGTGGTGGCTCGACGTGTGAGTTGCGTTTCAACTCGGGCACCGTCCTGCAGGACGGTAGAGATTTAGAGAGGTCGTGGCGCCACCTGAGGCGACCCGAGGCTTGTAACTTGAATTAATAGGTAACATCCTCGGAGGACCTCATGGGGTCCATGTTGGTAGGGCCTTGGTCAGGTATAGCATGTTAAATCACCTTGACTTTTGTAGATAGAGTAACTCCTGTTAACAAATGCAATCGTATTATACATAACTGTAGGGTTCCATTTGCAGAAACTTGACCTTTACGGACACCCACGCCACTTACAAAAAGATATGAATACTGTATAACGTCACCTTTCATGTCAAACCATTTTTGTAAGATTTTTTAAGAATATTCGATTATTGTTAGTTAAACGAAGCTCTGTACAGAATATAAGAAGCATTGTAGCCCGATTCTACAGCTGTGGGTTTGTCAAGATATCTCAATGAATATTGGTGCAAAATTGTTCTTGACGAAATTTTCACCTACCGTCTATCGTTGGCCGCATCAGTGCGAACGTTCTCGGCATTGAAGTATTCTATAAAATATGCAATAACTTTTGCAGCGGCAGCTGGCTGCAGCCAAATTTTAAAGAGCATATAGTATCAACAATAGTGATCAACCTTTCGCGAAGATTGTCAGAAAATGTGGTCTATGAACTATCTTCGTGGTTAAAGCAGCATGTGTGTGTTCCTCAAAATTTTATAAATACGTCCCCTATTTTAGTGCCTTTGCTTACTGACAAGGGCGGTTTCGTAAACCTTGTATGTATGGCTCTTGATTCTTCTTATTTGTTGGTTGTTGTCCAGGAGGATTGTTGCTTTGGAATTTGGATGAGTTTCTAGTTAGTTGATGTACTTAGTGGTGTATGTTACGTGTCCTCTCTGATTGTTTGTATGCCCAGGTCGTGATGTTTTGTTTGTGTCATACCATGGTGCGTTTGCAAGAAGTCTTAGGGTTTTAGACTGTAATCTTTGTAGTATTTTTATGCTTGAACTGTTAGCTGATTCCCATAGCTGTATCCCACAGGCCCATACTGGTTTCATTATTACTTTGTAGATTAGTAATTTGTTGTTCATTGATAAGTGGGTTTTTCTTCCCAAAAGCCAGTACACATCCTGAATCATGAGGTTAAGTTGCTTGCGTGTGGTTTTGATGTGTTTGCAGCAAGTAAGTCGTATTACGAGATTGTAGGAACTTAATAAAAATGAAGGGCAATCATCGGGAATCGAAACCGAGGCCTTCTAGGCAATGATGAGTCCATCTACGCCACGGCCCCCTCTTGACATTCGTTCTTCGTTTTAAGTTCTTTGATGGGGCCACCGATTCCACAAGATGAATACCTAGATATTTAACCACGCCTGAATGTGGTATATCTTTGTTTTTGAATTCAAGTGGGCAACAGGTTTTATTTTTTGTGGTGAAGCTAACGTGTTTTAATTTTATCTCGTTTACATTAACACGCCATTGGTGGCATCATTGTTCTATTGGTGGCAGATTTTCCTGCAATCGCATAGTCGTCTTTTATTGGCTCTCGTCTGACACATACAGCCTTGTGTCATCCGCAAACGTAGGGGTTAGTGTATTGTCACTAGTTGGTATGTCCGCCGTATATATGGTGTATAGTATCAGCCCCAGCAGACTACCTTGGGGTACGCCCGCGTCTATCGGGTACGAAGAGATAACGAATTAAAGAATCGAACAGATGTTAAACGATTTACTACTATATTTGTTATGCACGAATAACGAATAGTTCAACATTATTCTTAATTAAGACGATGTAGCATTTGCCGCACGCTTCCCTCGGTACCCTCGATGCCCCCATCATGACCGAGCGCAGACAAGAGGTACGCGACGGGGCGCGCGATCGGCGGGCGCTCTCATTGGCCAATGTTTCTCGTTAATAACTGAAAAACGAAGCTGCAAGCAACATTGCGGTCAATGGGAGAGTTTTTCAGAATCATTCCAGCATCCTGCCTTTCACAATGTTCCTTGAGCTACCCGACACCCTGGATACATATATACAGGTTTTAGAACTCGTGTATACATATATGTATACAGGGTGTCTCACATAACACTTTTCACGATTTTCCAAGTACTTCCGATAATTTGGCAAAAAAATATTTTAAACAAAAGTTGATCAGTTTTCGATTGACATCTCCATAAAAAGAGTTTCATAACCTTTTTTATTATTATTGTCAAGGCCACCTTCATTTTTTTAAATGGCACTTTGTATTTTTGACATTATAATATTATAGTCCGTATCAAAATGAATTCAGCGACCTAGTATTCGGATGACTTTGAAAGCTCTTACGATATGATCGTAGCGAAGTTCTTCACATGCTGTACGGCTGCGCTGCTTTAAATCGTGAAAAATGATACGTGGGACACCCTATATATGTACACCAGGGACTGCCAAGCTTTTCTCCTCCAACGGCCACCGAGTACCCACTACCAATTAAACGCGAAAATATATTATATAAATATAAATCAAATGTAAATAATGTGACGTTGATGTGGCATTGATAAGTTCGGCAAAGGACCACCAGACAGTCCCTGATGTACACCATGCCTAGTACCTATAAGATATTTTCACACGTGGGCCTGCATTTGATGGAAGTGGCTTATAACACTGTTCGCCAAATTGCAACTTTTTTTCGATTTTGTAACCGTCAATAGGCGTTTCTTATTGATTTCAATGTGCTGAATACGAATCTGGAAACCTAATTTCTCCAGAACGTACCGTTTTTCAACAAATATTTTTGTTTAAATTGTAAATTTTCACATTTGGAAGTGTTTTATGTTTTTTCGGTATTCGTGGTGGTCGGTTTACACAAAAAATATCGAACATTCGATCGATTAATCTGTTGTTGTAGTCATTACTTTCTACAACCTTACTTTAATAAAATTTTGTATTTCTTGTAGCTGGAAAATAGTGAACATCTGGACGTAGAGGAAAACACTATGGCAAACGCAACATCGAATTGTTGTGGAGTGAATACAAATACAACTGATCGACAAACAATAGAGATTGTGCGTGGTTCTCCTGTAAAGTTTTGTTCTGGTACTTTAACACATCCGTTCCGTTTTAATAGCGTCTATAAACATCAAAATCATGATGGACAACAAGAAGCTACAACAAATCAGCATAAATGGATTACAGTAGACTACATCTTTTATAGCGACGTTGAACTGCTTGAAAAGTACAGGTTACCTACAGTCACAGAATGTAACACATTACCTACAATACCTAATTTTGCGGTTGGCAGTGATCATTTTAGTTTGGGGGCTACGTTTAAAGTGCACAAAAGGAAGCTCTAAGACTGTGAATATTGCAATTTGTAAAATAGTTAAAACTTGTTATGATCCAATGTAGAACGACTTTCTATGCGGAATGTATAAAGAGATAATGTATAGAATTGCCATATTACGTTGTTGAACAAATAAAAAAAGTCACTATTTTATTTTACTTTTATGTTGAATGACAATAAATTATAGTTTCTAATGTAAAACATGGAATGTATTATGTAGATTGAAACATTTATGTAGACTGAGAAAAGCAAATTAAATGCAAGCCTACTGTCCTCTTCCTACCGTGTCAAGAAATTAATTTTAATTTTCATTACGGTATACGCTACTTTTTTTTATGTGCTGTTGGCATTTGTAACATTTGACGAAATCTTGAGTTTGGGCATTAGTACGTCTCTTTTGAATATACAAATGTGTCTTAACCGTTGGACAGCTGAAGGTTATGGAGATTCATAGTTATATTTTAAGAAAAATTATTGAGGTTTTTTGCCAAAATAAAAAATATTTGAATTGAAATTTGTCACAGATTACTTTCTCATCTAGAGGCACATTCCTAGCGGTTGTCCCGAAAAATTCGATTGTAAACTTATACTACTACTTCTTAATGCAAAAATTATTTTTTTATCTTCTGTTGGTGCTTTCCTTAGCAGAAATATCTGCTCTATCACGTGGAATAGTTAGATTTTCTTCTGGGCTCTTAAGCCTTGTAATAAATTGAAAAATATCGAATGTCGTCCAGCCCAAAGCAAGCGTCCACTTAGCTGTCCACGACAAAACGGCATTTGCATGGTTACGAGCCGGGGCTGTGGGCAACGCCTCGACCGGCGAGGTTGATATAACCCAAGGAATACGGTTGAGAATTTGTTAGTAAGGTGCACGGACGAACCCGATGCGAAATCGGGGAGCCACTGGGATGTGTGAAACGAGGACGAACTCGATGCGACATCGGGGAGCCTCAGGAATAGAGTCAAGCGCGGACGAACCTGATGCGAAATCAGGGAGCCGCAGGAGGGTCAAACGTCGTGGACAAACCCGATGCGAAATCGGGGAGCTGCTAGGAGGTTGGCTTATTCACAGACGAACCCAGCGCGTAGCCGGGGAGCTGTTCGGAGGTTGGAAAACGTACGGACGAACCTGATGCGAAATCAGGGAGCCGTAGGATACAGACGAACCTGGTGCGAAACCAGGGAGCTGTAGGATGGGTTAGGTTTCGTGGACGAACCCGATGCGAAATCGGGGAGCCACTAGGTTGGAATACTTGTAATTATTTTGCTCGGATAAGGCGTGCGAACGAACCTGATGCGAAATCAGGGAGTCGCAGGAAATGTTAGTTTCCCTCGTAACTTTAAATTAATATTCGATACAACTCGAGCGGTTAAGTTGTATCTGTGGGAACGTTACTACTGATATAATGGATCACGGAGTAAAGATTGGTTTAACGAATCTACTCGATTTAATGGTGAACAAATGGTATATATATTCAAAACAGTCGTCTGTAGAATTGTAATTGTCGCGATGAAATAATATAAAGTGTGTAAGTTACCTAATATTTGCACGGTGTTGACGCACTGGCGATGCGGGGTCTGAGAGCCGCTTTTAAGAGTATGCCGAAAGAACTTCAACCGGACTAGCGGATTCTAACGGGTTAATCTATGATTCGAAAGGTGCGCTAAGCCCAATATCACTTGATATAACTGACTCTGTACGAGCGTGGCACGCGCGACTCTACGCGTGACTATGTAACTCTGAACCGACGAGGGTAGAAACCAAAGGGTTTATATACCCCCGTAATGCGCGGGAAACGCATTAGAATTTTCCATATAAGGAAATTAAGACGTCTTCGTCGGACCACGCCCGTCTTGGTCATAATGCAGCTGGTCGCACATGTTCTCAGGACCCCTTTATCTGTTTATGGAAACCGAAAGAATTTTAGGGCGTTTTCACATCACAGACGCGAGCTCGAAAACGCGTTGAGAGTGACGTATGGAATATTCTTCATACGTAACATCTCCCTTCCCAAGATGAAACATCGCGGTTCGCGTGATGCTTTCGTAAAGGATTGAAAATGCCCCAAAATTCTCCGTAAAAGAAAGGTGTGTAAAGTTGTCGGGTGTAGTGTATATGTGTGTACTTATTGCTAATGTTGTAAGTCCAAGGTGGTGTCAAGGCTTAGGGACGACGAAGCCTAATTCGAGCCAGTGATTTTTGAGGTTCAGTGGCGGTTGTCCAGGAAGGCGGTCCAATAATAATTCAGCGGTTGTTCCGTTCAACGTCTGGGTTGCATCCACGATGCAACCCTTCCGTCTACTTACCACCATCTCCGCCACCTGGTCGAAATGTGAAGGCGGACACTGGCACACCTGAACCCCACGCAGCTCTATTCGCTGTGCCTGCCACGGCAAGGCTTGAAACCGGGGGGCAGGGACCTCACCTCCGACACCTCGCACACTATTGTCATTCCTCGGTCGCCGGCGAGAATGACGCAGGTGGTCCCCGTCCTATGCTCAATTTTTCCGCGCATCCAGACTCGATCATGGTTTTTCACCGCCACCAGTCGTCCCGGATTGATGCTCTCCTCCACAGGTAGGCACAGGTATTCCCTTTCTTCCATAAAGGCGTTGAGTCGTTTGTGGAGGTCCTTGTCGGTCTCGTAACACTCCTCCTTGGCGACCCAAAAGGTTCTCAGGTCCTCCACGTTTACGACCACGCAACGTGCGGAGGAACCTAAGACACATGCTCCAATGGTCTTCATTTCCTTATTTTTTTTGACGATGCTCTCTCCCGGCGTCCAATCCAAGATGTTGGCGTCGGTTAATTCTTTTAACGCGTAGTCACACAACTCACGCTTTAACCCTTTTCCGTCTGTCTGTGTAGCGGCAGTGCACTTCTTTATCGCCCCTGTTGAAGAACTACGACCCTTCGCGACTCGTCCGGTCGTAGCTCATTTAAAAGACGATGCACTGGTTAAAACTCCCGAGCGTATAGCGGATTCCCAGGTTCCGTGATAATCGGTTTGAATTGCGATGGTCCTCGTTCCTTCGTATGCGGAGGTTTGTATAGCTATGCTACGATGCATGAGTGCGACTTGTGTTATGTCACAAAATTCTAAGCTCCTGCTTATATAGGGCAGAGACCCCTATTTCACCCCCACCCTACCATTTTTGGACATTCTTGTGGAGAGGGTATGTTACGGATTTTTCGTTCTGTTAAAAGATGGTGGCGCATGGTTTAATATCTTTTGATTTGCCTGCTGGATTTGATACGGTCGGAATATTTATTGTTATCTCATTGCTTTCCTTTCCTTGGTCCTTTCCTGAACTATGTCGGGTTTTTTTAAATTTCATGATCAATAATAGGGTTAACGTGATCGCTATTATCGTTATTACTCCAACAGAGGAAGAAGTTGTAATCTTTAAGGTTTGCAATGATGCTTGGTGAGATTCCAGAATTTTTGCACGATGCTCTATTTCAGCGAGTGATGAAGCTGGCGGGAGGTCATCCCAACGTACGATGTTCTGAGCGTTCCCTTCCAGTGTTTCGAAATGTCGTTCTACGATTTCCGGTATTAATATTGATAAATTATAGGGTTCAGAAGGGTAATATTCCAAGGTTTGCGAGGTTCCGAAGGTTCCGAGTGATTTCAATTGTACCGAATCTATTGTTGCTTGACATCCGGGTTCCAGTTTAAAAATTCCAACAGCAGAAATGTTCTGTGTTGCTGACTTTTTATTATTACAAAAAATTTGTGCCTTTTTATTTCCCGGCATAAAATAAAGCCAGGTAACTGGAGCACTTAACGTTTGCCAGTATGGTTTTTGGAATTTGGTCACTTTGATTTCGCAGGTAGTCCAATTTATTGAGATGGAACTCAGTAATAATGTAGATTCGCAGGTTGACTGCCGATCCGTTTGATACAATGGTAAGGTAGCTGGACCCAGAAATTTATTGCGGTGAAAGCGGCAATTCTTCAGATATTCTTCAGTCAGTGTGAAATATTGTTGTTCATCGGAAGATACTGCGATAAATTGAATTTGGGGCTGGATGTATGAAATTACCTCTTTCCCACCGAGCTTGTGTACCGATGGGCAGGGGTAAATTTCATATAAGCTATATGTATTGTATTCCAGAAGGGGTATGATAAGTTCGAAGAGTATCCTTCCTTTTATAAACATAACATTTAAAGTTGTTATTTTCTCAATTTGTTCAGTGAGTAATTCCTCTGGTGTCAAGGGGGATTCGTACGCCGCCGTTTGCTTAATTTTTTGAGCAGATCTCAATAACTGTTCCGGTGAAAGAATTGCGGGGTGTAAAATTCCTTGTTTCGCTAGCAATATTGCATCTATCAACAACAGTAGGTTTGTGCTGTAGTCATCTAATCCTCTCTCGATTTCAATCACGGAATCTATAATTATTGTTTCGAAAAGAACTCTATTTATGGTTGACTGCGTTTCTAGTAATGCATTGGAATGTTTGATCATTAATTGAGTCATTTCAGACGTAACTTTAGTTAAATTAACTAATCTTGTGTGCGTAGCAGAAAATTCTCCTTTAATTATATGTGTCTGGTTGGCTATTAGTTCCGTAATCTCACGTTGATCTTTATAAATCTTATTTAGTTCTTGATAATAATAATCTGCATTTTCTTGTGACAAGGTTCCGAATAAGACTTTGCTAAGGGTGCCAATAAAACCGAAGGGCACACTGCGTCGTGGAGATGATGTTTCCAAAAAGGGGGTGTCTCCTATTGCAGAGCGTATTAAATTGCTATAGCGAACAGTGTTTTCTTCTTTTTTGATTAAACGGGGTCCTAATTCCTTGCTGAGGCAATTAGTAGAATTATGTAGTTTGCAAAGCTGATTCATTGCAGAGATATGGTGTTCCACGTGTGGGGCACGTTTGATATATCTGCTTACGTCCAGAGAGGTGACCAGGCGCCATTGTGTTTGAAAGATTTTTATATAGGATAGTTTTTCATAAAAAAGCCCAGAGTTTTTCTCAAGTGACGTTATGGTTGAACTATCGCTGGATACAGCGAGTGGTAACAGCAGCAAATACACGAAAATCATGTTTGATTTTCAAGCTGGGAATGAAGAATAAGCGTGTTTTAATTTATCTTGATGTTTTGTAACTAACTTATTGTTCTTCTGTAACACTACATTGTTTAGGTCCGTCACGTCTAAATCGAATTTATTAATGCGTGGTTCCAGGAGTACGTAAACGGAATCGCCTACGTTAAACGTTGCTGGTTTTGCACGAAGATCGTAATAGCTTTTTGGACGGGTTTTTGCCTTGTTTAAGTTATCTGAAGCTACATTGCGGATATTAGTCATATCTGTTATCAGATCTATTAAATAATCTCCGTACGATTGTAACTTTTCGCCGGTTGGAAAAGAACATGGTTCTCGAGCTGGTTTTCCGAAAATTAACTCATACGGAGTGAAATTGGTTGCTTCGTGAACGGATGTATTGTAGGAGAACATTGCAAACGGTATTAATAAATCCCAATCTTCGTAATTATCCATGTAGTGTTTGAGGTACTCGGTGAGTACGATGTGACTTCGTTCCAATGATCCGTTGGTCTGTGGTCTGTATCCCGAGGTGGTAATTTGTTTGATTTTAAATATTTCTGATAAGTTTGTCATAAGGTTTCCAATAAAACTGGTTCCTTTGTCTGTCAGTATTGCACGAGGTGGGCCATAAATTGCGATGAAATGTCTGGCAAAAGCATCTGCAATGGTGGTAGCTCGAATATTTGGTATAGCTACTGCCATGCAATACTTAGTTAAATTATCTTGCATGGTGAGGATGTATCTGTTCCCGCTCGGAGTGATGGGTAAAGGTCCTACTGTATCCAAAGCAATTTTATCGAAAGGTCCCATAGGTGTGTCGGTAATTAGCATAGGTTGACGAGTTTTCGCTCGGACTAATTTTTGTTCTTGGCAACTTTGGCACTTCCGAATATAATCTTGAATTTCGTTGCGCATTTGCGGCCAATGGAATTTTGATCGGATGCGTTTATATGTTTTCGTTATTCCTTTGTGTCCACCAATTAAACTGTCATGAGCTTCGCGGATTATTTCTTGTCTGTCTCCTATGGATGGTGTCGTGATGATACAATTGCAAATACTAATTTGAAGAGTTGTTCCAGTGAAAATTTCTTCTAATAATTTGAGAAAATCGTTAACTGGCAACTTGTGAAGGTCCCCGGTTGCAGAAATTCGGAATGATTTAATCTGGTGTTGGTTTAAGATATCTTTAAGAATTTCTAAACCACGAAGAATGTCTGTTTTTGTAATATTGTCGTAAAAATGATCAGAGATTACTATAGCAAAAGATTTGTACGACCCGTTGTCAAGTGTTACCACGTGTCCTTTTTCCGGTCGCTTTGCTAGAAGGTCTTGTTTATTTATTACTTCGGTATCCAGTAGTAGTTTCCCAACAGCGGTTTGTATGTTGCAGTCGGCAGATATAAAATATACGTAGTGACCCTCTTCAGCTGTAAGAGTGTTTGAACTAGTAATAATTTTGTGCGCTTCTTCTGGTAAAGCCTCTTCTAAATAGTCTCCGTCGGTTGAATTTTCAGGGTCAGTGGTGAAGAATGGGTAAGGGTCAGGTGTGTAGTCAAGGGCCCCATGTCGAGGTGACCTGCTGTCCGGCGGTCCTCCAACACTTGCTTCGGTCGTAGTCCTTGCAGGTAGCTGGGTAATTGTCGATTGTAAAATTTCATCCGTAATTCGAGATGATGTTTGTGGTGTGATAATTAAATTTTGCTGAATATGGTTTGCATTTTCTACTACTGTATCTTCAAGCGGTTCTTCAAAAGATATTAAATCGTTAAATATGGTTTGATCCTTGTCCACAGGGGAAATTTGTGTGGAATTAGCTGCTGGCGCAAAAATATTTATGGGTTCCTGACGTTCATCTGGCAGTGTTACTTCTTGAGATAAGCTGGGGAAAGATCGATTCTGATGTATAATTGGCGAGTGTTGAACCTTTCCATATGCGGCTTGTTCTGTCTCGTCTGAGCTGCTGCTGTCCCGATACCTGGGTCGGTTTTCTCTGTCTCGACGTAATTGCCGAACGCGATGTCCAATTGAATCCGTATTAACTTCTATTTTAGGTATTTGTGTTTTGAAGTCGGTGTCCCTGCATTCCCGTGGAAGAAGTGGTAGACAGACTGAAGTGGGGTTACGCGACAGAGCGTCTGCGTTTTTATTTATTTTTCCGGCTTTATGGACCACCTGATATTCATACTCCAGAAGTCTAAGTTTCCACTTCATGAGTCTGGAAGTCGGGTCCTTAACGGAATTTAACCAAACAAGTGGTCTATGATCGGTTATTAGGGTGAATTTGGTTCCATAAATGTAGGGCCTGAAGTATCTTACAGCGTAAACGATTGCTAGACATTCTTTTTCTGTAGCTGAGTAATTCTTTTCGGGTTTGTTTAGAAATTCACATTTATTGGTTTGAATGGTTAATCCATGATCTTTAAGGCGTTTTAACAATTTTTTAACTTTGATGTTATGTTCTTGAAGCGATGAGGCGTATACTACTATGTCGTCTAAGTAAACAAAAAGGTCTGTCCCTTGAAGTCCGGTGAGTGCTTGATCCATGAAGCGTTGAAATGTGGGTGGTGCGTTCTTTAATCCGAAAGGCATTCGAGAAAATTCGTAATGTCCATTCGGTGTAGTAAATGCTGTCTTTGATTTATCTTTTGGATCCATCTCTATTTGATGAAATCCACTTGCGAGATCGAAAACTGAGAAGTATTTCGCTCCTCCCAATCGGTCTAATATTTCGGTGATCTGTGGTAATGGGTATTTGTCTGAAATAGTTTTTTCGTTGAGTGCGCGGAAATCTATTACTAAACGCCAGCGTTTATTACCATGTGCGTCTGCTTTCTTAGGAACAATCCATAAAGGTGAATTGTACGGGGATTTGGAATGATTTATGATACCTGCAGATAGCATAGTGCTAATCTGTTTTTGAATTTCTTTCTGATGTACAGGAGGGTAGCGATATTGTCTCGTATTAATAGGAATATCATTGGTCGTGTGAATTGAATGGTTGAAATCACGAGCTTTTCCGAGTTTGTCTCCTGGCAAGAAAAATCGGTCGGGAAATTCCTCTACTAAATCGGTAACGAAATTCCGTTTCTCTCTGTTCAAATGTTTTAAGTTAATTGTTTGCAAAATTCCCTGAATCCTGTCTTTGCTAGTCTTGAAGTTCGACGGGTGTTCCACTCCTGAACAAGAATCTTCATCGGTTGTACTAAAAATGTCGTAGGGCTCCAAAACTTGAGGCTCTAACTCTACATCGATTTCTTCTTCGCTAGTATTTATTGCCATAACGTGACATTTGCCGTCGTTGTTCGTTGCTATTGCTTCCCCTATGTAAAGTTGCTCATGATTTTTGATTGCTATTCTTACAACAATCTGCTGCGATGTTCTAGGCTTGATACAATATTTGGTGACTGTCTGCTGTTCTTTTATTTGAGGTAAATCTTGATAGTTTGAAAAACGTAAAGGTCGGATCGGTTCATTTTTTAAGCTTAAAGTTCCGTGATAATAAGAAATCTCGGCTTCCTCTTGTTTTAAGAATGGGCTACCGATAAGTCCATCTGCGTCCAACGCAAGATTCTTTACCACGTAGAAAAATACTGGAGATCCATGAATATTTAGAATTGTTGTTCCGAGAGTGTGAATCGGTGTCGTTGTCAGTCCGGTCAATTCAATTTCTTCCCTAGAAATGATCTCTGCGGTTGTTCCGAGAACGTCGATGACCATCAGGTTCACGGCTGCTCCACCATCAATTAGGAATTCTCCCGTTCCTGATTCCAATTCCGGAACTTTGATTTTGATTCTTGGTGCAGGTGCCTCCTTGATGAGTCTTCTTTCTTCTCGTCGCTGAATCGAATTTTCCTTCGGCGATCTTCCTCGTTTCCGCTCATCGTGTCGCCTGTACGTTGAGCGCGATTTATGTTTAAAGACTTGTTTGATTCCACAGACGAATCTCGCGAGTCCCGATGATAGCGCGAATTCCGCGGATGTTTCCGACATGACTTTTCGGCATGACCTTTCATACCACAATGCCAGCAATACAAACTTGGCTTGCGGTTTCTGTCAGAATTTTTAGGAATTGATTTTTTCGGGCCCCGATCATCAAGTATAGATGAATCGCGGCGTAAGGAAGGGGATCTCGAGGGGCTTCCTTGCTGCAAGGTCCAAGCTGTCGCGCGTCCTTGTCTCTCTCGTTCCTCTTCAAGTTCAGGTGTTCTCACTTGTCGTTCCCTGAACCGCTCGTATCTACTCGGCGAGTGAGGGTACGACACTTCACGGTCGTAATTATGCGAGTCTCGACGAGACCATCTAGCAGGTGATACACTGCTGGGCGACTGTCGTCGATTCCTTAATTTCCTATCTATCTGTATCACGGCGTCGTAAGCTTGTTCAAGTGTACCTAAGTCTTGAATCTGAGCCGACACTTTCCAAGAAATCCGATCCGGTAGACCATCGATGAAGTTTTCTTTAACGTCTTGTTCCATTTTTTTGACGAAATCACGAATATGTAACTTCGCGATTTCGACTTGAAAGTGTGACAAATTTCTACCCGGCGCGTATCTCTTTTTCAAATGCTTAATTAAAGCCTTTACTGAATCGAATTTATGCTCTATCGTGCATCTACGTGCTGGACCGATAAGCTTAGTTAACACAATCGCGAGATACTCCGCTTCCGTACCCTCAGGAATCAAAGTTAACCCGTCTTCCACATTTTGAGCGAAATGCGTCAACGATGGTCTTTCTCCGTCAAAGGTCGGAATGGACGATGTAATATTCTGTATGCACGTCCGTTGCGTTAAGAGTGTCATTGAATTTGCTATCGAAACAGTCAGGTTTAGCATCTCATTAGAAGAGACGTTCGCTTGTGGGT
This sequence comes from Nomada fucata, assembly GCA_948146005.1. NCBI lineage: Eukaryota > Metazoa > Arthropoda > Insecta > Hymenoptera > Apidae > Nomada > Nomada fucata. Next base: position 12,777,300 of record OX411282.1, read on the forward strand.
TTGCCATTTTAAAATATTATCAGTGTATTTAACTAGAGAAAACTAGTATATTGTAAATGTTCACCTACGAGTAATAGAACGTATTCTTTTTTTTAAAACCAAAATTTACGGTAATTCTAAATCAGTGGTATCCCACCGCTGTCACCAGTTTTGTTACGAGCCGGGCCTGTGGGCAACGCCTAGGCCGACGAGGTTGATATAACCCAAGGAATACGGTTGAGAATTTGTGGGTAAGGTGCACGGACGAACCCGATGCGAAATCGGGGAGCCGCTGGGATGTGTGAAACGAGGACGAACCCGATGCGAAATCGGGGAGCCTCAGGATTAGAGTCAATTGCGGACGAACCTGATGCGAAATCAAGGAGCCGTAGGAGGGTGAATCGTCGTGGACGAATCCGATGCGAAATCGGGGAGCTGCTAGGAGGTTGGCTTATTCACAAACGAACCCGGCGCGAAGCCGGGGAGCTGTTCGGAGGTTGGAAAATGTACGAACGAATCTGGTCCGAAATCAGGGAGCCGTAAGATACAGACGAACCTGGTGCGAAACCAGGGAGCTGTTTGATGGGTTAGGTTTCGTGGACGAACCCGATGCGAAATCGGGGAGCCACTGGGTTGGAATATTAGTACTTATTTTGTTTGGATAAGGCGTGCGAACAAACCTGATGCGAAATCAGGGAGTCGCAGGAAATGTTAGTTTGTCTCGTAACTTTAAATTAATATTCGATACAACTCGAGCGGTTAAGTTGTATCTGTGGGAACGTTACTACTGATATAAAGGATTACGGGGTAAAGATTGATTTAACGAATCTACTCGATTTAATGGTGAACAAATTATTGTATATATATTCAAATCAGTCGTCTGTACAATTGTAATTGTCGCGATGAAATAATATAAAATGTGTAAGTTACCTAAATATTTGCACGGTGTTGACGCACTGGCGATGCCGGGTCTGAGAGCCGCTTTTAAGAGTATGCCTTTTAAGAGAAAGAACTTGAACCGGACTAGCGGATTCTAACGGGTTAATCTATGATTCGAAAGGTGCACTGAACCCAATCTCACTTGATATAACTGACTCTGTACGAGCGTGGGACGTCGTGACTCTGCGCGTGACTGTGTAACTCTGAACCGACGAGGGTAGAAACCAAAGGGTTTATATACCCCCGAAATGCGCGGGAGCGCATTAAAACTTTCCATATAAGGAAATTAATAAATCTTGGTCATAATGCAGCTGGTCGCGCATGTTCTCAGGACTCCTTTATCTGTTTATATGGAATATTTTTCATACGTAACAATTGCTAATACAACCAAACCTTCACAATACGTTTTTACGATTTCACATGCGTCGACACCGGGTTGGAATAGCAGGGAGCATTAGACTAAAGTTATATGGAATAACGAATAACAAACATTGAGAATAATGTCGAATTTACCATTCGTGGATATAACTTTTGCCTAATGGTTCCTACTATCCTGACACAGTGCCGACGCATTTGTTCCCGATTAGGAGCTATCCTAGTGTAGAGTGCGAGAAAAGAATGCTTGGGTGTGAATACATATGTCAGTCTATGAATGATACCCATGTGATAGAAATCGTTAAAGGCATAGAAAGTAAACGGTCTTCAGTGACCAGCGCATTTTGTTATTGCTTATTAATTCACCTGGTAACAAAGTTGCACATTGAAAAGCGGTCGCCATTAAACGGTCATTATAGTAGAAAACGTTGTAACAGAAACATCAACATAACTTGAATAAACGTGTAATTCTTAACAAGCAATTAAATACAATTTTGGTTTATCGTCCAGGATATTATCAATATGGGATTGAAAATACTGCGTGACTGTTTAGAACGATTCCGATGTGTGAAAGATATGTGTTTGGAGCTGAGTACAATAATGTCTCCATTAAAGTGAAACCATCGGGACTGACTATTCGCTTAAATAGAATACTTCCTACATTATTTGAAATTTGCTGACAGCGTTGATTGTAGAAAAGGACAGCGAGTAAAGTTCAAGGATCGAGCAGGCATGCCAAAACAAAACCCAGCATATCGGTGGAACAACACTAATGCAACGATGAAACTTGTTTATTTCGCATCCTTTCCTTATGAATCTTTTACATAGCATAGCTGAAATTTTTCTCATTAAAATGACACTAAACACGATATAATCTGGATTATATTTCGTGGCTTAATTAACTGTATTAAGTTTCGACTGCAGAAAAGCACAGGTAGTGAAAAGAAAAGAGAAGCTGCGATCGTGATAATCGGTAAAGATCAAAGGCCCAGTACATTTTATAACATAATAACTTGTTACCGTTACTTAAGCCAGTATATAGCACAAATTATATCGTGCTTGGTGCCATTTTAATCAGAAAAATTTCAGCTATGTTATGTAAAAGTTATATCAGAAATTGATGAGAAATAAAACAGTTTCATCGTTAAATTGGCATTAGCTCACCGATATACCCGAACCCGGATCGCGTCACACCGATCGCCAAGCGAAATTCTTCATACCTCTAGGGGTATATATATAAGCCCCCCCCCCCCCCTAGTGGAGATAATCTCTTCGCTTGTATGGGGTACCACATTTCCCCTTTAATGGAGACATTACTATACTTGAGAAGGTCGTGTGAACTGAACGTAGGGGGCACTGGCGCAAGGATACGGGTTGACGCAAGTGACTGTCGGCAAGGAATGTCTGGAGTGTGTATCCTAAATGACTGAAAGCAAATGAGGAATAGACTGAGAGAGAAACTAACAGCGAAGGAATATACATATAGAGTGCATGATGCGTGCGCGAGGCAGAGTTAAGGGAGAGTTTGAGAGAATCGTATCGTGAGCAGAGAGCATTGAATTGAGAGTTTCGTGAGAATTGTATGAGAGTCGTTGTTCGTTGATAATTGCCGTTTGTCGACGTTTTATATTAATAAAGTTAGTGTTTAATTGAAGGAGATTGAAGTCTTATTACCCTACCTGCCCTCTATTCCAATCTACGTGACGTTTACCGAAACCTCACGTGTGATTTCATAAAAATAACAGAGTTACAGAGATCGGATGTCCAGCTATAGACTATTTCTCTATTTTTGACACTTACTCATTGGCAGTGACTAGTCATTTGTCTTGACAAAACTGTCCCTTTTCTTTTGCAGAAAGTCTATAGGCCCCATGTGCACCCTCGGCAGCCAAGTTTTTGTAGTTTTAGTGCGGACTTGAGCGTCGAGCAAGGAATATCGCAATATACGTCTTATATTACATTTTTGCGTCCTTCTCAAAACTGTATTTTAGAATATGGTTTAAGAACACAAAAGCAAAACCAAGGTGCGAAGTATGTTCAGTGCAATAGACGAGGACTTCTTGAGTCCAACTGCTCCAAAGAAGCTATCACATCGGTGAGTTGTGTTGTATCTTAGGTACCACGCAAAAAATGTGTGCAGAAATTAAAGATAATCAAATTGGTCATCAAATTGAGGCACTGATTGATAACTGTGATTTTTGTTTGATGCGCGCTGATAAATATATACAGGGTGTCCGAAGACTCAGGGAACATCGAGAATTGGGGTGTAGCTGAGGTGTAGATAAACAACTTTTTCCGTGGTAATAATGCCATACAATGTTTCGTTTTTGAGTTATTAACGAAAAACACTGGCCAGTGAGAGCGCCCGTCGGGCATCGGCCAACGCGCTCTCAGGCGCGAGGCGATCACTTGCGGTTGGTCGTGATGAGGGCATCAAGGATACCGAGGGAAGCATGCGGCAAATGTTACATGGTCTTAATTAAGAATAATGTGCAATTATTCATTATTCGTGAATAAGAAATACAATAATAAGTCGTGTAATAACCGTGTTCGATACTTTTATTCATTAACCGAAAGCAATGAAGTGTTTTATTACTTATGAAAAAAATAATTTTTTTTATCAGTACGTTTTCAGGTGGATAAGTTATGTATTAAGAAAAACGATTCGCATAACTAATGTTAGGAAAAGCTAATTAAACTTACCCATTCGTTCACGACTTAATCTGCTTAACATTGTGTGAATCCTGACCTAGGCAACGCTCAACAGCTGAAGTTACGGCCGGCTTAGTATCCTTGCACGATCACTTCACTTCACAATAACTTCACTTGCTAACCGAGCGAGCAACATGAATCGTACACACGCAGAATATCACAAAATGTTCAAACGTAGGACCAATAAATTGTTTTTAAGTACCCCCACATTTCACAGTGGCAAGTGAAGGATCCTAAAGGAATCAAATGTGTTATTACTTATGAAAAAAAATTTTTTTCTCAGAACGATTTCAGGTGGATAAATCATGTTTTAAGAAAAACGATTTACATGTGACGCCGCAAAGGTGTGAGGAGCATCATTTGTCTGTAATATAAAATAACCTGAATAAAATGTTTTATTGTTACACATATTAGTATTGTTTTATTAATCTGTTTTGTTCAACATGACCCTCGAATCCCTGCCGATACAGCACATGTGGAACGGGTGAATATTGCGATTCCGAGTTTTCAGGAGTGATGTATCGATCGACCGAACGATTGCGAGGTCTTAGAAGTGAATCCTTAGCTTCTTTCAATACACAGCGTGTGGAAAGGGTAAATATCGCTATTCCGAGTCACCCAGAGTGCTTTATCTTTATATCGAACGATTGCGAGGGCAAATAAGTGAATCCTTAGCTTCTTTCGGCACATATCGTGTGGAAATGGTTAATATCAAGATTCCGAGTCTCCCAGAGTGATTTATTGTTATGTCGAACGATTGCGAGGACTAGGAAGTGAATCCTTAGCTTCTTTCAATATGCAGAGTGTGGAAAAGGTAAATATCGCGTTTCCGTGTCTCTCAGAGTGATTTATCATTGTATCGAACGATATCCAGGGCTAGGAAGTGAAGCCTTAGCTTCTTTCGATACACAGCGTGTGGAACAGGTAAATATCGCGATTCCGAGTCTCTCAGAGTGATTTATCGTTGTACCGAACGATATCCATGGCTAGGAAGTGAATCCTTAGCTTCTTTCGGTACATATCGTGTGGAAATGGTTAATATCAAGATTCCGAGTCTCCCAGAGTGATTTATCGTTATATCGAACGATGCCGAGGGCTAGGAAGTGAATCCTTAGCTTCTTTCGATACACAGCGTGTGGAAAAGGTAAATATCGCGATTCCGAGTGTTCCAGAGTGATTTATCGTTATATCGAACGATGCCGAGGGCTAGGAAGTGAATCCTTAGCTTCTATCGATACATAGCGTGTGGAAAAGGTACATATCGCGATTCCGAGGCTCCCAGAGTGATTTATCGTTATATCGAACGATACCGAGGGCTAGGAAGTGAATCCTTAGCTTCTTTCGATACACAGCGTGTGGTAAAGGTAAATATCGCGATTCCGAGGCTCCCAGAGTGATTTATCGTTATATCGAACGATACCGAGGGCTAGGAAGTGAATCCTTCGCTCCTATCGATACACAGCGTGTGGAAAAGGTAAATATCGCGATTCCGGGTGTCCCAGAGTGATTTATCGTTATATCGAACGATGCCGATTGCTAGGAAGTGAATCCTTAGCTCCTTTCGATACACAGCGTGTGGAAAAGGTAAATATCGCGATTCCGAGAGTCCCAGAGTGATTTATCGTTATATCGAACGATACCGAGGGCTAGGAAGTGAATCCTTCGCTCCTATCGATACACAGCGTGTGGAAAAGGTAAATATCGCGATTCCGGGTGTCCCAGAGTGATTTATCGTTATATCGAACGATGCCGATTGCTAGGAAGTGAATCCTTAGCTCCTTTCGATACACAGCGTGTGGAAAAGGTAAATATCGCGATTCCGAGAGTCCCAGAGTGATTTATCGTTATATCGAACGATGCCGAGGGCTAGGAAGTGAATCCTTAGCTCCTTTCGATATACAGCGTGTGGAAAAGGTAAATATCGCGATTCCGAGAGTCCCAGAGGGATTTATCGTTATATCGAACGATGCCGAGGGCAAGGAACTGAGTCCTTAGCTTCTTTCGATACGCAGCGTGTGGAAAAGGTAAATATCGCGATTCCGAGTGCCCAGAGTGATTTATCGTTATATCGAACGATGCCGATTGCTAGGAAGAGAATCCTTAGCTTCTTTCGATACACAGCGTGTGGAAAAGGTAAATATTGCGATTCCGAGGCTCCCAGAGTGATTTATCGTTATATCGAACGATGCCGAGGGCAAGGAACTCAATCCTTAGCTTCTTTCGATACGCAGCGTGTGGTAAAGGTAAATATCGCGATTCCGCGGCTCCCAGAGTGATTTATCGTTATATCGAACGATGCCGAGGGCAAGGAACTGAATCCTTAGATTCTTTCGATACGCAGCGTGTGGAAAAGGTATATATCGCGATTCCGAGTGTTCCAGAGTGATTTATCGTTATATCGAACGATGCCGAGGGCTAGGAAGTGAATCCTTAGCTTCTTTCGATACACAGCGTGTGGTAAAGGTAAATATCGCGATTCCGAGGCTCCCAGAGTGATTTATCGTTATATCGAACGATGCCGATTGCTAGGAAGTGAATCCTTAGCTTCTTTCGATACACAGCGTGTGGAAAAAGTAAATATCGCGATTCCGAGGCTCCCACAGTGATTTATCGTTATATCGAACGATGCCGATTGCTAGGAAGTGAATCCTTAGCTTCTTTCGATACACAGCGTGTGGAAAAGGTAAATATCGCGATTCCGAGGCTCCCAGAGTGATTTATCGTTATATCGAACGATTCCGAGGGCAAGGAACTGAATCCTTTGCTTCTTTCGATACGCAGCGTGTGGAAAAGGTAAATATCGCGATTCCGAGAGTCCCAGAGTGATTTATCGTTATATCGAACGATGCCGATTGCTAGGAAGTGAATCCTTAGCTTCTTTCGATACGCAGCGTATGGTAAAGGTAAATATCGCGATTCCGCGGCTCCCAGAGTGATTTATCTTTATATCGAACGATGCCGAGGGCAAGGAACTCAATCCTTAGGTTCTTTCGATACGCAGCGTGTGGTAAAGGTAAATATCGCGATTCCGCGGCTCCCAGAGTGATTTATCGTTATATCGAACGATGCCGAGGGCAAGGAACTGAATCCTTAGATTCTTTCTATACGCAGCGTGTGGAAAAGGTATATATCGCGATTCCGAGTGTTCCAGAGTGATTTATCGTTATATCGAACGATGCCGAGGGCTAGGAAGTGAATCCTTAGCTTCTTTCGATACACAGCGTGTGGTAAAGGTAAATATCGCGATTCCGAGGCTCCCAGAGTGATTTATCGTTATATCGAACGATGCCGATTGCTAGGAAGTGAATCCTTAGCTTCTTTCGATACACAGCGTGTGGAAAAAGTAAATATCGCGATTCCGAGGCTCCCACAGTGATTTATCGTTATATCGAACGATGCCGATTGCTAGGAAGTGAATCCTTAGCTTCTTTCGATACACAGCGTGTGGAAAAGGTAAATATCGCGATTCCGAGGCTCCCAGAGTGATTTATCGTTATATCGAACGATTCCGAGGGCAAGGAACTGAATCCTTTGCTTCTTTCGATACGCAGCGTGTGGAAAAGGTAAATATCGCGATTCCGAGAGTCCCAGAGTGATTTATCGTTATATCGAACGATGCCGATTGCTAGGAAGTGAATCCTTAGCTTCTTTCGATACGCAGCGTATGGTAAAGGTAAATATCGCGATTCCGCGGCTCCCAGAGTGATTTATCTTTATATCGAACGATGCCGAGGGCAAGGAACTCAATCCTTAGGTTCTTTCGATACGCAGCGTGTGGTAAAGGTAAATATCGCGATTCCGCGGCTCCCAGAGTGATTTATCGTTATATCGAACGATGCCGAGGGCAAGGAACTGAATCCTTAGATTCTTTCTATACGCAGCGTGTGGAAAAGGTATATATCGCGATTCCGAGTGTTCCAGAGTGATTTATCGTTATATCGAACGATGCCGAGGGCTAGGAAGTGAATCCTTAGCTTCTATCGATACATAGCGTGTGGAAAAGGTAAATATCGCGATTCCGAGGCTCCCAGAGTGATTTATCGTTATATCGAACGATGCCGAGGGCTAGGAAGTGAATCCTTAGCTTCTTTCGATACACAGCGTGTGGAAAAGGTAAATATCGCGATTCCGAGTGTTCCAGAGTGATTTATCGTTATATCGAACGATGCCGAGGGCTAGGAAGTGAATCCTTAGCTTCTATCGATACATAGCGTGTGGAAAAGGTACATATCGCGATTCCGAGGCTCCCAGAGTGATTTATCGTTATATCGAACGATACCGAGGGCTAGGAAGTGGATCCTTAGCTTCTTTCGATACACAGCGTGTGGAAAAGGTAAATATCGCGATTCCGAGGCTCCCAGAGTGATTTATCGTTATATCGAACGATACCGAGGGCTAGGAAGTGAATCCTTAGCTTCTTTCGATACACAGCGTGTGGTAAAGGTAAATATCGCGATTCCGAGGCTCCCAGAGTGATTTATCGTTATGTCGAACGATGCCGAGGGCAAGGAACTGAATCCTTAGCTTCTTTCGATACGCAGCGTGTGGAAAAGGTAAATATCGCGATTCCGCGTGTTCCAGAGTGATTTATCGTTATATCGAACGATGCCGAGGGCTAGAAAGTGAATCCTTAGCTTCTTTCGATACACAACGTGTGGAAAAGGTAAATATCGCGATTCCGAGGCTCCCAGAGTGATTTATCGTTATATCGAACGATGCCGATTGCTAGGAAGTGAATCCTTAGCTTCTTTCGATACACAGCGTGTGGAAAAGGTAAATATCGCGATTCCGAGGCTCCCACAGTGATTTATCGTTATATCGAACGATGCCGATTGCTAGGAAGTGAATCCTTAGCTTCTTTCGATACACAGCGTGTGGAAAAGGTAAATATCGCGATTCCGAGGCTCCCAGAGTGATTTATCGTTATATCGAACGATGCCGAGGGCAAGGAACTGAATCCTTTGCTTCTTTCGATACGCAGCGTGTGGAAAAGGTAAATATCGCGATTCCGAGTGTCCCAGAGTGATTTATCGTTATATCGAACGATACCGAGGGCTAGGAAGTGAATCCTTCGCTCCTATCGATACACAGCGTGTGGAAAAGGTAAATATCGCGATTCCGGGTCTCCCAGAGTGATTTATCGTTATATCGAACGATGCCGATTGCTAGGAAGTGAATCCTTAGCTCCTTTCGATACACAGCGTGTGGAAAAGGTAAATATCGCGATTCCGAGGCTCCCAGAGTGATTTATCGTTATATCGAACGATGCCGAGGCCTAGGAAGTGAATCCTTAGCTTCTTTCGATAGGCAGCGTGTGGAAAAGGTAAATATCGCGATTCCGAGTGCCCAGAGTGATTTATCGTTATATCGAACGATGCCGATTGCTAGGAAGTGAATCCTTAGCTTCTTTCGATACACAGCGTGTGGAAAAGGTAAATATCGCGATTCCGAGGCTCCCAGAGTGATTTATCGTTATATCGAACGATGCCGAGGGCTAGGAAGTGAATCCTTAGCTCCTTTCGATACACAGCGTGTGGAAAAGGTAAATATCGCGATTCCGAGTGTCCCAGAGTGATTTATCGTTACATCGAACGATGTCGAGGGCTAGGAAGTGAATCCTTAGCTCCTTTCGATACACAGCGTGTGGAAAAGGTAAATATCGCGATTCCGAGAGTCCCAGAGGGATTTATCGTTATATCGAACGATACCGAGGGCTAGGAAGTGAATCCTTAGCTTCTATCGATACACAGCGTGTGGAAAAGGTAAATATCGCGATTCCGAGGCTCCCAGAGTGATTTACCGTTATATCGAACGATGCCGAGTTCTAGGAAGTCAATCCTTAGCTTCTATCTATACACAGCGTGTGGAAAAGGTAAATATCGCGATTCCGAGGCTCACAGAGTGATTTATCGTTATATCGAACGATGCCGAGGGCTAGGAAGTGAATCCTTAGCTTCTTTCGATACACAGCGTGTGGAAAAGGTAAATATCGCGATTCCGAGGCTCCCAGAGTGATTTATCGTTATATCGAACGATGCCGAGGGCAAGGAACTGAATCCTTTGCTTCTTTCGATACGCAGCGTGTGGAAAAGGTAAATATCGCGATTCCGAGTGCCCAGAGTGATTTATCGTTATATCGAACGATGCCGATTGCTAGGAAGTGAATCCTTAGCTTCTTTCGATACACAGCGTGCGGAAAAGGTAAATATCGCGATTCCGAGGCTCCCAGAGTGATTTATCGTTATATCGAACGATGCCGAGGGCTAGGAAGTGAATCCTTAGCTCCTTTCGATACACAGCGTGTGGAAAAGGTAAATATCGCGATTCCGAGTGTCCCAGAGTGATTTATCGTTACATCGAACGATGTCGAGGGCTAGGAAGTGAATCCTTAGCTCCTATCGATACACAGCGTGTGGAAAAGGTAAATATCGCGATTCCGGGTGTCCCAGAGTGATTTATCGTTATATCGAACGATGCCGATTGCTAGGAAGTGAATCCTTAGCTCCTTTCGATACACAGCGTGTGGCAAAGGTAAATATCGCGATTCCGAGAGTCCCAGAGTGATTTATCGTTATATCGAACGATGCCGATTGCTAGGAAGTGAATCCTTAGCTCCTTTCGATACACAGCGTGTGGAAAAGGTAAATATCGCGATTCCGAGAGTCCCAGAGGGATTTATCGTTATATCGAACGATGCCGAGGGCCAGGAACTGAATCCTTAGCTTCTTTCGATACGCAGCGTGTGGAAAAGGTAAATATCGCGATTCCGAGTGCCCAGAGTGATTCATCGTTATATCGAACGATGCCGATTGCTAGGAAGTGAATCCTTAGCTTCTTTCGATACACAGCGTGTGGAAAAGGTAAATATTGCGATTCCGAGGCTCCCAGAGTGATTTATCGTTATATCGAACGATGCCGAGGGCAAGGAACTCAATCCTTAGCTTCTTTCGATACGCAGCGTATGGTAAAGGTAAATATCGCGATTCCGCGGCTCCCAGAGTGATTTATCGTTATATCGAACGATGCCGAGGGCAAGGAACTCAATCCTTAGCTTCTTTCGATACGCAGCGTGTGGTAAAGGTAAATATCGCGATTCCGCGGCTCCCAGAGTGATTTATCGTTATATCGAACGATGCCGAGGGCAAGGAACTGAATCCTTAGATTCTTTCGATACGCAGCGTGTGGAAAAGGTATATATCGCGATTCCGAGTGTTCCAGAGTGATTTATCGTTATATCGAACGATGCCGAGGGCTAGGAAGTGAATCCTTAGCTTCTATCGATACATAGCGTGTGGAAAAGGTAAATATCGCGATTCCGAGGCTCCCAGAGTGATTTATCGTAATATCGAACGATACCGAGGGCTAGAAAGTGAATCCTTCGCTCCTATCGATACACAGCGTGTGGAAAAGGTAAATATCGCGATTCCGAGTGTCCCAGAGTGATTTATCGTTACATCGAACGATGTCGAGGGCTAGGAAGTGAATCCTTAGCTCCTATCGATACACAGCGTGTGGAAAAGGTAAATATCGCGATTCCGGGTGTCCCAGAGTGATTTATCGTTATATCGAACGATGCCGATTGCTAGGAAGTGAATCCTTAGCTCCTTTCGATACACAGCGTGTGGCAAAGGTAAATATCGCGATTCCGAGAGTCCCAGAGTGATTTATCGTTATATCGAACGATGCCGATTGCTAGGAAGTGAATCCTTAGCTCCTTTCGATACACAGCGTGTGGAAAAGGTAAATATCGCGATTCCGAGAGTCCCAGAGGGATTTATCGTTATATCGAACGATGCCGAGGGCTAGGAAGTGAATCCTTAGATTCTTTCGATACGCAGCGTGTGGAAAAGGTATATATCGCGATTCCGAGTGTTCCAGAGTGATTTATCGTTATATCGAACGATGCCGAGGGCTAGGAAGTGAATCCTTAGCTTCTATCGATACATAGCGTGTGGAAAAGGTAAATATCGCGATTCCGAGTGTTCCAGAGTGATTTATCGTTATATCGAACGATGCCGAGGGCTAGGAAGTGAATCCTTAGCTTCTATCGATACATAGCGTGTGGAAAAGGTACATATCGCGATTCCGGGTGTCCCAGAGTGATTTATCGTTATATCGAACGATGCCGATTGCTAGGAAGTGAATCCTTAGCTCCTTTCGATACACAGCGTGTGGAAAAGGTAAATATCGCGATTCCGAGAGTCCCAGAGTGATTTATCGTAATATCGAACGATACCGAGGGCTAGAAAGTGAATCCTTCGCTCCTATCGATACACAGCGTGTGGAAAAGGTAAATATCGCGATTCCGGGTGTCCCAGAGTGATTTATCGTTATATCGAACGATGCCGATTGCTAGGAAGTGAATCCTTAGCTCCTTTCGATACACAGCGTGTGGAAAAGGTAAATATCGCGATTGCGAGGCTCCCAGAGTGATTTATCGTTATATCGAACGATGCCGAGGGCTAGGAAGTGAATCCTTAGCTTCTTTCGATACACAGCATGTGGAAAAGGTAAATATCGCCATTCCGAGGCTCCCAGAGTGATTTACCGTTATATCGAACGATGCCGAGGGCTAGGAAGTGAATCCTTAGCTTCTTTCGATACACAACGTGTGGAAAAGGTAAATATCGCGATTGCGAGGCTCCCAGAGTGATTTATCGTTATATCGAACGATGCCGAGGGCTAGGAAGTGAATCCTTAGCTTCTTTCGATACACAGCATGTGGAAAAGGTAAATATCGCCATTCCGAGGCTCCCAGAGTGATTTATCGTTATATCGAACGATGCCGAGGGCTAGGAAGTGAATCCTTAGCTTCTTTCGATACACAGCGTGTGGAAAAGGTAAATATCGCGATTCCGAGTGTCCCAGAGTGATTTATCGTTATATCGAACGATGCCGAGGGCTAGGATGTGAATCCTTAGCTCCTTTCGATACACAGCGTGTGGAAAAGGTAAATATCGCGATTGCGAGGCTCCCAGAGTGATTTATCGTTATATCGAACGATGCCGAGGGCTAGGATGTGAATCCTTAGCTTCTTTCGATACACAGCATGTGGAAAAGGTAAATATCGCCATTCCGAGGCTCCCAGAGTGATTTATCGTTATATCGAACGATGCCGAGGGCTAGGAAGTGAATCCTTAGCTCCTTTCGATACACAGCGTGTGGAAAAGGTAAATATCGCGATTCCGAGGCTCCCAGAGTGATTTATCGTTATATCGAACGATGCCGAGGGCAAGGAACTGAATCCTTAGCTTCTTTCGATACGCAGCGTGTGGAAAAGGTAAATATCGCGATTCCGAGTGCCCAGAGTGATTTATCGTTATATCGAACGATGCCGATTGCTAGGAAGTGAATCCTTAGCTCCTTTCGATACACAGCGTGTGGAAAATTTAAATATCGCGATTCCGAGGCTCCCAGAGTGATTTATCGTTACATCGAACGATGTCGAGGGCTAGGAAGTGAATCCTTAGCTCCTTTCGATACACAGCGTGTGGAAAAGGTAAATATCGCGATTCCGAGAGTCCCAGAGGGATTTATCGTTATATCGAACGATACCGAGGGCTAGGAAGTGAATCCTTAGCTCCTTTCGATACACAGCGTGTGGAAAAGGTAAATATCGCGATTCCGAGAGTCCCAGAGGGATTTATCGTTATATCGAACGATACCGAGGGCTAGGAAGTGAATCCTTAGCTTCTATCGATACACAGCGTGTGGAAAAGGTAAATATCGCGATTCCGAGGCTCCCAGAGTGATTTACCGTTATATCGAACGATGCCGAGTTCTAGGAAGTCAATCCTTAGCTTCTATCTATACACAGCGTGTGGAAAAGGTAAATATCGCGATTCCGAGGCTCCCAGAGTGATTTATCGTTATGTCGAACGATGCCGAGGGCAAGGAACTGAATCCTTAGATTCTTTCCATACGCAGCGTGTGGAAAAGGTATATATCGCGATTCCGAGTGTTCCAGAGTGATTTATCGTTATATCGAACGATGCCGAGGGCTAGGAAGTGAATCCTTAGCTTCTATCGATACATAGCGTGTGGAAAAGGTAAATATCGCGATTCCGAGGCTCCCAGAGTGATTTATCGTTATATCGAACGATGCCGAGGGCTAGGAAGTGAATCCTTAGCTTCTTTCGATACACAGCGTGTGGAAAAGGTAAATATCGCGATTCCGAGTGTCCCAGAGTGATTTATCGTTATATCGAACGATGCCGAGGGCTAGGATGTGAATCCTTAGCTCCTTTCGATACACAGCGTGTGGAAAAGGTAAATATCGCGATTGCGAGGCTCCCAGAGTGATTTATCGTTATATCGAACGATGCCGAGGGCTAGGAAGTGAATCCTTAGCTTCTTTCGATACACAGCGTGTGGAAAAGGTAAATATCGCGATTCCGAGGCTCCCAGAGTGATTTATCGTTATATCGAACGATGCCGAGGGCTAGGAAGTGAATCCTTAGCTCCTTTCGATACACAGCGTGTGGAAAAGGTAAATATCGCGATTCCGAGTGTCCCAGAGTGATTTATCGTTACATCGAACGATGTCGAGGGGTAGGAAGTGAATCCTTAGCTCCTTTCGATACACAGCGTGTGGAAAAGGTAAATATCGCGATTCCGAGAGTCCCAGAGGGATTTATCGTTATATCGAACGATACCGAGGGCTAGGAAGTGAATCCTTAGCTTCTATCGATACACAGCGTGTGGAAAAGGTAAATATCGCGATTCCGAGGCTCCCAGAGTGATTTACCGTTATATCGAACGATGCCGAGTTCTAGGAAGTCAATCCTTAGCTTCTATCTATACACAGCGTGTGGAAAAGGTAAATATCGCGATTCCGAGGCTCCCAGAGTGATTTATCGTTATGTCGAACGATGCCGAGGGCAAGGAACTGAATCCTTAGATTCTTTCCATACGCAGCTTGTGGAAAAGGTATATATCGCGATTCCGAGTGTTCCAGAGTGATTTATCGTTATATCGAACGATGCCGAGGGCTAGGAAGTGAATCCTTAGCTTCTATCGATACATAGCGTGTGGAAAAGGTAAATATCGCGATTCCGAGGCTCCCAGAGTGATTTATCGTTATATCGAACGATGCCGAGGGCTAGGAAGTGAATCCTTAGCTTCTTTCGATACACACCGTGTGGAAAAGGTAAATATCGCGATTCCGAGTGTTCCAGAGTGATTTATAGTTATATCGAACGATGCCGAGGGCTAGGAAGTGAATCCTTAGCTTCTATCGATACATAGCGTGTGGAAAAGGTACATATCGCGATTCCGGGTGTCCCAGAGTGATTTATCGTTATATCGAACGATGCCGATTGCTAGGAAGTGAATCCTTAGCTCCTTTCGATACACAGCGTGTGGAAAAGGTAAATATCGCGATTCCGAGAGTCCCAGAGTGATTTATCGTTATATCGAACGATACCGAGGGCTAGAAAGTGAATCCTTCGCTCCTATCGATACACAGCGTGTGGAAAAGGTAAATATCGCGATTCCGGGTGTCCCAGAGTGATTTATCGTTATATCGAACGATGCCGATTGCTAGGAAGTGAATCCTTAGCTCCTTTCGATACACAGCGTGTGGAAAAGGTAAATATCGCGATTCCGAGAGTCCCAGAGTGATTTATCGTTATATCGAACGATGCCGATTGCTAGGAAGTGAATCCTTAGCTTCTTTCGATACGCAGCGTGTGGAAAAGGTAAATATCGCGATTCCGAGTGTTCCAGAGTGATTTACCGTTATATCGAACGATGCCGAGGGCTAGGAAGTGAATCCTTAGCTTCTTTCGATACACAACGTGTGGAAAAGGTAAATATCGCGATTGCGAGGCTCCCAGAGTGATTTATCGTTATATCGAACGATGCCGAGGGCTAGGAAGTGAATCCTTAGCTTCTTTCGATACACAGCATGTGGAAAAGGTAAATATCGCCATTCCGAGGCTCCCAGAGTGATTTATCGTTATATCGAACGATGCCGAGGGCTAGGAAGTGAATCCTTAGCTCCTTTCGATACACAGCGTGTGGAAAAGGTAAATATCGCGATTCCGAGTGTCCCAGAGTGATTTATCGTTATATCGAACGATGCCGAGGGCTAGGAAGTGAATCCTTAGCTCCTTTCGATACACAGCGTGTGGAAAAGGTAAATATCGCGATTCCGAGGCTCCCAGAGTGATTTATCGTTATATCGAACGATGCCGAGGGCAAGGAACTGAATCCTTAGCTTCTTTCGATACGCAGCGTGTGGAAAAGGTAAATATCGCGATTCCGAGTGCCCAGAGTGATTTATCGTTATATCGAACGATGCCGATTGCTAGGAAGTGAATCCTTAGCTTCTTTCGATACACAGCGTGTGGAAAAGGTAAATATCGCGATTCCGAGGCTCCCAGAGTGATTTATCGTTATATCGAACGATGCCGAGGGCTAGGAAGTGAATCCTTAGCTCCTTTCGATACACAGCGTGTGGAAAAGGTAAATATCGCGATTCCGAGTGTCCCAGAGTGATTTATCGTTACATCGAACGATGTCGAGGGCTAGGAAGTGAATCCTTAGCTCCTTTCGATACACAGCGTGTGGAAAAGGTAAATATCGCGATTCCGAGAGTCCCAGAGGGATTTATCGTTATATCGAACGATACCGAGGGCTAGGAAGTGAATCCTTAGCTTCTATCGATACACAGCGTGTGGAAAAGGTAAATATCGCGATTCCGAGGCTCCCAGAGTGATTTACCGTTATATCGAACGATGCCGAGTTCTAGGAAGTCAATCCTTAGCTTCTATCTATACACAGCGTGTGGAAAAGGTAAATATCGCGATTCCGAGGCTCCCAGAGTGATTTATCGTTATGTCGAACGATGCCGAGGGCAAGGAACTGAATCCTTAGATTCTTTCGATACGCAGCGTGTGGAAAAGGTATATATCGCGATTCCGAGTGTTCCAGAGTGATTTATCGTTATATCGAACGATGCCGAGGGCTAGGAAGTGAATCCTTAGCTTCTATCGATACATAGCGTGTGGAAAAGGTAAATATCGCGATTCCGAGGCTCCCAGAGTGATTTATCGTTATATCGAACGATGCCGAGGGCTAGGAAGTGAATCCTTAGCTTCTATCGATACATAGCGTGTGGAAAAGGTACATATCGCGATTCCGGGTGTCCTAGAGTGATTTATCGTTATATCGAACGATGCCGATTGCTAGGAAGTGAATCCTTAGCTCCTTTCGATACACAGCGTGTGGAAAAGGTAAATATCGCGATTCCGAGAGTCCCAGAGTGATTTATCGTTATATCGAACGATACCGAGGGCTAGAAAGTGAATCCTTCGCTCCTATCGATACACAGCGTGTGGAAAAGGTAAATATCGCGATTCCGGGTGTCCCAGAGTGATTTATCGTTATATCGAACGATGCCGATTGCTAGGAAGTGAATCCTTAGCTCCTTTCGATACACAGCGTGTGGAAAAGGTAAATATCGCGATTCCGAGAGTTCCAGAGTGATTTATCGTTATATCGAACGATGCCGATTGCTAGGAAGTGAATCCTTAGCTTCTTTCGATACGCAGCGTGTGGAAAAGGTAAATATCGCGATTCCGAGTGTTCCAGAGTGATTTACCGTTATATCGAACGATGCCGAGGGCTAGGAAGTGAATCCTTAGCTCCTTTCGATACACAGCGTGTGGAAAAGGTAAATATCGCGATTGCGAGGCTCCCAGAGTGATTTATCGTTATATCGAACGATGCCGAGGGCTAGGAAGTGAATCCTTAGCTTCTTTCGATACACAGCGTGTGGAAAAGGTAAATATCGCGATTCCGAGGCTCCCAGAGTGATTTATCGTTACATCGAACGATGTCGAGGGCTAGGAAGTGAATCCTTAGCTCCTTTCGATACACAGCGTGTGGAAAAGGTAAATATCGCGATTCCGAGAGTCCCAGAGGGATTTATCGTTATATCGAACGATACCGAGGGCTAGGAAGTGAATCCTTAGCTTCTATCGATACACAGCGTGTGGAAAAGGTAAATATCGCGATTCCGAGGCTCCCAGAGTGATTTACCGTTATATCGAACGATGCCGAGTTCTAGGAAGTCAATCCTTAGCTTCTATCTATACACAGCGTGTGGAAAAGGTAAATATCGCGATTCCGAGGCTCCCAGAGTGATTTATCGTTATGTCGAACGATGCCGAGGGCAAGGAACTGAATCCTTAGATTCTTTCCATACGCAGCGTGTGGAAAAGGTATATATCGCGATTCCGAGTGTTCCAGAGTGATTTATCGTTATATCGAACGATGCCGAGGGCTAGGAAGTGAATCCTTAGCTTCTATCGATACATAGCGTGTGGAAAAGGTAAATATCGCGATTCCGAGGCTCCCAGAGTGATTTATCGTTATATCGAACGATGCCGATTGCTAGGAAGTGAATCCTTAGCTCCTTTCGATACACAGCGTGTGGAAAAGGTAAATATCGCGATTCCGAGAGTCCCAGAGTGATTTATCGTTATATCGAACGATACCGAGGGCTAGAAAGTGAATCCTTCGCTCCTATCGATACACAGCGTGTGGAAAAGGTAAATATCGCGATTCCGGGTGTCCCAGAGTGATTTATCGTTATATCGAACGATGCCGATTGCTAGGAAGTGAATCCTTAGCTCCTTTCGATACACAGCGTGTGGAAAAGGTAAATATCGCGATTCCGAGAGTCCCAGAGTGATTTATCGTTATATCGAACGATGCCGATTGCTAGGAAGTGAATCCTTAGCTTCTTTCGATACGCAGCGTGTGGAAAAGGTAAATATCGCGATTCCGAGTGTTCCAGAGTGATTTACCGTTATATCGAACGATGCCGAGGGCTAGGAAGTGAATCCTTAGCTTCTTTCGATACACAACGTGTGGAAAAGGTAAATATCGCGATTGCGAGGCTCCCAGAGTGATTTATCGTTATATCGAACGATGCCGAGGGCTAGGAAGTGAATCCTTAGCTTCTTTCGATACACAGCATGTGGAAAAGGTAAATATCGCCATTCCGAGGCTCCCAGAGTGATTTATCGTTATATCGAACGATGCCGAGGGCTAGGAAGTGAATCCTTAGCTCCTTTCGATACACAGCGTGTGGAAAAGGTAAATATCGCGATTCCGAGTGTCCAAGAGTGATTTATCGTTATATCGAACGATGCCGAGGGCTAGGAAGTGAATCCTTAGCTCCTTTCGATACACAGCGTGTGGAAAAGGTAAATATCGCGATTCCGAGGCTCCCAGAGTGATTTATCGTTATATCGAACGATGCCGAGGGCAAGGAACTGAATCCTTAGCTTCTTTCGATACGCAGCGTGTGGAAAAGGTAAATATCGCGATTCCGAGTGCCCAGAGTGATTTATCGTTACATCGAACGATGTCGAGGGCTAGGAAGTGAATCCTTAGCTCCTTTCGATACACAGCGTGTGGAAAAGGTAAATATCGCGATTCCGAGAGTCCCAGAGGGATTTATCGTTATATCGAACGATACCGAGGGCTAGGAAGTGAATCCTTAGCTTCTATCGATACACAGCGTGTGGAAAAGGTAAATATCGCGATTCCGAGGCTCCCAGAGTGATTTACCGTTATATCGAACGATGCCGAGTTCTAGGAAGTCAATCCTTAGCTTCTATCTATACACAGCGTGTGGAAAAGGTAAATATCGCGATTCCGAGGCTCCCAGAGTGATTTATCGTTATGTCGAACGATGCCGAGGGCAAGGAACTGAATCCTTAGATTCTTTCGATACGCAGCGTGTGGAAAAGGTATATATCGCGATTCCGAGTGTTCCAGAGTGATTTATCGTTATATCGAACGATGCCGAGGGCTAGGAAGTGAATCCTTAGCTTCTATCGATACATAGCGTGTGGAAAAGGTAAATATCGCGATTCCGAGGCTCCCAGAGTGATTTATCGTTATATCGAACGATGCCGAGGGCTAGGAAGTGAATCCTTCGCTCCTATCGATACACAGCGTGTGGAAAAGGTAAATATCGCGATTCCGAGTGTTCCAGAGTGATTTATCGTTATATCGAACGATGCCGAGGGCTAGGAAGTGAATCCTTAGCTTCTATCGATACATAGCGTGTGGAAAAGGTAAATATCGCGATTCCGAGGCTCCCAGAGTGATTTATCGTTATGTCGAACGATGCCGAGGGCAAGGAACTGAATCCTTAGATTCTTTCGATACGCAGCGTGTGGAAAAGGTATATATCGCGATTCCGAGTGTTCCAGAGTGATTTATCGTTATATCGAACGATGCCGAGGGCTAGGAAGTGAATCCTTAGCTTCTATCGATACATAGCGTGTGGAAAAGGTAAATATCGCGATTCCGAGGCTCCCACAGTGATTTATCGTTATATCGAACGATGCCGATTGCTAGGAAGTGAATCCTTAGCTTCTTTCGATACACAGCGTGTGGAAAAGGTAAATATCGCGATTCCGAGGCTCCCAGAGTGATTTATCGTTATATCGAACGATTCCGAGGGCAAGGAACTGAATCCTTTGCTTCTTTCGATACGCAGCGTGTGGAAAAGGTAAATATCGCGATTCCGAGAGTCCCAGAGTGATTTATCGTTATATCGAACGATACCGAGGGCTAGGAAGTGAATCCTTCGCTCCTATCGATACACAGCGTGTGGAAAAGGTAATTATCGCGATTCCGGGTGTCCCAGAGTGATTTATCGTTATATCGAACGATGCCGATTGCTAGGAAGTGAATCCTTAGCTCCTTTCGATACACAGCGTGTGGAAAAGGTAAATATCGCGATTCCGAGAGTCCCAGAGTGATTTATCGTTATATCGAACGATGCCGATTGCTAGGAAGTGAATCCTTAGCTCCTTTCGATACACAGCGTGTGGAAAAGGTAAATATCGCGATTCCGAGAGTCCCAGAGGGATTTATCGTTATATCGAACGATGCCGAGGGCAAGGAACTGAATCCTTAGCTTCTTTCGATACGCAGCGTGTGGAAAAGGTAAATATCGCGATTCCGAGTGCCCAGAGTGATTTATCGTTATATCGAACGATGCCGATTGCAAGGAAGTGAATCCTTAGCTTCTTTCGATACACAGCGTGTGGAAAAGGTAAATATTGCGATTCCGAGGCTCCCAGAGTGATTTATCGTTATATCGAACGATGCCGAGGGCAAGGAACTCAATCCTTAGCTTCTTTCGATACGCAGCGTATGGTAAAGGTAAATATCGCGATTCCGCGGCTCCCAGAGTGATTTATCGTTATATCGAACGATGCCGAGGGCAAGGAACTCAATCCTTAGGTTCTTTCGATACGCAGCGTGTGGTAAAGGTAAATATCGCGATTCCGCGGCTCCCAGAGTGATTTATCGTTATATCGAACGATGCCGAGGGCAAGGAACTGAATCCTTAGATTCTTTCTATACGCAGCGTGTGGAAAAGGTATATATCGCGATTCCGAGTGTTCCAGAGTGATTTATCGTTATATCGAACGATGCCGAGGGCTAGGAAGTGAATCCTTAGCTTCTATCGATACATAGCGTGTGGAAAAGGTAAATATCGCGATTCCGAGGCTCCCAGAGTGATTTATCGTTATATCGAACGATGCCGAGGGCTAGGAAGTGAATCCTTAGCTTCTTTCGATACACAGCGTGTGGAAAAGGTAAATATCGCGATTCCGAGTGTTCCAGAGTGATTTATCGTTATATCGAACGATGCCGAGGGCTAGGAAGTGAATCCTTAGCTTCTATCGATACATAGCGTGTGGAAAAGGTACATATCGCGATTCCGAGGCTCCCAGAGTGATTTATCGTTATATCGAACGATACCGAGGGCTAGGAAGTGGATCCTTAGCTTCTTTCGATACACAGCGTGTGGAAAAGGTAAATATCGCGATTCCGAGGCTCCCAGAGTGATTTATCGTTATATCGAACGATACCGAGGGCTAGGAAGTGAATCCTTAGCTTCTTTCGATACACAGCGTGTGGTAAAGGTAAATATCGCGATTCCGAGGCTCCCAGAGTGATTTATCGTTATGTCGAACGATGCCGAGGGCAAGGAACTGAATCCTTAGCTTCTTTCGATACGCAGCGTGTGGAAAAGGTAAATATCGCGATTCCGCGTGTTCCAGAGTGATTTATCGTTATATCGAACGATGCCGAGGGCTAGAAAGTGAATCCTTAGCTTCTTTCGATACACAACGTGTGGAAAAGGTAAATATCGCGATTCCGAGGCTCCCAGAGTGATTTATCGTTATATCGAACGATGCCGATTGCTAGGAAGTGAATCCTTAGCTTCTTTCGATACACAGCGTGTGGAAAAGGTAAATATCGCGATTCCGAGGCTCCCACAGTGATTTATCGTTATATCGAACGATGCCGATTGCTAGGAAGTGAATCCTTAGCTTCTTTCGATACACAGCGTGTGGAAAAGGTAAATATCGCGATTCCGAGGCTCCCAGAGTGATTTATCGTTATATCGAACGATGCCGAGGGCAAGGAACTGAATCCTTTGCTTCTTTCGATACGCAGCGTGTGGAAAAGGTAAATATCGCGATTCCGAGTGTCCCAGAGTGATTTATCGTTATATCGAACGATACCGAGGGCTAGGAAGTGAATCCTTCGCTCCTATCGATACACAGCGTGTGGAAAAGGTAAATATCGCGATTCCGGGTCTCCCAGAGTGATTTATCGTTATATCGAACGATGCCGATTGCTAGGAAGTGAATCCTTAGCTCCTTTCGATACACAGCGTGTGGAAAAGGTAAATATCGCGATTCCGAGGCTCCCAGAGTGATTTATCGTTATATCGAACGATGCCGAGGCCTAGGAAGTGAATCCTTAGCTTCTTTCGATAGGCAGCGTGTGGAAAAGGTAAATATCGCGATTCCGAGTGCCCAGAGTGATTTATCGTTATATCGAACGATGCCGATTGCTAGGAAGTGAATCCTTAGCTTCTTTCGATACACAGCGTGTGGAAAAGGTAAATATCGCGATTCCGAGGCTCCCAGAGTGATTTATCGTTATATCGAACGATGCCGAGGGCTAGGAAGTGAATCCTTAGCTCCTTTCGATACACAGCGTGTGGAAAAGGTAAATATCGCGATTCCGAGTGTCCCAGAGTGATTTATCGTTACATCGAACGATGTCGAGGGCTAGGAAGTGAATCCTTAGCTCCTTTCGATACACAGCGTGTGGAAAAGGTAAATATCGCGATTCCGAGGCTCCCAGAGTGATTTACCGTTATATCGAACGATGCCGAGTTCTAGGAAGTCAATCCTTAGCTTCTATCTATACACAGCGTGTGGAAAAGGTAAATATCGCGATTCCGAGGCTCACAGAGTGATTTATCGTTATATCGAACGATGCCGAGGGCTAGGAAGTGAATCCTTAGCTTCTTTCGATACACAGCGTGTGGAAAAGGTAAATATCGCGATTCCGAGGCTCCCAGAGTGATTTATCGTTATATCGAACGATGTCGAGGGCTAGGAAGTGAATCCTTAGCTCCTTTCGATACACAGCGTGTGGAAAAGGTAAATATCGCGATTCCGAGAGTCCCAGAGGGATTTATCGTTATATCGAACGATACCGAGGGCTAGGAAGTGAATCCTTAGCTTCTATCGATACACAGCGTGTGGAAAAGGTAAATATCGCGATTCCGAGGCTCCCAGAGTGATTTACCGTTATATCGAACGATGCCGAGTTCTAGGAAGTCAATCCTTAGCTTCTATCTATACACAGCGTGTGGAAAAGGTAAATATCGCGATTCCGAGGCTCCCAGAGTGATTTATCGTTATGTCGAACGATGCCGAGGGCAAGGAACTGAATCCTTAGATTCTTTCGATACGCAGCGTGTGGAAAAGGTATATATCGCGATTCCGAGTGTTCCAGAGTGATTTATCGTTATATCGAACGATGCCGAGGGCTAGGAAGTGAATCCTTAGCTTCTATCGATACATGGCGTGTGGAAAAGGTAAATATCGCGATTCCGAGGCTCCCAGAGTGATTTATCGTTATATCGAACGATGCCGAGGGCTAGGAAGTGAATCCTTAGCTTCTTTCGATACACACCGTGTGGAAAAGGTAAATATCGCGATTCCGAGTGTTCCAGAGTGATTTATCGTTATATCGAACGATGCCGAGGGCTAGGAAGTGAATCCTTAGCTTCTATCGATACATAGCGTGTGGAAAAGGTACATATCGCGATTCCGGGTGTCCCAGAGTGATTTATCGTTATATCGAACGATGCCGATTGCTAGGAAGTGAATCCTTAGCTCCTTTCGATACACAGCGTGTGGAAAAGGTAAATATCGCGATTCCGAGAGTCCCAGAGTGATTTATCGTTATATCGAACGATGCCGATTGCTAGGAAGTGAATCCTTAGCTTCTTTCGATACGCAGCGTGTGGAAAAGGTAAATATCGCGATTCCGAGTGTTCCAGAGTGATTTACCGTTATATCGAACGATGCCGAGGGCTAGGAAGTGAATCCTTAGCTCCTTTCGATACACAGCGTGTGGAAAAGGTAAATATCGCGATTCCGAGAGTCCCAGAGGGATTTATCGTTATATCGAACGATACCGAGGGCTAGGAAGTGAATCCTTAGCTTCTATCGATACACAGCGTGTGGAAAAGGTAAATATCGCGATTCCGAGGCTCCCAGAGTGATTTACCGTTATATCGAACGATGCCGAGTTCTAGGAAGTCAATCCTTAGCTTCTATCTATACACAGCGTGTGGAAAAGGTAAATATCGCGATTCCGAGGCTCCCAGAGTGATTTATCGTTATGTCGAACGATGCCGAGGGCAAGGAACTGAATCCTTAGATTCTTTCCATACGCAGCGTGTGGAAAAGGTATATATCGCGATTCCGAGTGTTCCAGAGTGATTTATCGTTATATCGAACGATGCCGAGGGCTAGGAAGTGAATCCTTAGCTTCTATCGATACATAGCGTGTGGAAAAGGTAAATATCGCGATTCCGAGGCTCACAGAGTGATTTATCGTTATATCGAACGATGCCGAGGGCTAGGAAGTGAATCCTTAGCTTCTTTCGATACACAGCGTGTGGAAAAGGTAAATATCGCGATTCCGAGGCTCCCAGAGTGATTTATCGTTATATCGAACGATGTCGAGGGCTAGGAAGTGAATCCTTAGCTCCTTTCGATACACAGCGTGTGGAAAAGGTAAATATCGCGATTCCGAGAGTCCCAGAGGGATTTATCGTTATATCGAACGATACCGAGGGCTAGGAAGTGAATCCTTAGCTTCTATCGATACACAGCGTGTGGAAAAGGTAAATATCGCGATTCCGAGGCTCCCAGAGTGATTTACCGTTATATCGAACGATGCCGAGTTCTAGGAAGTCAATCCTTAGCTTCTATCTATACACAGCGTGTGGAAAAGGTAAATATCGCGATTCCGAGGCTCCCAGAGTGATTTATCGTTATGTCGAACGATGCCGAGGGCAAGGAACTGAATCCTTAGATTCTTTCGATACGCAGCGTGTGGAAAAGGTATATATCGCGATTCCGAGTGTTCCAGAGTGATTTATCGTTATATCGAACGATGCCGAGGGCTAGGAAGTGAATCCTTAGCTTCTATCGATACATGGCGTGTGGAAAAGGTAAATATCGCGATTCCGAGGCTCCCAGAGTGATTTATCGTTATATCGAACGATGCCGAGGGCTAGGAAGTGAATCCTTAGCTTCTTTCGATACACACCGTGTGGAAAAGGTAAATATCGCGATTCCGAGTGTTCCAGAGTGATTTATCGTTATATCGAACGATGCCGAGGGCTAGGAAGTGAATCCTTAGCTTCTATCGATACATAGCGTGTGGAAAAGGTACATATCGCGATTCCGGGTGTCCCAGAGTGATTTATCGTTATATCGAACGATGCCGATTGCTAGGAAGTGAATCCTTAGCTCCTTTCGATACACAGCGTGTGGAAAAGGTAAATATCGCGATTCCGAGAGTCCCAGAGTGATTTATCGTTATATCGAACGATACCGAGGGCTAGAAAGTGAATCCTTCGCTCCTATCGATACACAGCGTGTGGAAAAGGTAAATATCGCGATTCCGAGGCTCCCAGAGTGATTTACCGTTATATCGAACGATGCCGAGTTCTAGGAAGTCAATCCTTAGCTTCTATCTATACACAGCGTGTGGAAAAGGTAAATATCGCGATTCCGAGGCTCCCAGAGTGATTTATCGTTATGTCGAACGATGCCGAGGGCAAGGAACTGAATCCTTAGATTCTTTCCATACGCAGCGTGTGGAAAAGGTATATATCGCGATTCCGAGTGTTCCAGAGTGATTTATCGTTATATCGAACGATGCCGAGGGCTAGGAAGTGAATCCTTAGCTTCTATCGATACATAGCGTGTGGAAAAGGTAAATATCGCGATTCCGAGGCTCACAGAGTGATTTATCGTTATATCGAACGATGCCGAGGGCTAGGAAGTGAATCCTTAGCTTCTTTCGATACACAGCGTGTGGAAAAGGTAAATATCGCGATTCCGAGGCTCCCAGAGTGATTTATCGTTATATCGAACGATGTCGAGGGCTAGGAAGTGAATCCTTAGCTCCTTTCGATACACAGCGTGTGGAAAAGGTAAATATCGCGATTCCGAGAGTCCCAGAGGGATTTATCGTTATATCGAACGATACCGAGGGCTAGGAAGTGAATCCTTAGCTTCTATCGATACACAGCGTGTGGAAAAGGTAAATATCGCGATTCCGAGGCTCCCAGAGTGATTTACCGTTATATCGAACGATGCCGAGTTCTAGGAAGTCAATCCTTAGCTTCTATCTATACACAGCGTGTGGAAAAGGTAAATATCGCGATTCCGAGGCTCCCAGAGTGATTTATCGTTATGTCGAACGATGCCGAGGGCAAGGAACTGAATCCTTAGATTCTTTCGATACGCAGCGTGTGGAAAAGGTATATATCGCGATTCCGAGTGTTCCAGAGTGATTTATCGTTATATCGAACGATGCCGAGGGCTAGGAAGTGAATCCTTAGCTTCTATCGATACACAGCGTGTGGAAAAGGTAAATATCGCGATTCCGAGGCTCCCAGAGTGATTTACCGTTATATCGAACGATGCCGAGTTCTAGGAAGTCAATCCTTAGCTTCTATCTATACACAGCGTGTGGAAAAGGTAAATATCGCGATTCCGAGGCTCCCAGAGTGATTTATCGTTATGTCGAACGATGCCGAGGGCAAGGAACTGAATCCTTAGATTCTTTCGATACGCAGCGTGTGGAAAAGGTATATATCGCGATTCCGAGTGTTCCAGAGTGATTTATCGTTATATCGAACGATGCCGAGGGCTAGGAAGTGAATCCTTAGCTTCTATCGATACATGGCGTGTGGAAAAGGTAAATATCGCGATTCCGAGGCTCCCAGAGTGATTTATCGTTATATCGAACGATGCCGAGGGCTAGGAAGTGAATCCTTAGCTTCTTTCGATACACACCGTGTGGAAAAGGTAAATATCGCGATTCCGAGTGTTCCAGAGTGATTTATCGTTATATCGAACGATGCCGA
Organism: Nomada fucata; assembly: GCA_948146005.1. Classification (NCBI taxonomy): domain Eukaryota; kingdom Metazoa; phylum Arthropoda; class Insecta; order Hymenoptera; family Apidae; genus Nomada; species Nomada fucata. Next base: position 12,804,829 of record OX411282.1, read on the forward strand.
GGGCTAGGAAGTGAATCCTTAGCTTCTATCGATACATAGCGTGTGGAAAAGGTACATATCGCGATTCCGGGTGTCCCAGAGTGATTTATCGTTATATCGAACGATGCCGATTGCTAGGAAGTGAATCCTTAGCTCCTTTCGATACACAGCGTGTGGAAAAGGTAAATATCGCGATTCCGAGAGTCCCAGAGTGATTTATCGTTATATCGAACGATGCCGATTGCTAGGAAGTGAATCCTTAGCTTCTTTCGATACGCAGCGTGTGGAAAAGGTAAATATCGCGATTCCGAGTGTTCCAGAGTGATTTACCGTTATATCGAACGATGCCGAGGGCTAGGAAGTGAATCCTTAGCTCCTTTCGATACACAGCGTGTGGAAAAGGTAAATATCGCGATTGCGAGGCTCCCAGAGTGATTTATCGTTATATCGAACGATGCCGAGGGCTAGGAAGTGAATCCTTAGCTTCTTTCGATACACAGCGTGTGGAAAAGGTAAATATCGCGATTCCGAGGCTCCCAGAGTGATTTATCGTTATATCGAACGATGCCGAGGGCTAGGAAGTGAATCCTTAGCTCCTTTCGATACACAGCGTGTGGAAAAGGTAAATATCGCGATTCCGAGTGTCCCAGAGTGATTTATCGTTACATCGAACGATGTCGAGGGCTAGGAAGTGAATCCTTAGCTCCTTTCGATACACAGCGTGTGGAAAAGGTAAATATCGCGATTCCGAGAGTCCCAGAGGGATTTATCGTTATATCGAACGATACCGAGGGCTAGGAAGTGAATCCTTAGCTTCTATCGATACACAGCGTGTGGAAAAGGTAAATATCGCGATTCCGAGGCTCCCAGAGTGATTTACCGTTATATCGAACGATGCCGAGTTCTAGGAAGTCAATCCTTAGCTTCTATCTATACACAGCGTGTGGAAAAGGTAAATATCGCGATTCCGAGGCTCCCAGAGTGATTTATCGTTATGTCGAACGATGCCGAGGGCAAGGAACTGAATCCTTAGATTCTTTCCATACGCAGCGTGTGGAAAAGGTATATATCGCGATTCCGAGTGTTCCAGAGTGATTTATCGTTATATCGAACGATGCCGAGGGCTAGGAAGTGAATCCTTAGCTTCTATCGATACATAGCGTGTGGAAAAGGTAAATATCGCGATTCCGAGGCTCACAGAGTGATTTATCGTTATATCGAACGATGCCGAGGGCTAGGAAGTGAATCCTTAGCTTCTTTCGATACACAGCGTGTGGAAAAGGTAAATATCGCGATTCCGAGGCTCCCAGAGTGATTTATCGTTATATCGAACGATGTCGAGGGCTAGGAAGTGAATCCTTAGCTCCTTTCGATACACAGCGTGTGGAAAAGGTAAATATCGCGATTCCGAGAGTCCCAGAGGGATTTATCGTTATATCGAACGATACCGAGGGCTAGGAAGTGAATCCTTAGCTTCTATCGATACACAGCGTGTGGAAAAGGTAAATATCGCGATTCCGAGGCTCCCAGAGTGATTTACCGTTATATCGAACGATGCCGAGTTCTAGGAAGTCAATCCTTAGCTTCTATCTATACACAGCGTGTGGAAAAGGTAAATATCGCGATTCCGAGGCTCCCAGAGTGATTTATCGTTATGTCGAACGATGCCGAGGGCAAGGAACTGAATCCTTAGATTCTTTCGATACGCAGCGTGTGGAAAAGGTATATATCGCGATTCCGAGTGTTCCAGAGTGATTTATCGTTATATCGAACGATGCCGAGGGCTAGGAAGTGAATCCTTAGCTTCTATCGATACATGGCGTGTGGAAAAGGTAAATATCGCGATTCCGAGGCTCCCAGAGTGATTTATCGTTATATCGAACGATGCCGAGGGCTAGGAAGTGAATCCTTAGCTTCTTTCGATACACACCGTGTGGAAAAGGTAAATATCGCGATTCCGAGTGTTCCAGAGTGATTTATCGTTATATCGAACGATGCCGAGGGCTAGGAAGTGAATCCTTAGCTTCTATCGATACATAGCGTGTGGAAAAGGTACATATCGCGATTCCGGGTGTCCCAGAGTGATTTATCGTTATATCGAACGATGCCGATTGCTAGGAAGTGAATCCTTAGCTCCTTTCGATACACAGCGTGTGGAAAAGGTAAATATCGCGATTCCGAGAGTCCCAGAGTGATTTATCGTTATATCGAACGATACCGAGGGCTAGAAAGTGAATCCTTCGCTCCTATCGATACACAGCGTGTGGAAAAGGTAAATATCGCGATTCCGAGGCTCCCAGAGTGATTTACCGTTATATCGAACGATGCCGAGTTCTAGGAAGTCAATCCTTAGCTTCTATCTATACACAGCGTGTGGAAAAGGTAAATATCGCGATTCCGAGGCTCCCAGAGTGATTTATCGTTATGTCGAACGATGCCGAGGGCAAGGAACTGAATCCTTAGATTCTTTCCATACGCAGCGTGTGGAAAAGGTATATATCGCGATTCCGAGTGTTCCAGAGTGATTTATCGTTATATCGAACGATGCCGAGGGCTAGGAAGTGAATCCTTAGCTTCTATCGATACATAGCGTGTGGAAAAGGTAAATATCGCGATTCCGAGGCTCACAGAGTGATTTATCGTTATATCGAACGATGCCGAGGGCTAGGAAGTGAATCCTTAGCTTCTTTCGATACACAGCGTGTGGAAAAGGTAAATATCGCGATTCCGAGGCTCCCAGAGTGATTTATCGTTATATCGAACGATGTCGAGGGCTAGGAAGTGAATCCTTAGCTCCTTTCGATACACAGCGTGTGGAAAAGGTAAATATCGCGATTCCGAGAGTCCCAGAGGGATTTATCGTTATATCGAACGATACCGAGGGCTAGGAAGTGAATCCTTAGCTTCTATCGATACACAGCGTGTGGAAAAGGTAAATATCGCGATTCCGAGGCTCCCAGAGTGATTTACCGTTATATCGAACGATGCCGAGTTCTAGGAAGTCAATCCTTAGCTTCTATCTATACACAGCGTGTGGAAAAGGTAAATATCGCGATTCCGAGGCTCCCAGAGTGATTTATCGTTATGTCGAACGATGCCGAGGGCAAGGAACTGAATCCTTAGATTCTTTCGATACGCAGCGTGTGGAAAAGGTATATATCGCGATTCCGAGTGTTCCAGAGTGATTTATCGTTATATCGAACGATGCCGAGGGCTAGGAAGTGAATCCTTAGCTTCTATCGATACATGGCGTGTGGAAAAGGTAAATATCGCGATTCCGAGGCTCCCAGAGTGATTTATCGTTATATCGAACGATGCCGAGGGCTAGGAAGTGAATCCTTAGCTTCTTTCGATACACACCGTGTGGAAAAGGTAAATATCGCGATTCCGAGTGTTCCAGAGTGATTTATCGTTATATCGAACGATGCCGAGGGCTAGGAAGTGAATCCTTAGCTTCTATCGATACATAGCGTGTGGAAAAGGTACATATCGCGATTCCGGGTGTCCCAGAGTGATTTATCGTTATATCGAACGATGCCGATTGCTAGGAAGTGAATCCTTAGCTCCTTTCGATACACAGCGTGTGGAAAAGGTAAATATCGCGATTCCGAGAGTCCCAGAGTGATTTATCGTTATATCGAACGATACCGAGGGCTAGAAAGTGAATCCTTCGCTCCTATCGATACACAGCGTGTGGAAAAGGTAAATATCGCGATTCCGGGTGTCCCAGAGTGATTTATCGTTATATCGAACGATGCCGATTGCTAGGAAGTGAATCCTTAGCTCCTTTCGATACACAGCGTGTGGAAAAGGTAAATATCGCGATTCCGAGAGTCCCAGAGTGATTTATCGTTATATCGAACGATGCCGATTGCTAGGAAGTGAATCCTTAGCTTCTTTCGATACGCAGCGTGTGGAAAAGGTAAATATCGCGATTCCGAGTGTTCCAGAGTGATTTACCGTTATATCGAACGATGCCGAGGGCTAGGAAGTGAATCCTTAGCTCCTTTCGATACACAGCGTGTGGAAAAGGTAAATATCGCGATTGCGAGGCTCCCAGAGTGATTTATCGTTATATCGAACGATGCCGAGGGCTAGGAAGTGAATCCTTAGCTTCTTTCGATACACAGCGTGTGGAAAAGGTAAATATCGCGATTCCGAGGCTCCCAGAGTGATTTATCGTTATATCGAACGATGCCGAGGGCTAGGAAGTGAATCCTTAGCTCCTTTCGATACACAGCGTGTGGAAAAGGTAAATATCGCGATTCCGAGTGTCCCAGAGTGATTTATCGTTACATCGAACGATGTCGAGGGCTAGGAAGTGAATCCTTAGCTCCTTTCGATACACAGCGTGTGGAAAAGGTAAATATCGCGATTCCGAGAGTCCCAGAGGGATTTATCGTTATATCGAACGATACCGAGGGCTAGGAAGTGAATCCTTAGCTTCTATCGATACACAGCGTGTGGAAAAGGTAAATATCGCGATTCCGAGGCTCCCAGAGTGATTTACCGTTATATCGAACGATGCCGAGTTCTAGGAAGTCAATCCTTAGCTTCTATCTATACACAGCGTGTGGAAAAGGTAAATATCGCGATTCCGAGGCTCCCAGAGTGATTTATCGTTATGTCGAACGATGCCGAGGGCAAGGAACTGAATCCTTAGATTCTTTCCATACGCAGCGTGTGGAAAAGGTATATATCGCGATTCCGAGTGTTCCAGAGTGATTTATCGTTATATCGAACGATGCCGAGGGCTAGGAAGTGAATCCTTAGCTTCTATCGATACATAGCGTGTGGAAAAGGTAAATATCGCGATTCCGAGGCTCCCAGAGTGATTTATCGTTATATCGAACGATGCCGAGGGCTAGGAAGTGAATCCTTAGCTTCTTTCGATACACACCGTGTGGAAAAGGTAAATATCGCGATTCCGAGTGTTCCAGAGTGATTTATCGTTATATCGAACGATGCCGAGGGCTAGGAAGTGAATCCTTAGCTTCTATCGATACATAGCGTGTGGAAAAGGTACATATCGCGATTCCGGGTGTCCCAGAGTGATTTATCGTTATATCGAACGATGCCGATTGCTAGGAAGTGAATCCTTAGCTCCTTTCGATACACAGCGTGTGGAAAAGGTAAATATCGCGATTCCGAGTGTTCCAGAGTGATTTACCGTTATATCGAACGATGCCGAGGGCTAGGAAGTGAATCCTTAGCTTCTTTCGATACACAACGTGTGGAAAAGGTAAATATCGCGATTCCGAGGTTCCCAGAGTGATTTATCGTTATATCGAACGATGCCGAGGGCAAGGAACTGAATCCTTAGCTTCTTTCGATACACAGCATGTGGAAAAGGTAAATATCGCCATTCCGAGGCTCCCAGAGTGATTTATCGTTATATCGAACGATGCCGAGGGCTAGGAAGTGAATCCTTAGCTCCTTTCGATACACAGCGTGTGGAAAAGGTAAATATCGCGATTCCGAGTGTCCAAGAGTGATTTATCGTTATATCGAACGATGCCGAGGGCTAGGAAGTGAATCCTTAGCTCCTTTCGATACACAGCGTGTGGAAAAGGTAAATATCGCGATTCCGAGGCTCCCAGAGTGATTTATCGTTATATCGAACGATGCCGAGGGCAAGGAACTGAATCCTTAGCTTCTTTCGATACGCAGCGTGTGGAAAAGGTAAATATCGCGATTCCGAGTGCCCAGAGTGATTTATCGTTATATCGAACGATGCCGATTGCTAGGAAGTGAATCCTTAGCTTCTTTCGATACACAGCGTGTGGAAAAGGTAAATATCGCGATTCCGAGGCTCCCAGAGTGATTTATCGTTATATCGAACGATGCCGAGGGCTAGGAAGTGAATCCTTAGCTCCTTTCGATACACAGCGTGTGGAAAAGGTAAATATCGCGATTCCGAGTGTCCCAGAGTGATTTATCGTTACATCGAACGATGTCGAGGGCTAGGAAGTGAATCCTTAGCTCCTTTCGATACACAGCGTGTGGAAAAGGTAAATATCGCGATTCCGAGAGTCCCAGAGGGATTTATCGTTATATCGAACGATACCGAGGGCTAGGAAGTGAATCCTTAGCTTCTATCGATACACAGCGTGTGGAAAAGGTAAATATCGCGATTCCGAGGCTCCCAGAGTGATTTACCGTTATATCGAACGATGCCGAGTTCTAGGAAGTCAATCCTTAGCTTCTATCTATACACAGCGTGTGGAAAAGGTAAATATCGCGATTCCGAGGCTCCCAGAGTGATTTATCGTTATGTCGAACGATGCCGAGGGCAAGGAACTGAATCCTTAGATTCTTTCGATACGCAGCGTGTGGAAAAGGTATATATCGCGATTCCGAGTGTTCCAGAGTGATTTATCGTTATATCGAACGATGCCGAGGGCTAGGAAGTGAATCCTTAGCTTCTATCGATACATAGCGTGTGGAAAAGGTAAATATCGCGATTCCGAGGCTCCCAGAGTGATTTATCGTTATATCGAACGATGCCGAGGGCTAGGAAGTGAATCCTTCGCTCCTATCGATACACAGCGTGTGGAAAAGGTAAATATCGCGATTCCGAGTGTTCCAGAGTGATTTATCGTTATATCGAACGATGCCGAGGGCTAGGAAGTGAATCCTTAGCTTCTATCGATACATAGCGTGTGGAAAAGGTAAATATCGCGATTCCGAGGCTCCCACAGTGATTTATCGTTATATCGAACGATGCCGATTGCTAGGAAGTGAATCCTTAGCTTCTTTCGATACACAGCGTGTGGAAAAGGTAAATATCGCGATTCCGAGTGTTCCAGAGTGATTTATCGTTATATCGAACGATGCCGAGGGCTAGGAAGTGAATCCTTAGCTTCTATCGATACATAGCGTGTGGAAAAGGTAAATATCGCGATTCCGAGGCTCCCAGAGTGATTTATCGTTATGTCGAACGATGCCGAGGGCAAGGAACTGAATCCTTAGATTCTTTCGATACGCAGCGTGTGGAAAAGGTATATATCGCGATTCCGAGTGTTCCAGAGTGATTTATCGTTATATCGAACGATGCCGAGGGCTAGGAAGTGAATCCTTAGCTCCTTTCGATACACAGCGTGTGGAAAAGGTAAATATCGCGATTCCGAGTGTCCCAGAGTGATTTATCGTTACATCGAACGATGTCGAGGGCTAGGAAGTGAATCCTTAGCTCCTTTCGATACACAGCGTGTGGAAAAGGTAAATATCGCGATTCCGAGGCTCCCAGAGTGATTTACCGTTATATCGAACGATGCCGAGTTCTAGGAAGTCAATCCTTAGCTTCTATCTATACACAGCGTGTGGAAAAGGTAAATATCGCGATTCCGAGGCTCCCAGAGTGATTTATCGTTATGTCGAACGATGCCGAGGGCAAGGAACTGAATCCTTAGATTCTTTCCATACGCAGCGTGTGGAAAAGGTATATATCGCGATTCCGAGTGTTCCAGAGTGATTTATCGTTATATCGAACGATGCCGAGGGCTAGGAAGTGAATCCTTAGCTTCTATCGATACATAGCGTGTGGAAAAGGTAAATATCGCGATTCCGAGGCTCCCAGAGTGATTTATCGTTATATCGAACGATGCCGAGGGCTAGGAAGTGAATCCTTAGCTTCTTTCGATACACACCGTGTGGAAAAGGTAAATATCGCGATTCCGAGTGTTCCAGAGTGATTTATCGTTATATCGAACGATGCCGAGGGCTAGGAAGTGAATCCTTAGCTTCTATCGATACATAGCGTGTGGAAAAGGTACATATCGCGATTCCGGGTGTCCCAGAGTGATTTATCGTTATATCGAACGATGCCGATTGCTAGGAAGTGAATCCTTAGCTCCTTTCGATACACAGCGTGTGGAAAAGGTAAATATCGCGATTCCGAGTGTTCCAGAGTGATTTACCGTTATATCGAACGATGCCGAGGGCTAGGAAGTGAATCCTTAGCTTCTTTCGATACACAACGTGTGGAAAAGGTAAATATCGCGATTGCGAGGCTCCCAGAGTGATTTATCGTTATATCGAACGATGCCGAGGGCTAGGAAGTGAATCCTTAGCTTCTTTCGATACACAGCATGTGGAAAAGGTAAATATCGCCATTCCGAAGCTCCCAGAGTGATTTATCGTTATATCGAACGATGCCGAGGGCTAGGAAGTGAATCCTTAGCTCCTTTCGATACACAGCGTGTGGAAAAGGTAAATATCGCGATTCCGAGTGTCCAAGAGTGATTTATCGTTATATCGAACGATGCCGAGGGCTAGGAAGTGAATCCTTAGCTCCTTTCGATACACAGCGTGTGGAAAAGGTAAATATCGCGATTCCGAGGCTCCCAGAGTGATTTATCGTTATATCGAACGATGCCGAGGGCAAGGAACTGAATCCTTAGCTTCTTTCGATACGCAGCGTGTGGAAAAGGTAAATATCGCGATTCCGAGTGCCCAGAGTGATTTATCGTTATATCGAACGATGCCGATTGCTAGGAAGTGAATCCTTAGCTTCTTTCGATACACAGCGTGTGGAAAAGGTAAATATCGCGATTCCGAGGCTCCCAGAGTGATTTATCGTTATATCGAACGATGCCGAGGGCTAGGAAGTGAATCCTTAGCTCCTTTCGATACACAGCGTGTGGAAAAGGTAAATATCGCGATTCCGAGTGTCCCAGAGTGATTTATCGTTACATCGAACGATGTCGAGGGCTAGGAAGTGAATCCTTAGCTCCTTTCGATACACAGCGTGTGGAAAAGGTAAATATCGCGATTCCGAGAGTCCCAGAGGGATTTATCGTTATATCGAACGATACCGAGGGCTAGGAAGTGAATCCTTAGCTTCTATCGATACACAGCGTGTGGAAAAGGTAAATATCGCGATTCCGAGGCTCCCAGAGTGATTTACCGTTATATCGAACGATGCCGAGTTCTAGGAAGTCAATCCTTAGCTTCTATCTATACACAGCGTGTGGAAAAGGTAAATATCGCGATTCCGAGGCTCCCAGAGTGATTTATCGTTATGTCGAACGATGCCGAGGGCAAGGAACTGAATCCTTAGATTCTTTCGATACGCAGCGTGTGGAAAAGGTATATATCGCGATTCCGAGTGTTCCAGAGTGATTTATCGTTATATCGAACGATGCCGAGGGCTAGGAAGTGAATCCTTAGCTTCTATCGATACATAGCGTGTGGAAAAGGTAAATATCGCGATTCCGAGGCTCCCAGAGTGATTTATCGTTATATCGAACGATGCCGAGGGCTAGGAAGTGAATCCTTCGCTCCTATCGATACACAGCGTGTGGAAAAGGTAAATATCGCGATTCCGAGTGTTCCAGAGTGATTTATCGTTATATCGAACGATGCCGAGGGCTAGGAAGTGAATCCTTAGCTTCTATCGATACATAGCGTGTGGAAAAGGTAAATATCGCGATTCCGAGGCTCCCACAGTGATTTATCGTTATATCGAACGATGCCGATTGCTAGGAAGTGAATCCTTAGCTTCTTTCGATACACAGCGTGTGGAAAAGGTAAATATCGCGATTCCGAGTGTTCCAGAGTGATTTATCGTTATATCGAACGATGCCGAGGGCTAGGAAGTGAATCCTTAGCTTCTATCGATACATAGCGTGTGGAAAAGGTAAATATCGCGATTCCGAGGCTCCCAGAGTGATTTATCGTTATGTCGAACGATGCCGAGGGCAAGGAACTGAATCCTTAGATTCTTTCGATACGCAGCGTGTGGAAAAGGTATATATCGCGATTCCGAGTGTTCCAGAGTGATTTATCGTTATATCGAACGATGCCGAGGGCTAGGAAGTGAATCCTTAGCTTCTATCGATACATAGCGTGTGGAAAAGGTAAATATCGCGATTCCGAGGCTCCCACAGTGATTTATCGTTATATCGAACGATGCCGATTGCTAGGAAGTGAATCCTTAGCTTCTTTCGATACACAGCGTGTGGAAAAGGTAAATATCGCGATTCCGAGGCTCCCAGAGTGATTTATCGTTATATCGAACGATTCCGAGGGCAAGGAACTGAATCCTTTGCTTCTTTCGATACGCAGCGTGTGGAAAAGGTAAATATCGCGATTCCGAGAGTCCCAGAGTGATTTATCGTTATATCGAACGATACCGAGGGCTAGGAAGTGAATCCTTCGTTCCTATCGATACACAGCGTGTGGAAAAGGTAATTATCGCGATTCCGGGTGTCCCAGAGTGATTTATCGTTATATCGAACGATGCCGATTGCTAGGAAGTGAATCCTTAGCTCCTTTCGATACACAGCGTGTGGAAAAGGTAAATATCGCGATTCCGAGAGTCCCAGAGTGATTTATCGTTATATCGAACGATGCCGATTGCTAGGAAGTGAATCCTTAGCTCCTTTCGATACACAGCGTGTGGAAAAGGTAAATATCGCGATTCCGAGAGTCCCAGAGGGATTTATCGTTATATCGAACGATGCCGAGGGCAAGGAACTGAATCCTTAGCTTCTTTCGATACGCAGCGTGTGGAAAAGGTAAATATCGCGATTCCGAGTGCCCAGAGTGATTTATCGTTATATCGAACGATGCCGATTGCAAGGAAGTGAATCCTTAGCTTCTTTCGATACACAGCGTGTGGAAAAGGTAAATATTGCGATTCCGAGGCTCCCAGAGTGATTTATCGTTATATCGAACGATGCCGAGGGCAAGGAACTCAATCCTTAGCTTCTTTCGATACGCAGCGTATGGTAAAGGTAAATATCGCGATTCCGCGGCTCCCAGAGTGATTTATCGTTATATCGAACGATGCCGAGGGCAAGGAACTCAATCCTTAGGTTCTTTCGATACGCAGCGTGTGGTAAAGGTAAATATCGCGATTCCGCGGCTCCCAGAGTGATTTATCGTTATATCGAACGATGCCGAGGGCAAGGAACTGAATCCTTAGATTCTTTCTATACGCAGCGTGTGGAAAAGGTATATATCGCGATTCCGAGTGTTCCAGAGTGATTTATCGTTATATCGAACGATGCCGAGGGCTAGGAAGTGAATCCTTAGCTTCTATCGATACATAGCGTGTGGAAAAGGTAAATATCGCGATTCCGAGGCTCCCAGAGTGATTTATCGTTATATCGAACGATGCCGAGGGCTAGGAAGTGAATCCTTAGCTTCTTTCGATACACAGCGTGTGGAAAAGGTAAATATCGCGATTCCGAGTGTTCCAGAGTGATTTATCGTTATATCGAACGATGCCGAGGGCTAGGAAGTGGATCCTTAGCTTCTATCGATACATAGCGTGTGGAAAAGGTAAATATCGCGATTCCGAGGCTCCCAGAGTGATTTATCGTTATATCGAACGATACCGAGGGCTAGGAAGTGAATCCTTAGCTTCTTTCGATACACAGCGTGTGGTAAAGGTAAATATCGCGATTCCGAGGCTCCCAGAGTGATTTATCGTTATGTCGAACGATGCCGAGGGCAAGGAACTGAATCCTTAGCTTCTTTCGATACGCAGCGTGTGGAAAAGGTAAATATCGCGATTCCGCGTGTTCCAGAGTGATTTATCGTTATATCGAACGATGCCGAGGGCTAGAAAGTGAATCCTTAGCTTCTTTCGATACACAACGTGTGGAAAAGGTAAATATCGCGATTCCGAGGCTCCCAGAGTGATTTATCGTTATATCGAACGATGCCGATTGCTAGGAAGTGAATCCTTAGCTTCTTTCGATACACAGCGTGTGGAAAAGGTAAATATCGCGATTCCGAGGCTCCCACAGTGATTTATCGTTATATCGAACGATGCCGATTGCTAGGAAGTGAATCCTTAGCTTCTTTCGATACACAGCGTGTGGAAAAGGTAAATATCGCGATTCCGAGGCTCCCAGAGTGATTTATCGTTATATCGAACGATGCCGAGGGCAAGGAACTGAATCCTTTGCTTCTTTCGATACGCAGCGTGTGGAAAAGGTAAATATCGCGATTCCGAGTGTCCCAGAGTGATTTATCGTTATATCGAACGATACCGAGGGCTAGGAAGTGAATCCTTCGCTCCTATCGATACACAGCGTGTGGAAAAGGTAAATATCGCGATTCCGGGTCTCCCAGAGTGATTTATCGTTATATCGAACGATGCCGATTGCTAGGAAGTGAATCCTTAGCTCCTTTCGATACACAGCGTGTGGAAAAGGTAAATATCGCGATTCCGAGGCTCCCAGAGTGATTTATCGTTATATCGAACGATGCCGAGGCCTAGGAAGTGAATCCTTAGCTTCTTTCGATAGGCAGCGTGTGGAAAAGGTAAATATCGCGATTCCGAGTGCCCAGAGTGATTTATCGTTATATCGAACGATGCCGATTGCTAGGAAGTGAATCCTTAGCTTCTTTCGATACACAGCGTGTGGAAAAGGTAAATATCGCGATTCCGAGGCTCCCAGAGTGATTTATCGTTATATCGAACGATGCCGAGGGCTATTAAGTGAATCCTTAGCTCCTTTCGATACACAGCGTGTGGAAAAGGTAAATATCGCGATTCCGAGTGTCCCAGAGTGATTTATCGTTACATCGAACGATGTCGAGGGCTAGGAAGTGAATCCTTAGCTCCTTTCGATACACAGCGTGTGGAAAAGGTAAATATCGCGATTCCGAGAGTCCCAGAGGGATTTATCGTTATATCGAACGATACCGAGGGCTAGGAAGTGAATCCTTAGCTTCTATCGATACACAGCGTGTGGAAAAGGTAAATATCGCGATTCCGAGGCTCCCAGAGTGATTTACCGTTATATCGAACGATGCCGAGTTCTAGGAAGTCAATCCTTAGCTTCTATCTATACACAGCGTGTGGAAAAGGTAAATATCGCGATTCCGAGGCTCACAGAGTGATTTATCGTTATATCGAACGATGCCGAGGGCTAGGAAGTGAATCCTTAGCTTCTTTCGATACACAGCGTGTGGAAAAGGTAAATATCGCGATTCCGAGGCTCCCAGAGTGATTTATCGTTATATCGAACGATGCCGAGGGCAAGGAACTGAATCCTTTGCTTCTTTCGATACGCAGCGTGTGGAAAAGGTAAATATCGCGATTCCGAGTGTCCCAGAGTGATTTATCGTTATATCGAACGATACCGAGGGCTAGGAAGTGAATCCTTAGCTCCTTTCGATACACAGCGTGTGGAAAAGGTAAATATCGCGATTCCGAGTGTTCCAGAGTGATTTACCGTTATATCGAACGATGCCGAGGGCTAGGAAGTGAATCCTTAGCTTCTTTCGATACACAGCGTGTGGAAAAGGTAAATATCGCGATTCCGAGAGTTCCAGAGGGATTTATCGTTATATCGAACGATACCGAGAGCTAGGAAGTGAATCCTTAGCTTCTTTCGATACGCAGCGTGTGGAAAAGGTAAATATCGCGATTCCGAGTGCCCAGAGTGATTTATCGTTATATCGAACGATGCCGATTGCTAGGAAGTGAATCCTTAGCTTCTTTCGATACACAGCGTGTGGAAAAGGTAAATATCGCGATTCCGAGGCTCCCAGAGTGATTTATCGTTATATCGAACGATGCCGAGGGCTAGGAAGTGAATCCTTAGCTCCTTTCGATACACAGCGTGTGGAAAAGGTAAATATCGCGATTCCGAGTGTCCCAGAGTGATTTATCGTTACATCGAACGATGTCGAGGGCTAGGAAGTGAATCCTTAGCTCCTATCGATACACAGCGTGTGGAAAAGGTAAATATCGCGATTCCGGGTGTCCCAGAGTGATTTATCGTTATATCGAACGATGCCGATTGCTAGGAAGTGAATCCTTAGCTCCTTTCGATACACAGCGTGTGGCAAAGGTAAATATCGCGATTCCGAGAGTCCCAGAGTGATTTATCGTTATATCGAACGATGCCGATTGCTAGGAAGTGAATCCTTAGCTCCTTTCGATACACAGCGTGTGGAAAAGGTAAATATCGCGATTCCGAGAGTCCCAGAGGGATTTATCGTTATATCGAACGATGCCGAGGGCCAGGAACTGAATCCTTAGCTTCTTTCGATACGCAGCGTGTGGAAAAGGTAAATATCGCGATTCCGAGTGCCCAGAGTGATTCATCGTTATATCGAACGATGCCGATTGCTAGGAAGTGAATCCTTAGCTTCTTTCGATACACAGCGTGTGGAAAAGGTAAATATTGCGATTCCGAGGCTCCCAGAGTGATTTATCGTTATATCGAACGATGCCGAGGGCAAGGAACTCAATCCTTAGCTTCTTTCGATACGCAGCGTATGGTAAAGGTAAATATCGCGATTCCGCGGCTCCCAGAGTGATTTATCGTTATATCGAACGATGCCGAGGGCAAGGAACTCAATCCTTAGCTTCTTTCGATACGCAGCGTGTGGTAAAGGTAAATATCGCGATTCCGCGGCTCCCAGAGTGATTTATCGTTATATCGAACGATGCCGAGGGCAAGGAACTGAATCCTTAGATTCTTTCGATACGCAGCGTGTGGAAAAGGTATATATCGCGATTCCGAGTGTTCCAGAGTGATTTATCGTTATATCGAACGATGCCGAGGGCTAGGAAGTGAATCCTTAGCTTCTATCGATACATAGCGTGTGGAAAAGGTAAATATCGCGATTCCGAGGCTCCCAGAGTGATTTATCGTTATATCGAACGATGCCGAGGGCTAGGAAGTAAATCCTTAGCTCCTTTCGATACACAGCGTGTGGAAAAGGTAAATATCGCGATTCCGAGGCTCCCAGAGTGATTTATCGTTATATCGAACGATGCCGAGGGCAAGGTACTGAATCCTTAGCTTCTTTCGATACGCAGCGTGTGGAAAAGGTAAATATCGCGATTCCGAGTGCCCAGAGTGATTTATCGTTATATCGAACGATGCCGATTGCTAGGAAGTGAATCCTTAGCTTCTTTCGATACACAGCGTGTGGAAAAGGTAAATATCGCGATTCCGAGGCTCCCAGAGTGATTTATCGTTATATCGAACGATGCCGAGGGCTAGGAAGTGAATTCTTAGCTCCTTTCGATACACAGCGTGTGGAAAAGGTAAATATCGCGATTCCGGGTGTCCCAGAGTGATTTATCGTTATATCGAACGATGCCGATTGCTAGGAAGTGAATCCTTAGCTCCTTTCGATACACAGCGTGTGGCAAAGGTAAATATCGCGATTCCGAGAGTCCCAGAGTGATTTATCGTTATATCGAACGATGCCGATTGCTAGGAAGTGAATCCTTAGCTCCTTTCGATACACAGCGTGTGGAAAAGGTAAATATCGCGATTCCGAGAGTCCCAGAGGGATTTATCGTTATATCGAACGATGCCGAGGGCAAGGAACTGAATCCTTAGCTTCTTTCGATACGCAGCGTGTGGAAAAGGTAAATATCGCGATTCCGAGTGCCCAGAGTGATTTATCGTTATATCGAACGATGCCGAGGGCAAGGAACTGAATCCTTAGATTCTTTCGATACGCAGCGTGTGGAAAAGGTATATATCGCGATTCCGAGTGTTCCAGAGTGATTTATCGTTATATCGAACGATGCCGAGGGCTAGGAAGTGAATCCTTAGCTTCTATCGATACATAGCGTGTGGAAAAGGTAAATATCGCGATTCCGAGTGTTCCAGAGTGATTTATCGTTATATCGAACGATGCCGAGGGCTAGGAAGTGAATCCTTAGCTTCTATCGATACATAGCGTGTGGAAAAGGTACATATCGCGATTCCGGGTGTCCCAGAGTGATTTATCGTTATATCGAACGATGCCGATTGCTAGGAAGTGAATCCTTAGCTCCTTTCGATACACAGCGTGTGGAAAAGGTAAATATCGCGATTCCGAGAGTCCCAGAGTGATTTATCGTTATATCGAACGATACCGAGGGCTAGAAAGTGAATCCTTCGCTCCTATCGATACACAGCGTGTGGAAAAGGTAAATATCGCGATTCCGGGTGTCCCAGAGTGATTTATCGTTATATCGAACGATGCCGATTGCTAGGAAGTGAATCCTTAGCTCCTTTCGATACACAGCGTGTGGAAAAGGTAAATATCGCGATTCCGAGAGTCCCAGAGTGATTTATCGTTATATCGAACGATGCCGATTGCTAGGAAGTGAATCCTTAGCTTCTTTCGATACGCAGCGTGTGGAAAAGGTAAATATCGCGATTCCGAGTGTTCCAGAGTGATTTACCGTTATATCGAACGATGCCGAGGGCTAGGAAGTGAATCCTTAGCTTCTTTCGATACACAGCGTGTGGAAAAGGTAAATATCGCGATTCCGAGGCTCCCAGAGTGATTTATCGTTATATCGAACGATGCCGAGGGCTAGGAAGTGAATCCTTAGCTCCTTTCGATACACAGCGTGTGGAAAAGGTAAATATCGCGATTCCGAGTGTCCCAGAGTGATTTATCGTTACATCGAACGATGTCGAGGGCTAGGAAGTGAATCCTTAGCTCCTATCGATACACAGCGTGTGGAAAAGGTAAATATCGCGATTCCGGGTGTCCCAGAGTGATTTATCGTTATATCGAACGATGCCGATTGCTAGGAAGTGAATCCTTAGCTCCTTTCGATACACAGCGTGTGGCAAAGGTAAATATCGCGATTCCGAGAGTCCCAGAGTGATTTATCGTTATATCGAACGATGCCGAGGGCAAGGAACTGAATCCTTAGATTCTTTCGATACGCAGCGTGTGGAAAAGGTATATATCGCGATTCCGAGTGTTCCAGAGTGATTTATCGTTATATCGAACGATGCCGAGGGCTAGGAAGTGAATCCTTAGCTTCTATCGATACATAGCGTGTGGAAAAGGTAAATATCGCGATTCCGAGGCTCCCAGAGTGATTTATCGTTATATCGAACGATGCCGAGGGCTAGGAAGTAAATCCTTAGCTCCTTTCGATACACAGCGTGTGGAAAAGGTAAATATCGCGATTCCGAGGCTCCCAGAGTGATTTATCGTTATATCGAACGATGCCGAGGGCAAGGTACTGAATCCTTAGCTTCTTTCGATACGCAGCGTGTGGAAAAGGTAAATATCGCGATTCCGAGTGCCCAGAGTGATTTATCGTTACATCGAACGATGTCGAGGGCTAGGAAGTGAATCCTTAGCTCCTATCGATACACAGCGTGTGGAAAAGGTAAATATCGCGATTCCGAGTGTGCCAGAGTGATTTATCGTTACATCGAACGATGTCGAGGGCTAGGAAGTGAATCCTTAGCTCCTATCGATACACAGCGTGTGGAAAAGGTAAATATCGCGATTCCGGGTGTCCCAGAGTGATTTATCGTTATATCGAACGATGCCGATTGCTAGGAAGTGAATCCTTAGCTCCTTTCGATACACAGCGTGTGGCAAAGGTAAATATCGCGATTCCGAGAGTCCCAGAGTGATTTATCGTTATATCGAACGATGCCGATTGCTAGGAAGTGAATCCTTAGCTCCTTTCGATACACAGCGTGTGGAAAAGGTAAATATCGCGATTCCGAGAGTCCCAGAGGGATTTATCGTTATATCGAACGATGCCGAGGGCAAGGAACTGAATCCTTAGCTTCTTTCGATACGCAGCGTGTGGAAAAGGTAAATATCGCGATTCCGAGTGCCCAGAGTGATTTATCGTTATATCGAACGATGCCGAGGGCAAGGAACTGAATCCTTAGATTCTTTCGATACGCAGCGTGTGGAAAAGGTATATATCGCGATTCCGAGTGTTCCAGAGTGATTTATCGTTATATCGAACGATGCCGAGGGCTAGGAAGTGAATCCTTAGCTTCTATCGATACATAGCGTGTGGAAAAGGTAAATATCGCGATTCCGAGTGTTCCAGAGTGATTTATCGTTATATCGAACGATGCCGAGGGCTAGGAAGTGAATCCTTAGCTTCTATCGATACATAGCGTGTGGAAAAGGTACATATCGCGATTCCGGGTGTCCCAGAGTGATTTATCGTTATATCGAACGATGCCGATTGCTAGGAAGTGAATCCTTAGCTCCTTTCGATACACAGCGTGTGGAAAAGGTAAATATCGCGATTCCGAGAGTCCCAGAGTGATTTATCGTTATATCGAACGATACCGAGGGCTAGAAAGTGAATCCTTCGCTCCTATCGATACACAGCGTGTGGAAAAGGTAAATATCGCGATTCCGGGTGTCCCAGAGTGATTTATCGTTATATCGAACGATGCCGATTGCTAGGAAGTGAATCCTTAGCTCCTTTCGATACACAGCGTGTGGAAAAGGTAAATATCGCGATTCCGAGAGTCCCAGAGTGATTTATCGTTATATCGAACGATGCCGATTGCTAGGAAGTGAATCCTTAGCTTCTTTCGATACGCAGCGTGTGGAAAAGGTAAATATCGCGATTCCGAGTGTTCCAGAGTGATTTACCGTTATATCGAACGATGCCGAGGGCTAGGAAGTGAAGCCTTAGCTTCTTTCGATACACAACGTGTGGAAAAGGTAAATATCGCGATTGCGAGGCTCCCAGAGTGATTTATCGTTATATCGAACGATGCCGAGGGCTAGGAAGTGAATCCTTAGCTTCTTTCGATACACAGCATGTGGAAAAGGTAAATATCGCCATTCCGAGGCTCCCAGAGTGATTTATCGTTATATCGAACGATGCCGAGGGCTAGGAAGTGAATCCTTAGCTTCTTTCGATACACAGCGTGTGGAAAAGGTAAATATCGCGATTCCGAGTGTCCCAGAGTGATTTATCGTTATATCGAACGATGCCGAGGGCTAGGATGTGAATCCTTAGCTCCTTTCGATACACAGCGTGTGGAAAAGGTAAATATCGCGATTGCGAGGCTCCCAGAGTGATTTATCGTTATATCGAACGATGCCGAGGGCTAGGAAGTGAATCCTTAGCTTCTTTCGATACACAGCATGTGGAAAAGGTAAATATCGCCATTCCGAGGCTCCCAGAGTGATTTATCGTTATATCGAACGATGCCGAGGGCTAGGAAGTGAATCCTTAGCTCCTTTCGATACACAGCGTGTGGAAAAGGTAAATATCGCGATTCCGAGTGTCCCAGAGTGATTTATCGTTATATCGAACGATGCCGAGGGCTAGGAAGTGAATCCTTAGCTCCTTTCGATACACAGCGTGTGGAAAAGGTAAATATCGCGATTCCGAGGCTCCCAGAGTGATTTATCGTTATATCGAACGATGCCGAGGGCAAGGAACTGAATCCTTAGCTTCTTTCGATACGCAGCGTGTGGAAAAGGTAAATATCGCGATTCCGAGTGCCCAGAGTGATTTATCGTTATATCGAACGATGCCGATTGCTAGGAAGTGAATCCTTAGCTTCTTTCGATACACAGCGTGTGGAAAAGGTAAATATCGCGATTCCGAGGCTCCCAGAGTGATTTATCGTTATATCGAACGATGCCGATGGCTAGGAAGTGAATCCTTAGCTCCTTTCGATACACAGCGTGTGGAAAAGGTAAATATCGCGATTCCGAGGCTCCCAGAGTGATTTATCGTTACATCGAACGATTTCGAGGGCTAGGAAGTGAATCCTTATCTCCTTTCGATACACAGCGTGTGGAAAAGGTAAATATCGCGATTCCGAGAGTCCCAGAGGGATTTATCGTTATATCGAACGATACCGATTGCTAGGAAGTGAATCCTTAGCTTCTTTCGATACGCAGCGTGTGGAAAAGGTAAATATCGCGATTCCGAGTGCCCAGAGTGATTTATCGTTATATCGAACGATGCCGATTGCTAGGAAGTGAATCCTTAGCTTCTTTCGATACACAGCGTGTGGAAAAGGTAAATATCGCGATTCCGAGGCTCCCAGAGTGATTTATCGTTATATCGAACGATGCCGAGGGCTAGGAAGTGAATTCTTAGCTCCTTTCGATACACAGCGTGTGGAAAAGGTAAATATCGCGATTCCGAGTGTCCCAGAGTGATTTATCGTTACATCGAACGATGTCGAGGGCTAGGAAGTGAATCCTTAGCTCCTATCGATACACAGCGTGTGGAAAAGGTAAATATCGCGATTCCGGGTGTCCCAGAGTGATTTATCGTTATATCGAACGATGCCGATTGCTAGGAAGTGAATCCTTAGCTCCTTTCGATACACAGCGTGTGGCAAAGGTAAATATCGCGATTCCGAGAGTCCCAGAGTGATTTATCGTTATATCGAACGATGCCGATTGCTAGGAAGTGAATCCTTAGCTCCTTTCGATACACAGCGTGTGGAAAAGGTAAATATCGCGATTCCGAGAGTCCCAGAGGGATTTATCGTTATATCGAACGATGCCGAGGGCAAGGAACTGAATCCTTAGCTTCTTTCGATACGCAGCGTGTGGAAAAGGTAAATATCGCGATTCCGAGTGCCCAGAGTGATTTATCGTTATATCGAACGATGCCGAGGGCAAGGAACTGAATCCTTAGATTCTTTCGATACGCAGCGTGTGGAAAAGGTATATATCGCGATTCCGAGTGTTCCAGAGTGATTTATCGTTATATCGAACGATGCCGAGGGCTAGGAAGTGAATCCTTAGCTTCTATCGATACATAGCGTGTGGAAAAGGTAAATATCGCGATTCCGAGTGTTCCAGAGTGATTTATCGTTATATCGAACGATGCCGAGGGCTAGGAAGTGAATCCTTAGCTTCTATCGATACATAGCGTGTGGAAAAGGTACATATCGCGATTCCGGGTGTCCCAGAGTGATTTATCGTTATATCGAACGATGCCGATTGCTAGGAAGTGAATCCTTAGCTCCTTTCGATACACAGCGTGTGGAAAAGGTAAATATCGCGATTCCGAGAGTCCCAGAGTGATTTATCGTTATATCGAACGATACCGAGGGCTAGAAAGTGAATCCTTCGCTCCTATCGATACACAGCGTGTGGAAAAGGTAAATATCGCGATTCCGGGTGTCCCAGAGTGATTTATCGTTATATCGAACGATGCCGATTGCTAGGAAGTGAATCCTTAGCTCCTTTCGATACACAGCGTGTGGAAAAGGTAAATATCGCGATTCCGAGAGTCCCAGAGTGATTTATCGTTATATCGAACGATGCCGATTGCTAGGAAGTGAATCCTTAGCTTCTTTCGATACGCAGCGTGTGGAAAAGGTAAATATCGCGATTCCGAGTGTTCCAGAGTGATTTACCGTTATATCGAACGATGCCGAGGGCTAGGAAGTGAAGCCTTAGCTTCTTTCGATACACAACGTGTGGAAAAGGTAAATATCGCGATTGCGAGGCTCCCAGAGTGATTTATCGTTATATCGAACGATGCCGAGGGCTAGGAAGTGAATCCTTAGCTTCTTTCGATACACAGCATGTGGAAAAGGTAAATATCGCCATTCCGAGGCTCCCAGAGTGATTTATCGTTATATCGAACGATGCCGAGGGCTAGGAAGTGAATCCTTAGCTTCTTTCGATACACAGCGTGTGGAAAAGGTAAATATCGCGATTCCGAGTGTCCCAGAGTGATTTATCGTTATATCGAACGATGCCGAGGGCTAGGATGTGAATCCTTAGCTCCTTTCGATACACAGCGTGTGGAAAAGGTAAATATCGCGATTGCGAGGCTCCCAGAGTGATTTATCGTTATATCGAACGATGCCGAGGGCTAGGAAGTGAATCCTTAGCTTCTTTCGATACACAGCATGTGGAAAAGGTAAATATCGCCATTCCGAGGCTCCCAGAGTGATTTATCGTTATATCGAACGATGCCGAGGGCTAGGAAGTGAATCCTTAGCTCCTTTCGATACACAGCGTGTGGAAAAGGTAAATATCGCGATTCCGAGTGTCCCAGAGTGATTTATCGTTATATCGAACGATGCCGAGGGCTAGGAAGTGAATCCTTAGCTCCTTTCGATACACAGCGTGTGGAAAAGGTAAATATCGCGATTCCGAGGCTCCCAGAGTGATTTATCGTTATATCGAACGATGCCGAGGGCAAGGAACTGAATCCTTAGCTTCTTTCGATACGCAGCGTGTGGAAAAGGTAAATATCGCGATTCCGAGTGCCCAGAGTGATTTATCGTTATATCGAACGATGCCGATTGCTAGGAAGTGAATCCTTAGCTTCTTTCGATACACAGCGTGTGGAAAAGGTAAATATCGCGATTCCGAGGCTCCCAGAGTGATTTATCGTTATATCGAACGATGCCGATGGCTAGGAAGTGAATCCTTAGCTCCTTTCGATACACAGCGTGTGGAAAAGGTAAATATCGCGATTCCGAGGCTCCCAGAGTGATTTATCGTTACATCGAACGATTTCGAGGGCTAGGAAGTGAATCCTTATCTCCTTTCGATACACAGCGTGTGGAAAAGGTAAATATCGCGATTCCGAGAGTCCCAGAGGGATTTATCGTTATATCGAACGATACCGAGGGCTAGGAAGTGAATCCTTAGCTCCTTTCGATACACAGCGTGTGGAAAAGGTAAATATCGCGATTCCGAGAGTCCCAGAGGGATTTATCGTTATATCGAACGATACCGAGGGCTAGGAAGTGAATCCTTAGCTTCTATCGATACACAGCGTGTGGAAAAGGTAAATATCGCGATTCCGAGGCTCCCAGAGTGATTTACCGTTATATCGAACGATGCCGAGTTCTAGGAAGTCAATCCTTAGCTTCTATCTATACACAGCGTGTGGAAAAGGTAAATATCGCGATTCCGAGGCTCCCAGAGTGATTTATCGTTATGTCGAACGATGCCGAGGGCAAGGAACTGAATCCTTAGATTCTTTCCATACGCAGCGTGTGGAAAAGGTATATATCGCGATTCCGAGTGTTCCAGAGTGATTTATCGTTATATCGAACGATGCCGAGGGCTAGGAAGTGAATCCTTAGCTTCTATCGATACATAGCGTGTGGAAAAGGTAAATATCGCGATTCCGAGGCTCCCAGAGTGATTTATCGTTATATCGAACGATGCCGAGGGCTAGGAAGTGAATCCTTAGCTTCTTTCGATACGCAGCGTGTGGAAAAGGTAAATATCGCGATTCCGAGTGTTCCAGAGTGATTTACCGTTATATCGAACGATGCCGAGGGCTAGGAAGTGAATCCTTAGCTTCTTTCGATACACAACGTGTGGAAAAGGTAAATATCGCGATTGCGAGGCTCCCAGAGTGATTTATCGTTATATCGAACGATGCCGAGGGCTAGGAAGTGAATCCTTAGCTTCTTTCGATACACAGCATGTGGAAAAGGTAAATATCGCCATTCCGAGGCTCCCAGAGTGATTTATCGTTATATCGAACGATGCCGAGGGCTAGGAAGTGAATCCTTAGCTCCTTTCGATACACAGCGTGTGGAAAAGGTAAATATCGCGATTCCGAGTGTCCCAGAGTGATTTATCGTTATATCGAACGATGCCGAGGGCTAGGAAGTGAATCCTTAGCTCCTTTCGATACACAGCGTGTGGAAAAGGTAAATATCGCGATTCCGAGGCTCCCAGAGTGATTTATCGTTATATCGAACGATGCCGAGGGCAAGGAACTGAATCCTTAGCTTCTTTCGATACGCAGCGTGTGGAAAAGGTAAATATCGCGATTCCGAGTGCCCAGAGTGATTTATCGTTATATCGAACGATGCCGATTGCTAGGAAGTGAATCCTTAGCTTCTTTCGATACACAGCGTGTGGAAAAGGTAAATATCGCGATTCCGAGGCTCCCAGAGTGATTTATCGTTATATCGAACGATGCCGAGGGCTAGGAAGTGAATCCTTAGCTCCTTTCGATACACAGCGTGTGGAAAAGGTAAATATCGCGATTCCGAGTGTCCCAGAGTGATTTATCGTTACATCGAACGATGTCGAGGGCTAGGAAGTGAATCCTTAGCTCCTTTCGATACACAGCGTGTGGAAAAGGTAAATATCGCGATTCCGAGAGTCCCAGAGGGATTTATCGTTATATCGAACGATACCGAGGGCTAGGAAGTGAATCCTTAGCTTCTATCGATACACAGCGTGTGGAAAAGGTAAATATCGCGATTCCGAGGCTCCCAGAGTGATTTACCGTTATATCGAACGATGCCGAGTTCTTGGAAGTCAATCCTTAGCTTCTATCTATACACAGCGTGTGGAAAAGGTAAATATCGCGATTCCGAGGCTCCCAGAGTGATTTATCGTTATGTCGAACGATGCCGAGGGCAAGGAACTGAATCCTTAGATTCTTTCGATACGCAGCGTGTGGAAAAGGTATATATCGCGATTCCGAGTGTTCCAGAGTGATTTATCGTTATATCGAACGATGCCGAGGGCTAGGAAGTGAATCCTTAGCTTCTATCGATACATAGCGTGTGGAAAAGGTAAATATCGCGATTCCGAGGCTCCCAGAGTGATTTATCGTTATATCGAACGATGCCGAGGGCTAGGAAGTGAATCCTTCGCTCCTATCGATACACAGCGTGTGGAAAAGGTAAATATCGCGATTCCGAGTGTTCCAGAGTGATTTATCGTTATATCGAACGATGCCGAGGGCTAGGAAGTGAATCCTTAGCTTCTATCGATACATAGCGTGTGGAAAAGGTAAATATCGCGATTCCGAGGCTCCCACAGTGATTTATCGTTATATCGAACGATGCCGATTGCTAGGAAGTGAATCCTTAGCTTCTTTCGATACACAGCGTGTGGAAAAGGTAAATATCGCGATTCCGAGTGTTCCAGAGTGATTTATCGTTATATCGAACGATGCCGAGGGCTAGGAAGTGAATCCTTAGCTTCTATCGATACATAGCGTGTGGAAAAGGTAAATATCGCGATTCCGAGGCTCCCAGAGTGATTTATCGTTATGTCGAACGATGCCGAGGGCAAGGAACTGAATCCTTAGATTCTTTCGATACGCAGCGTGTGGAAAAGGTATATATCGCGATTCCGAGTGTTCCAGAGTGATTTATCGTTATATCGAACGATGCCGAGGGCTAGGAAGTGAATCCTTAGCTTCTATCGATACATAGCGTGTGGAAAAGGTAAATATCGCGATTCCGAGGCTCCCACAGTGATTTATCGTTATATCGAACGATGCCGATTGCTAGGAAGTGAATCCTTAGCTTCTTTCGATACACAGCGTGTGGAAAAGGTAAATATCGCGATTCCGAGGCTCCCAGAGTGATTTATCGTTATATCGAACGATTCCGAGGGCAAGGAACTCAATCCTTAGCTTCTATCGATACATAGCGTGTGGAAAAGGTAAATATCGCGATTCCGCGGCTCCCAGAGTGATTTATCGTTATATCGAACGATGCCGAGGGCAAGGAACTCAATCCTTAGGTTCTTTCGATACGCAGCGTGTGGTAAAGGTAAATATCGCGATTCCGCGGCTCCCAGAGTGATTTATCGTTATATCGAACGATGCCGAGGGCAAGGAACTGAATCCTTAGATTCTTTCTATACGCAGCGTGTGGAAAAGGTATATATCGCGATTCCGAGTGTTCCAGAGTGATTTATCGTTATATCGAACGATGCCGAGGGCTAGGAAGTGAATCCTTAGCTTCTATCGATACATAGCGTGTGGAAAAGGTAAATATCGCGATTCCGAGGCTCCCAGAGTGATTTATCGTTATATCGAACGATGCCGAGGGCTAGGAAGTGAATCCTTAGCTTCTTTCGATACACAGCGTGTGGAAAAGGTAAATATCGCGATTCCGAGTGTTCCAGAGTGATTTATCGTTATATCGAACGATGCCGAGGGCTAGGAAGTGAATCCTTAGCTTCTATCGATACATAGCGTGTGGAAAAGGTACATATCGCGATTCCGAGGCTCCCAGAGTGATTTATCGTTATATCGAACGATACCGAGGGCTAGGAAGTGGATCCTTAGCTTCTTTCGATACACAGCGTGTGGAAAAGGTAAATATCGCGATTCCGAGGCTCCCAGAGTGATTTATCGTTATATCGAACGATACCGAGGGCTAGGAAGTGAATCCTTAGCTTCTTTCGATACACAGCGTGTGGTAAAGGTAAATATCGCGATTCCGAGGCTCCCAGAGTGATTTATCGTTATGTCGAACGATGCCGAGGGCAAGGAACTGAATCCTTAGCTTCTTTCGATACGCAGCGTGTGGAAAAGGTAAATATCGCGATTCCGCGTGTTCCAGAGTGATTTATCGTTATATCGAACGATGCCGAGGGCTAGAAAGTGAATCCTTAGCTTCTTTCGATACACAACGTGTGGAAAAGGTAAATATCGCGATTCCGAGGCTCCCAGAGTGATTTATCGTTATATCGAACGATGCCGATTGCTAGGAAGTGAATCCTTAGCTTCTTTCGATACACAGCGTGTGGAAAAGGTAAATATCGCGATTCCGAGGCTCCCACAGTGATTTATCGTTATATCGAACGATGCCGATTGCTAGGAAGTGAATCCTTAGCTTCTTTCGATACACAGCGTGTGGAAAAGGTAAATATCGCGATTCCGAGGCTCCCAGAGTGATTTATCGTTATATCGAACGATGCCGAGGGCAAGGAACTGAATCCTTTGCTTCTTTCGATACGCAGCGTGTGGAAAAGGTAAATATCGCGATTCCGAGTGTCCCAGAGTGATTTATCGTTATATCGAACGATACCGAGGGCTAGGAAGTGAATCCTTCGCTCCTATCGATACACAGCGTGTGGAAAAGGTAAATATCGCGATTCCGGGTCTCCCAGAGTGATTTATCGTTATATCGAACGATGCCGATTGCTAGGAAGTGAATCCTTAGCTCCTTTCGATACACAGCGTGTGGAAAAGGTAAATATCGCGATTCCGAGGCTCCCAGAGTGATTTATCGTTATATCGAACGATGCCGAGGCCTAGGAAGTGAATCCTTAGCTTCTTTCGATAGGCAGCGTGTGGAAAAGGTAAATATCGCGATTCCGAGTGCCCAGAGTGATTTATCGTTATATCGAACGATGCCGATTGCTAGGAAGTGAATCCTTAGCTTCTTTCGATACACAGCGTGTGGAAAAGGTAAATATCGCGATTCCGAGGCTCCCAGAGTGATTTATCGTTATATCGAACGATGCCGAGGGCTATTAAGTGAATCCTTAGCTCCTTTCGATACACAGCGTGTGGAAAAGGTAAATATCGCGATTCCGAGTGTCCCAGAGTGATTTATCGTTACATCGAACGATGTCGAGGGCTAGGAAGTGAATCCTTAGCTCCTTTCGATACACAGCGTGTGGAAAAGGTAAATATCGCGATTCCGAGAGTCCCAGAGGGATTTATCGTTATATCGAACGATACCGAGGGCTAGGAAGTGAATCCTTAGCTTCTATCGATACACAGCGTGTGGAAAAGGTAAATATCGCGATTCCGAGGCTCCCAGAGTGATTTACCGTTATATCGAACGATGCCGAGTTCTAGGAAGTCAATCCTTAGCTTCTATCTATACACAGCGTGTGGAAAAGGTAAATATCGCGATTCCGAGGCTCACAGAGTGATTTATCGTTATATCGAACGATGCCGAGGGCTAGGAAGTGAATCCTTAGCTTCTTTCGATACACAGCGTGTGGAAAAGGTAAATATCGCGATTCCGAGGCTCCCAGAGTGATTTATCGTTATATCGAACGATGCCGAGGGCAAGGAACTGAATCCTTTGCTTCTTTCGATACGCAGCGTGTGGAAAAGGTAAATATCGCGATTCCGAGTGTCCCAGAGTGATTTATCGTTATATCGAACGATACCGAGGGCTAGGAAGTGAATCCTTAGCTCCTTTCGATACACAGCGTGTGGAAAAGGTAAATATCGCGATTCCGAGTGTTCCAGAGTGATTTACCGTTATATCGAACGATGCCGAGGGCTAGGAAGTGAATCCTTAGCTTCTTTCGATACACAGCGTGTGGAAAAGGTAAATATCGCGATTCCGAGAGTTCCAGAGGGATTTATCGTTATATCGAACGATACCGAGAGCTAGGAAGTGAATCCTTAGCTTCTTTCGATACGCAGCGTGTGGAAAAGGTAAATATCGCGATTCCGAGTGCCCAGAGTGATTTATCGTTATATCGAACGATGCCGATTGCTAGGAAGTGAATCCTTAGCTTCTTTCGATACACAGCGTGTGGAAAAGGTAAATATCGCGATTCCGAGGCTCCCAGAGTGATTTATCGTTATATCGAACGATGCCGAGGGCTAGGAAGTGAATCCTTAGCTCCTTTCGATACACAGCGTGTGGAAAAGGTAAATATCGCGATTCCGAGTGTCCCAGAGTGATTTATCGTTACATCGAACGATGTCGAGGGCTAGGAAGTGAATCCTTAGCTCCTATCGATACACAGCGTGTGGAAAAGGTAAATATCGCGATTCCGGGTGTCCCAGAGTGATTTATCGTTATATCGAACGATGCCGATTGCTAGGAAGTGAATCCTTAGCTCCTTTCGATACACAGCGTGTGGCAAAGGTAAATATCGCGATTCCGAGAGTCCCAGAGTGATTTATCGTTATATCGAACGATGCCGATTGCTAGGAAGTGAATCCTTAGCTCCTTTCGATACACAGCGTGTGGAAAAGGTAAATATCGCGATTCCGAGAGTCCCAGAGGGATTTATCGTTATATCGAACGATGCCGAGGGCCAGGAACTGAATCCTTAGCTTCTTTCGATACGCAGCGTGTGGAAAAGGTAAATATCGCGATTCCGAGTGCCCAGAGTGATTCATCGTTATATCGAACGATGCCGATTGCTAGGAAGTGAATCCTTAGCTTCTTTCGATACACAGCGTGTGGAAAAGGTAAATATTGCGATTCCGAGGCTCCCAGAGTGATTTATCGTTATATCGAACGATGCCGAGGGCAAGGAACTCAATCCTTAGCTTCTTTCGATACGCAGCGTATGGTAAAGGTAAATATCGCGATTCCGCGGCTCCCAGAGTGATTTATCGTTATATCGAACGATGCCGAGGGCAAGGAACTCAATCCTTAGCTTCTTTCGATACGCAGCGTGTGGTAAAGGTAAATATCGCGATTCCGCGGCTCCCAGAGTGATTTATCGTTATATCGAACGATGCCGAGGGCAAGGAACTGAATCCTTAGATTCTTTCGATACGCAGCGTGTGGAAAAGGTATATATCGCGATTCCGAGTGTTCCAGAGTGATTTATCGTTATATCGAACGATGCCGAGGGCTAGGAAGTGAATCCTTAGCTTCTATCGATACATAGCGTGTGGAAAAGGTAAATATCGCGATTCCGAGGCTCCCAGAGTGATTTATCGTTATATCGAACGATGCCGAGGGCTAGGAAGTAAATCCTTAGCTCCTTTCGATACACAGCGTGTGGAAAAGGTAAATATCGCGATTCCGAGGCTCCCAGAGTGATTTATCGTTATATCGAACGATGCCGAGGGCAAGGTACTGAATCCTTAGCTTCTTTCGATACGCAGCGTGTGGAAAAGGTAAATATCGCGATTCCGAGTGCCCAGAGTGATTTATCGTTATATCGAACGATGCCGATTGCTAGGAAGTGAATCCTTAGCTTCTTTCGATACACAGCGTGTGGAAAAGGTAAATATCGCGATTCCGAGGCTCCCAGAGTGATTTATCGTTATATCGAACGATGCCGAGGGCTAGGAAGTGAATTCTTAGCTCCTTTCGATACACAGCGTGTGGAAAAGGTAAATATCGCGATTCCGAGTGTCCCAGAGTGATTTATCGTTACATCGAACGATGTCGAGGGCTAGGAAGTGAATCCTTAGCTCCTATCGATACACAGCGTGTGGAAAAGGTAAATATCGCGATTCCGGGTGTCCCAGAGTGATTTATCGTTATATCGAACGATGCCGATTGCTAGGAAGTGAATCCTTAGCTCCTTTCGATACACAGCGTGTGGCAAAGGTAAATATCGCGATTCCGAGAGTCCCAGAGTGATTTATCGTTATATCGAACGATGCCGATTGCTAGGAAGTGAATCCTTAGCTCCTTTCGATACACAGCGTGTGGAAAAGGTAAATATCGCGATTCCGAGAGTCCCAGAGGGATTTATCGTTATATCGAACGATGCCGAGGGCAAGGAACTGAATCCTTAGCTTCTTTCGATACGCAGCGTGTGGAAAAGGTAAATATCGCGATTCCGAGTGCCCAGAGTGATTTATCGTTATATCGAACGATGCCGAGGGCAAGGAACTGAATCCTTAGATTCTTTCGATACGCAGCGTGTGGAAAAGGTATATATCGCGATTCCGAGTGTTCCAGAGTGATTTATCGTTATATCGAACGATGCCGAGGGCTAGGAAGTGAATCCTTAGCTTCTATCGATACATAGCGTGTGGAAAAGGTAAATATCGCGATTCCGAGTGTTCCAGAGTGATTTATCGTTATATCGAACGATGCCGAGGGCTAGGAAGTGAATCCTTAGCTTCTATCGATACATAGCGTGTGGAAAAGGTACATATCGCGATTCCGGGTGTCCCAGAGTGATTTATCGTTATATCGAACGATGCCGATTGCTAGGAAGTGAATCCTTAGCTCCTTTCGATACACAGCGTGTGGAAAAGGTAAATATCGCGATTCCGAGAGTCCCAGAGTGATTTATCGTTATATCGAACGATACCGAGGGCTAGAAAGTGAATCCTTCGCTCCTATCGATACACAGCGTGTGGAAAAGGTAAATATCGCGATTCCGGGTGTCCCAGAGTGATTTATCGTTATATCGAACGATGCCGATTGCTAGGAAGTGAATCCTTAGCTCCTTTCGATACACAGCGTGTGGAAAAGGTAAATATCGCGATTCCGAGAGTCCCAGAGTGATTTATCGTTATATCGAACGATGCCGATTGCTAGGAAGTGAATCCTTAGCTTCTTTCGATACGCAGCGTGTGGAAAAGGTAAATATCGCGATTCCGAGTGTTCCAGAGTGATTTACCGTTATATCGAACGATGCCGAGGGCTAGGAAGTGAATCCTTAGCTTCTTTCGATACACAACGTGTGGAAAAGGTAAATATCGCGATTGCGAGGCTCCCAGAGTGATTTATCGTTATATCGAACGATGCCGAGGGCTAGGAAGTGAATCCTTAGCTTCTTTCGATACACAGCATGTGGAAAAGGTAAATATCGCCATTCCGAGGCTCCCAGAGTGATTTATCGTTATATCGAACGATGCCGAGGGCTAGGAAGTGAATCCTTAGCTTCTTTCGATACACAGCGTGTGGAAAAGGTAAATATCGCGATTCCGAGGCTCCCAGAGTGATTTATCGTTATATCGAACGATGCCGAGGGCTAGGAAGTGAATCCTTAGCTCCTTTCGATACACAGCGTGTGGAAAAGGTAAATATCGCGATTCCGAGTGTCCCAGAGTGATTTATCGTTACATCGAACGATGTCGAGGGCTAGGAAGTGAATCCTTAGCTCCTATCGATACACAGCGTGTGGAAAAGGTAAATATCGCGATTCCGGGTGTCCCAGAGTGATTTATCGTTATATCGAACGATGCCGATTGCTAGGAAGTGAATCCTTAGCTCCTTTCGATACACAGCGTGTGGCAAAGGTAAATATCGCGATTCCGAGAGTCCCAGAGTGATTTATCGTTATATCGAACGATGCCGAGGGCAAGGAACTGAATCCTTAGATTCTTTCGATACGCAGCGTGTGGAAAAGGTATATATCGCGATTCCGAGTGTTCCAGAGTGATTTATCGTTATATCGAACGATGCCGAGGGCTAGGAAGTGAATCCTTAGCTTCTATCGATACATAGCGTGTGGAAAAGGTAAATATCGCGATTCCGAGGCTCCCAGAGTGATTTATCGTTATATCGAACGATGCCGAGGGCTAGGAAGTAAATCCTTAGCTCCTTTCGATACACAGCGTGTGGAAAAGGTAAATATCGCGATTCCGAGGCTCCCAGAGTGATTTATCGTTATATCGAACGATGCCGAGGGCAAGGTACTGAATCCTTAGCTTCTTTCGATACGCAGCGTGTGGAAAAGGTAAATATCGCGATTCCGAGTGTTCCAGAGTGATTTACCGTTATATCGAACGATGCCGAGGGCTAGGAAGTGAATCCTTAGCTTCTTTCGATACACAACGTGTGGAAAAGGTAAATATCGCGATTGCGAGGCTCCCAGAGTGATTTATCGTTATATCGAACGATGCCGAGGGCTAGGAAGTGAATCCTTAGCTTCTTTCGATACACAGCATGTGGAAAAGGTAAATATCGCCATTCCGAGGCTCCCAGAGTGATTTATCGTTATATCGAACGATGCCGAGGGCTAGGAAGTGAATCCTTAGCTTCTTTCGATACACAGCGTGTGGAAAAGGTAAATATCGCGATTCCGAGGCTCCCAGAGTGATTTATCGTTATATCGAACGATGCCGAGGGCTAGGAAGTGAATCCTTAGCTCCTTTCGATACACAGCGTGTGGAAAAGGTAAATATCGCGATTCCGAGTGTCCCAGAGTGATTTATCGTTACATCGAACGATGTCGAGGGCTAGGAAGTGAATCCTTAGCTCCTATCGATACACAGCGTGTGGAAAAGGTAAATATCGCGATTCCGGGTGTCCCAGAGTGATTTATCGTTATATCGAACGATGCCGATTGCTAGGAAGTGAATCCTTAGCTCCTTTCGATACACAGCGTGTGGCAAAGGTAAATATCGCGATTCCGAGAGTCCCAGAGTGAT